>JACBWV010000710.1:0-175206 GCA_013435795.1 Chlamydomonas sp. ICE-L | reverse complement strand
AAAGACTAGGGGGGGGGGGGGGGGGGGGGGGGGGGGGGGGAAAAAAGAGGGGGGGGGGAAGGGGGGGGAGTGGGGGGGAAAGGAAAAGGGGGTGGGGGGGGGGGGTGGGTGGGGAAGCAGTGTGGTGTTTGGGGCTACGTTGGGCGACGAGTGGGAAGGCAGTGGTGGTGGGTGGTGGGTGTTGTGGTGGGTGTGGTGGTGTTAAGTCATTGGTGGTGTGTATTGAGTGTTGACGTGGTGGCGCGTGGGGGGGAACATGGTGGTGGTGTGGTGTGGGGGTGGGTGGGTTATGGGGGGTGGGGGGGAATGATGTGGAATGGGTCAGGCGTAAGAAAAGCAGAAAGGTGCTGTGGGGTCGGGTATCATGCCGAGTATCACACCACCCATACGCACCTGTACTTGCTCACTGAGAGTGGACGTGACATGCTTGCATCCCTCAACAAGGCAGACAATGCTTTAAGTGGTTGGAACATCAGGAACATACTGCTGGCTGTTGAACCCTTAGGAGGTGCTAGTGTGCTTGGCCTCCTCAACTGGTGGGGCTCTTTGCTTGCCCCCTCAACTGATGTTAGTGGCTGGCCTCCTCAACTGATGTCTAGTGTCTTGCCTCCTCAACTGGTGTTATGGCTTGGCCTCCTCAATTGGCGCTATGGCGTGGCCGCCTCAACTGACTGCTAGGGGCGGGGGCCTCCTAACCGGTGTTAGTGGCGTGGCCCCTCACGGAGAGAGGGGCGTGGCCGCAGCAACAGTGTTGTGGCTTGGCCGCCGCAACTGGAGCAGCACGGACTGGGCTCCTAAGAAGCGCTATGCCTGGGTTTCTGCGGGGGCACAGGAGAGGGGTGTTGTGGGTGGTTGTGTGGATTCTGTGGTGATGGTTGGGGAGTGCTTGTTGTTTTTTGTTGGGCTGTGTTGTAGTTATGTGGTGGCTGGCAGTCGGGGGTTGCGGAGAGTGTTGGTGGTGCCTGTAGTGGTAGGTGCTGGTGCGGGTGGGTTGGGGTGTCGTGGTGGTGGTGGTGGTGTGGTGGGTGTAAAGGGATGGGGGTATTCTCACTTTATCGGGGGCGACTACAGCATTGAAAACAAGTCAGGGTTGCAGTACAAATATGAGTACCTCTATAAGCGGTACCTTAGAGTAACCTTGCATGAGGTAGACCTGTACAACGATAAGTCATTGGCATGAGTAGTCAGTATCAAACTATTGAGTACCTTTCACGATAGAGCTGCTAACTGTACTATAAATCATGAAGACATCGCACGAGGGTTTAAGCAGTGCACTATGAGTACCTTTCTGGGTAGAGCATTTTAAATCCCTCCCCTCCCCACTAAGCCACCGGAAGGAACAAATTGTGTTTGTACTTTGTGGGTTTGTCGTTTTTACGTCAGTTTTGGTGGTGGGTGGTGAGGTGTGGTGGTGGGAAGCAGTGGTGGTGGGTTTGGTGGTACGTTGTGGGGCGTGGAGGTGGGAAGCAGTGGTGGTGGGTGGTGGGTGTGGTGGTGGGTTGTGGTGGTTGGGGAAAGCAGTGGTGGTGGTTTGGTGTACGTTGTGTGTGGGGTGGTAACAGTGTGGTGGGTGGTGGGTGTGGTGTTGGGAAGCAGTGGTGGTTGTTTGGTGTAAGTGTTTGGGGCGTGGAGGTGGGAAGGTGCAGTGGTGGTGGTGGTGGGTGTGTGGTGGGTGGGTGGGTGGGAAAAGCAGCTGGGTGGTGGGTTGGTGGTACGTTGTGGGCGTGGAGGGGGTGCAGTGGTGGTGGGTGGTGGGTGTGGTGGTGGGAACAGTTTTGCTGGGTTTGTGGTACGTTGTGGGCGTGGAGGTGGGAGCAGTTGGTGGTGGGTGGTGGGGTTGTGGTGGTGGGTTGTGGTGGTGGGGGAAGCAGTGTGGTGGTGGTGGTACGTTTGGGGGTGGAGGTGGGAAGCAGTGGGTGGTGGGGTGGTGGGTGTGGTGGTGGGAAGACAGAGTGGGTGGTGGGTTTGGTGGTAAGTTGTGGGCGTGGGAGGTGGGAAGCAGTGGGTGTGGTGGTGGGTGTGGTGGTGGGAAGCAGTGGTGGTGGGTTTGGTGGTACGTTGTGGGCGTGGAGGTGGGAAGCAGTGGTGGTGGGTGGTGGGTGTGGTGGTGGGAAGCAGTGGTGGTGGGTTTGGTGGTACGTTGTGGGCGTGGAGGTGGGAAGCAGTGGTGGTGGGTGGTGGGTGTGGGTGGTGGGTGTGGTGGTGGGAAGCAGTGGTGGTGGGTTTGGTGGTACGTTGTGGGCGTGGAGGTGGGAAGCAGTGGTGGTGGGGTGGTGGTGGGGGGGGTGGGGGGGTAGGGGTAGGGGGGTGGGGGGGAGGGATGTGGAATGGGTCAGGGGTAGAGAAAGCAGAAGGTGCTGTGGGTCGGGTATCATGGCCGAGTATCACACCACCATACGCACCTGTACTTGCTCACTGAGAGTGGACGTGACATGCTTGCATCCCTCAACAAGGGAGAGACAAGCTTTAGTGGTTGGAACATCAGGAACTACTGCTGGCTTGTGAACAACCTTAGGAGGTGCTAGTGGCTTGGCCTCCTCAACTGGTGCTAGTGGCTTGGACCCCTCAACTGATGTTAGTGGCTTGGCCTCCTCAACTGATGCTAGTGGCTTGGCCTCCTCAACTGGTGTTAGTGGCTTGGCCTCCTCAATTGGCGCTAGTGGCTTGGCCTCCTCAACTGATGCTAGTGGCTTGGCCTCCTCAACCGGTGTTAGTGGCTTGGCCTCCTCAACTGATGCTAGTGGCTTGGCCTCCTCAACCGGTGTTAGTGGCTTGGCCTCCTCAACTGGCGCTAGCAGGCTGGGCTCCTCAAGAGGCGCTAGTGCCTTGGGTTTCTGCAGGGCACAGGGAGAGTTGTGTTGTGTTGTGTTGTGTTGTGATGTGCTGTGTTGTGTTGTGATGTGCTGTGTTGTGTTGTGTTGGGCTGTGTTGTGTTGTGTTGGGCTGGGCTGGGCAGGTCTGGGTTGCGGAGGTGTGTGTGGTGGTGCCATGGTAGTGGTGGGTGTGCTTTTGGTGTGTGGTTTGTGGTGCTTGGGTGGTGGTGGTGGGTGTGTAGGTGGGTGGGTAGGAAGGTGAGTGGGGGTACCCCATGTATGGGGGTCGACTACAGCATTGAAAAGACAAGTGCTGAGGGTATGGCAGTACAAATAATGAGTACCTTGCATGAGTAGAGCTGTACAATTATGAGTACCTTGCATGAGTAGACCTGTACAAATAATAAGTACATTGCATGAGTAGAGCAGTACAAATATTGAGTACCTTGCACGAGTAGAGCTGCTGAACTGTATAATAAATAATGAATACATCGCACGAGTAGAGCAGTGCACATAATGAGTACCTTGCATGGGTAGAGCAGTACAAATAATGAGTACATTGCATGAGTAGAGCAGTACAAATAATGAGTACATTGCACGAGTAGAGCAGTACACATAATGAGTACCTTGCACGAGTAGAGCTGCTGAGCTGTATAAAGAATAAATACATTGCACGAGTAGAGCAGTACACATAATGAGTACCTTGCACGAGTAGAGCAATACAAATAATGAGTACATTGCATGAGTAGAGCAGTGCAAATGTTGAGTACATTGCACGAGTAGAGCAGTACAAATAATGAGTACATTGCACGAGAAGAGCAGAACAAATAATGAGTACCTTGCATGAGAAGTGCACGTTGCATGAGCTGGGGTTTAGGCCTTCAGGGTTTAGCACTAGACTGCGCACAAGACCCCCCCCACAGGCTTTGCCATGACAAATCTTTCTCACAACTGCAATCAACAATCCAAGTCCTTGATGAGGCGCCCAGGCCACAGGTGCTGTTGCAGTGTGTTCACTACACAGGCTTACTCTACTTTTTTTATTTATGTTTTATGTTTTTGTTCTCGCTATTGCCTTGAGGCGTATATAGAAGCATGTGACAATGCTTCTTCGCCTTCTCGCATTGTTCTAAGGAGTTGGGAGAGATAGGGTGGGGGTGCAGGTGCGAGCCTTGGGGACTAAGCAGCACAGGGCTATCTCACAAACGCTTTGGTATGGCCCATGAAGTCGAATGCCCTTTTTATATATTCAACTTTCAGACCTACAGACGCCATCCCTAAATCGGCCGTCCCTAAATCGCAATCTTGGTTGAAGCCCTAGTGGGGGCGCTTCCATATTGCGAGGGTGGGCTTACCAATGGAGTATGGAGTTCGCTCTTGTTGTCAGAGCGAGCAGGTGTCGGGTTGGGTGGTGCCACTCCTCGAATCTTGGGGATGTCAATTCCGGCCAAAGCATTCGTTGCAGCACGAAGCGCAGCAAAGGTACCTCCGGTACTTGCCTTCTGGATGCGAAACGATGTGGTCTTTCAGTTATCAGACCATGTAACGATTATTCTAACTACCATAATATGCTCACATAAGAGCAGGTGCGAGTGCAAGATGGTCTAGAAAGACTTGAAGGCCATCCAGATGTTCTCAGATGCAGTTCGGCAAAAGGCTTGAGCCTCTTGGCAACGACGCCGGCAGAAGGCATACTAATCGTAGCACTGACCTGATCCATTGAACCGAATGTGTCAAGAGATGATTGAGACGCGACGCGAAGGGCACAACAAGGTGATCAGGGAATCCAGAGTTCTTGGATTTGCGTAGCTCGCCAGGCGAGCTAGTCCAGCTAAGAGCTTCTAACTCTAAGCTCAATTCCCATATCAGCGAACCTCGAGCGCTTGAAGTTGTTGGCACTATTCATAACTGTGCACGTAATGAAACAGCTGAGTGGGGTGTGAAGGTGTTTGCCCGCCGCAGAACTATATCATTGAGCCCGCGAGTCATACAAGTATCTTGTAGACAACGAAAGAGGAGAGAGAATTCTGAGCCCGTTGCCCTGCGTACCGATTCGGGAAAACAGAACCTAGCAAGAACCCACTCTGTGACTAATGAGGACCTGTGGTGTCAGTGACACTCTTTTGTAACGAATTATCAACCAACTGAGTAAATGTAACCGACTCCCAACCGAGCCTTGACGAAACTGAGGGCCTGTTTCCACATGAGTTATGAGCGCAGTTATTACCGCCCCTCAATTAGGGAGCAAACCCAGTACGGCAGGCGTACTGCCGGCGGGGGAGGAGGCGGAGGGGGAGCCATTTAGCCCATTTAGGTTCGGCGTTTCGGAGGGCCCTCGGGATACGCCAGCCGGCGTTGCGCGTGACTCAGCGGCTCGGGACCGAGACCGAGGTCCGAGACCGAGGTCGAGGTGCGAGACCGAGGTCGAGACCCAGGTCCGAGACCGAGATCGAGACCGAGGTCGAGGTCCGTGACCGAGACCCAGGTCCGAGACCCAGGTCCGAGATCGAGACCCAGGTCCGAGACCGAGACGCAGGTCGAGACCGAGACGTAGACCGAGACCGAGGTCCGAGACCCAGACCGAGATCGAGACCGAGGTCCGTGACCGAGACCGAGATCCGAGACCCAGACTGAGATCGAGACCGAGATCCGAGACCGAGACCCAGGTCCAAGGTCCGAGACCCAGGTCCGAGATCGAGACCCAGGTCCGTGACCGAGACCCAGGTCCGAGATCGAGACCGAGGTCCGAGACCAAGACCGAAACCGACGTCGAAACCGAGACCGATGCGAAGACCGCAGACCCACAGACCCGCGCAGACCCTACAGACCCACGCAGACCCCACAGGGGACCCAAGGGAGGGGCGGCAGGCTGTCCGAGACAGTGGTCGAGAAACCGAGACCCAGATCCGAGACCGAGACCCAGATCCGAGATCGAATCCCAGGTCCGAGATCGAGACCGAGACACAGGTCCGAGATCGAGACGCAGGTCGAGACCGAGACGTAGACCGAGACCCAGGTCCGAGACCGAGACGCAGGTCGAGACCGAGGTCCGTGACGTAGACCGAGGTCCGAGACCCAGACCGAGATCGAGACCCAGGTCCGAGACCGAGACCTATGTCCGAGACCGAGACCCAGGTCCGAGATCGAGACCGAGGTCCGTGTCCGAGACCGAGACCAACCACAGACCTACAGATCCGCGCAGACCCCACAGGGGACCCCAAGGAGGGACGGGGGCGGCATGCTGGTTACCGCCCCCGTATTAGGGAGCAAACCCAGTTCGGCAGGCGTACTGCCGGCAGCGGAGGCAGCGGGGGAGCCATTTAGCCCTAAGGGTTCGGCGTTTCGGAGCGCTCTCGGGACACGCCAGCCGGCGTTGCGCATAACCTGACTTCGATGTGCCTGTGTGCCTCCGCCTAGTCTTCCAGAAACGTCTATCTGGAAGAATCTTTGCAGAATCCACATGATATGATGTTAGAATCAGCCTTGTATGGATAATAATTAACGCATAGCCAATGCTCATTGTTCGTTTATGTCCCATGATGTCGTATGACCGACGCTCGTTGTTCGTTTGAGGGTCGCTGACTGCCTCGACCGCTCGTCATTGTACGACGCAATGTTGTTGTAAGGCACACTGCCCCATCAACTTGGAAAGCCCCTGTCCATATCATCATTTACCAGCGCCTTCGCTAAAGCGTCCCAAAAATGCAAAGCGAAAAGCAGACAGAGCAGCACGTAGTTGCTCCATAGCTGTAGGTCCACATTGCGCGTGGACCTACAGCTATGGAGCAACAAAACCCCATTCCAAGAATCATGAGCATCGTCGTTGGTGTTGAGCCAATACAGGTGCTAAGTCAGCGACAATCGGGAGTCTATGTTGGAGGCAGCATTCAGCTTCGAAACACTCTACAAACAAAATCTGTGTATATGAGACCAGATGGCACTGCACTTCTGCAGAGTGACAAGTTGATTAGTATGGAGTCAGCTCTGCTACCTTATATGTTTCCCTATGGCACAGGGTCATATGTAACTCCTTCAAAGACATTCACGTTTCCAGACTACCTTCGTTTCCGGATGAAGACTCTGTTTTCACCCTGGACACTGGTGAAACCATACCTCTTGCTCATGTACCAAGTGCGACAGTTCAGTTTATACTCTAACTTTAAATGGGGGACTTGTTCATGGCCATTGGTATAGGGGTAGAGGTAATGTTTAATATGTAGTGTAGTTTGAGTTTTAGCTTTACATACATTAAAATTATCATCAGCAGCAACAGCAGCAAGATTCATGGAAGTGTGGCCTAGTTCCCAAGTATTGTGGTTTAGCCATGCGTCATTGGACTACACTAGTTATGGGAATGGGGCCCTGGATGTTCAGCAAGATGGGTTGATTGTGGAGAGAGTCGATCATATACAATTCATTGTGTATAACCTTCTACTGCCTTGTACTAATACAACAATCTTGGGCGCATACCTGCTTTGTTCCTTAAATGCTTGTTGTACAACCTCGTACTACCTTGCACTGTAACAAAGACCTTGGATGCATACTTTTCTCATGCATTGTGCTTCTTGAACAGCCTTGTACTGCCTTATACTGATAGAAGAACCTTGCACGCATACCTATTTGGTTCATTTTACTTGTTGTAAAGCCGTGTATCACCTTGTACTGATACAAGGACCTTGGACGCATACTTGCTTTGTTCCTTATGCTTATTGTACAGTCTTGTACTGCCTTGTACTGATACGAGGAAATTGAAATTGAAATTGAAATTGTTACATCCGTGTAGAACCGTTACTCACAGGACGTGAAGTTAAGGACACCATAGCGTAAGCCGGAGCTAGCTATAGTCACCGTAGGGCCATCTCAGTAAAAAGAATTACCACCGATGCCTGACCGGCAGGCACCGTAGCCACATCATGCCCGTGCAGCCTAATACGGGGGTTTTTCACCCCGGTTGGGAAGCACCGACACAATGCAGCTGGCAAGACAAAACCTGAGAGGGGGGACGGTCTGTGTGCTAGTCCCCGGGTATCGACCCGGGGTGTGCTTCCATAAAACGTCTGCACTGTAAAATACTCTGAAAGCTAGTGATGGTGTGGGAGTGGACTGTGTCCGCCAGTTTGAGGGCACATGATCTCTGAAGTCCAAGAGTGGTCATAGAAGTCAAAAAAGAGGTTGGAATAGTACCAGTTGTTCCAACGGTGATAACTTCATAGTGAACGAGGTATCCAGCCGATCTAAGGCCATTTACTAATTCAACATGCTGGGCGTGTTTAGTGATAAACTTAGTAGCATGGTTGGTATCAGAGCAGTATCCAAGCTCAAGAACCCAGAGTTCTTTATCAGACATACATGTAGGAGAGTCTATGTCAGGTAGGACGGCAAGATCAGGTCTCATTCTCTTCCAGTCCGCTACAGTAATATTGGAGGGGCGTAACCAGTCAGGGAGACGTTTGCCCAGGACCCCCCTGGGGAGGTCCTCTTCCTTGCCAGCGTCCATGATCATTCTGCGGGATCCCAGGGCTCCGGTGCAAATGGCCTTGTGGATGAGTCGCACTGCGGCGTCATGTCTCTTGATATAGAGCCCCTTGAAAGTCTGGTGTGTGCAGCCCGCAAGGATGTGGCCCGCTCCGTCCTCACAGGTGTGGCAAATGGGGCATAGGGAGTTCGTGGGTGGGTGAGTGCTTGTAATATAAGGGAGTTTCCAGCGGAATGCAAGTTTACGGTTCCACAGTCTACCCCAACGGGCTTTAAGGATGTGGAATTTAGTTTTATGTTGGATAAGGGTTGAGGTCCAAAATTTGTTACTTGCATGAGGAAGTTGGTGGGGAGTGTTATCAGCCCAGGTGGTTGCATAAATCCCTTTAAGAGGGTGTTGGCCAAGGTGGCAGCTAGTGGGCAGGTTAGAGGTGATACCTTATGTAAGGTTAGGTGCTAGGATGCGTGGGGGAATATCTCCCATGGGTGTGCGAGGAGGTTGAACTGTGGGCCAGTAGACATTGTGGCGGGGGATTTCCCCAGTGTTGTCAGTAAAATTGGTGGAGGCAGGGTGCTCAGCTGCCTTGCGTGCCAGAGTGTCTGCCCTGTCATTTCCAAGGATACCTGTGTGGGAACGGACTTTACAAAGAGTGGTGTGTGAGCCATGCAGGATGCGTTGAATGAGGTGTTTTTGAATTGATTGCAGAAGTTCAGTATGAATGGAACGGGTTGTTGTGGTAGGGTCATGAATCATTTTTTTAATAAGTTGAAGAGAGCAGAGGCTGTCTGTATGGAGTGTAAGGGATGTGTCATAGTCAATGTTGAGAAGGGCTTGGTGGATGGCTACCAGTTCTGCCCTGTTGTTAGTTTTGGTGGCCCCTATTCCCCCAGGGTTGATGGTGTAGCTTTGTCCTGCAGCCGGGACATATACTGCAGCACCTATTTTACTAGGGTGCCCTGGTTTACCTTTTATTAGGCTACCATCTGTGTAGACCTGAAGGCCTGAGGAGGGGGTAGCTAGGTGAGGACAAGGGTGAGTAGTGGTAAGAAGAGAGGGAGGAGGGTGTTGGTGGAGTGGAGTTTGCCAAGGATTTTTGGCAAGAGATTTGAGTTTCCGGGGGTAAGTAATGACAATGTCAGAGAAGGTAAGAGTGGGAGGTGGAGTGATAGTAGAGGGCTCCCAGGATGAGGAGAGGCTTTGCATGTAGTATGTCCATTGGTCAATAAAATCTGGGAGTTTAGGAAAATAGGTATCTTGGCTGTGGGGGTTGCATATAAGGATGAGGTGGAGTTTGTGGGTGGAGGGTGGAGTGTGAGATTTGCTGCCAAGCCAAATTTCAGAGGTAGTATAAAATTCAGACTGTGGTCTGGAGTCAATATAGTGAATCCAGGAGTGGTGGAGGAGGGTTTTGTAAGGGGCAGCAAGGTTGTCAGGGAGGAGCATCAGGGTGCAGGTAGGGCTGAGAGTATTTTCAGCATGGTCAGCACTGGCTAGGGCCCACCTTAGAGCTTGGTGTGCTTGTGTCGTGGAGTTAGGAATGTCCACCAGTGAGCCCCCAGTCCAGATGGTAAGAAAGGGGTCTTGGTTGGAGCCAAAGAGCTGATCAGCAGGGCTGGTAGAAGAGAAGCTGGTGAGGCTTTGGTCGTAGCTAAGGGGGTTAGAAGTACGATGGTGAGTAATGCCCAGAGCAGCTGCTGCTTGGTAGAGAAAAGGAGAAAGAGTGTTGGTAGCAGCAGGAGCAGCTCTGTATCTGGTGAAGAGGGCAGCTAAGTCAGTGTGGTATGTTCCTCCTTGGGTCAGTTGGTTCCATTTGGTAGGGTGGGGATTTTTGAAGTGGTCATAGTTTTGTTTGAGAGAGGTTAGTCTGTCGTTGGGAATGTGCCCAAGACAGTGACCAGTGGGGTTATAAAGATATGAAACGTTGGTGTGTGTGTGTGTGGATTGGTCATCCAGAGTGGTGAGGATGCCTGTTTGTATAATGTAGGCTGAGGGTGGTTGAATGTCCCAGTCTGGGTGCCTGTCGTGTGTGTCAATTTTCAGAAGTTTGTGAACAAGGTTGTGGTTGTCAGCATTAAATCCTGGGGAGGTGGCCCATTGGCCTTGTTGTTGAAGGTTAGTAAGGTGGGTGTCCTTCCTAGGGTTGAGGTGTGTGGTTAATGGGGGAGTAGTTTTAAAAGTGTGGGTTAATTGGTCGTATGCTGGTTGTCCCAAAAGTTCAACAAGGTGAGACGCATGGTGAGATTGGGGTTTCCAATGTATGGTGGAGGTAGTGGAGGTAAGAGATGTGCTGTGGTGGATGCTGTATCCCATGTGTGTGTAGGAGTTGATATGTTCGTTGTGCATGATGGTTGGGGCCCATTGAACGTGGACAACAGTGGAAGTGACTAGTTTGTCGTCGTTGTAGGAGCGCTTGCCCCGCCAGCTCGTGATGTGCAGGGCTTTGTATTGGGATCCGTAGGTAAGGTGGAGCAGGCGCGCCGGTGGTGCAGGTGCGCTGCTGTCGGGGGATGTCATGGCCTCGCGGATCCTGTCAGGGTGTGAGGTGGGAGTTATTCTATATGCACGGTAAAATTTAGAGGTGGAGGAGTGACGGATCCAGGATTTGCACAAGTAGTGGCGTGCTGCCCAGGTGGCATCACTGCTGGGGCAGCCCCATGCTTGGTGCGCGTGACTGCCTTCGGTCTGCGTGGGCCACGCCCACCATTGGTTTCCTTCCAGGTCCCCAATGGAATCCGCCTCGTAGGATACGAGGAACTTCAAATCACATCTGCTTTGAATCTTATGCTTGTTGTACAGCCTTGTACTGCCTTGTACTGATACGATGACCTTGGGCACATACCTGCTTTGTTCGTTTTGATTGTTGTACAGCCTTTTACTGCCTTGTATTATAACAAGGACCTTAGATGCATACCTTCCTCGTGCATTGTGCTTCTTGTACAGCCTTGTACTGCCTTATACTATAACAAGAACTTTAGGCACATACCTGCTTTGTTCGTTCTGCTTGTTATACAGCCTTATACTGCCTTGTACTGCCTTGTACTGATATAAGAGCCTTGTGTATACCTACGTTATTCATTATGCTTGTTGTATAGCCTTGAACCGCCTTATATTGATACAAGGACCTTGGACGCACACTTGCTTTGTGCGTTCTACTTGTTGTACAGCTTTATTTTACCTTGTACTAATACAAGGACCTTGGGCACATATCCGCTTTGTTCATTCTGCTTGTTATACAGCCTTGTACTGCCTTGTACTCATATAAGGACCTTGGACACATACTTACTTTGTTCATTCGACTTGTTGTACAGCCGTATACTGCTTTGTACTGATACGAGGATCATAAAAACTGTCTTATACTGATAGAAGAACCTTGGGCACATACTTGCTTTTGTTCTTATGCTTGTTGTACAGCCCTGTACTGCCTTATACTGATAGAAGAACCTTGGACGCATACCTACTTAATTCATTTTACTTGTTGTGCAGTCTTGTACTGCCTTGTACTGATACAAAAGCCTTGCGTATACCTACTTTATTCATTATGCTTGTTGTACAGCCTTGAACTGCCTTATATTGATACAAGGACCTTGGGCATATACCCACTTGATTCATTTTACTGTACTACCTTATACTGATGGAAGAACCTTGGACGCATACCTACTTGGTTCGTTTTACTTGTTGTAAAGCCTTGTACCGCCTTGTACTGATACAAGAGCCTTGCGTATACCTACTTTATTCATTATGCTTGTTGTACAGCCTTGAACTGCCTTATATTGATACAAGGACCTTGGGCATATCCCCACTTGATTCATTTTACTGTACTACCTTATCCTGATAGAAGAACCTTGGGTGCATACCTACTTGGTTCGTTTTACTTGTTGTAAAGCCTTGTACCGCCTTGTACTGATACAAGAGCCTTGGGCGCATACTTGCTTTGTTCCTTATACTTATTGTACAGCCTTGTACTACTTTGTACTGATACGAGGAACTTAGAAGCACACCTGCTTTGAATCTTATGCTTGTTGTACAGCCTTGTACTACCTTGTACTGTCTTGTACTAATATAAGGCAGTATTACCTTGCACTGTAACAAGGAACTTGGGCACATACCTACTTTGTTCATTCTGCTTGTTATACAGCCTTGAACTGCCTTATATTGATACAAGGACCTTGGATGCATACCTTCCTCGTGCATTGTGCTTCTTGTACAGCCTTTTATTGCCTTATACCATAACAAGGACCTTGGATGCATACCTTCCTCGTGCATTGTACTTCTTGTACAGCCTTGTCCTAATACAAGAATCTTGGGCACGTACGTGCTTTGGTCTTTTTATGCTTGTTGTACAGCCTTTTACTGCCTTGTACTAATATAAGAACATTGAGCGCATATCTACTTTATTCATTATGCTTGTTGTGCAGCCTTAAACTGCCTTATATTGATACAAAGACCTAGGGTGCACACCTGTTTTGTACATTTTACTTGTTCTACAGTCTTGTTTTGTCTTATACTGATACGAGAACCTTGGACACATACCTGCTTTGTTCCTTTAATTCTTGTTATACAGCCTTGTACTGCCTTGTACTGTAACAAGGACTTTAGGCGCATACCTGATTTTTTCCTTATGCATGTTCGACAGCCTTATACTGCCTTATACTAATTACATTACATAACATTACATTACATGTTAAAGTCTACTTGACACCGCGAGGGTGTATGAGACTCTGTGCTTTAAACAAAAAGAAAAAGCACCCACAAAGCAAAAAACCCCATTACATCAGGGGTGTGTCGAGGACAAACAAACCAAACTCCCAACCACCGTTTTGGTGGCGTAGGTATTAAACCCCTTAGAGCCGGACCCAGATCTCAACCACTTACAGTGGCGGAGGTAAGAAGCTAACAAATGAGAAGTCACAAGAAGAAGAAAAAAAGGGATGATAAATTACGGTGCCACTAAGCAGTCCAGGGCTTCCTGTCTTGCTCTTCTACAAGTAGAAAGATAGTCGGCTAGGTTGCTCCAAAAAGACTTAGTGCCATTTCCATTCATAAAGGTTCTGAATGTGGAATCGCAGAATTCCACATTCCATACGGTTAAGTTGGTATCCTCATGGACATGCCTATAAATATCTGTAAACAGCTTCTGGTAGCGGAGGCGAATATCATTATAAAAAGGGCACTCAAACATATGCATTTCATCCTCAGGTTTTTGGAACCCACACATTTGACAGTGTCTCATTGAGCGAGGGATGTGTGCTCTATCCACCACCCTCATTCTTTCTGTGTTCAGCCAATGGGAACCCATTCTAAACTGTGCTATAGAACGAATCTGATCCTGCTTATGTAAGGCGGATGTAAAGGGAATCAAGCCATTCTCATCATTGCTGTTGGCTGCGAACCATTTTTGGTATCGGAGGCGTTTAAAGCCAACCCTTCTCTCATCAGGGATGTCTCTAACTGCATTGGTGTCACTTGGGTACTTAAACCTCCATGACTCAAAAACTTCAGACATAATACCTTCGACATCGACAGCCTCCAAAATGTTGATGTTTTTACTGGATCCTAGCTTGTGGAGAGCACAACGCAAGTCATGAACCCAGCCAGTGTTGGAGTCAAAAGATACTAATACAAAAGCTTTGGGTACATACTTGCTTTGTTGAAAAATTAACAGAATAACTATAATTTAATCCACATATTTTATTCTTATAGCACACAAAAAAAAACATATCAAAGAGTCAACTTAAATTTCAACTTTAAAAGTAACTATATGATTGCTGTAAACAAAAATAACTTGAAAACTACAATATCATACTTATGCAGGCCACTATCATCGGCGATGCATGCCCTCCTCAGATACTGAGCAAAGCCATTGTGGATTACAAGGAAAAACATCCTGATACAAGTGAAGCAGACATGTACAAGTCACTGGTGAAGTACAACGTACCTGCTACTTTGGCAGGGTCGCCACATTGGCACAAGCGTCATCTGAATGACTTGTTGACAATGGTAGACAAGTTCGGCATGCCTTCCTTCTTCCTAACGCTCACTGCAGATGAGGTATCTGAGACAAGCTGGAAAGAAATAACTGCAATGGAAACGATTCTGCATGTAATAGATGGCAAACTCACATGGCAGGTACGACATTAGCAAGTTCAACTTTACTAAACCAAGCACTGCAATCAAACTTACAGAATAGTAATCGTATTATATACAATTTTATATCTGGAGTTTAGTGCATATCTGATGCGTGTTCAGTCTTATCCTTAGGGTTTTGCCGAATTGGATCTCGATATCTTGCCAAACTATCGCTAAGATGGCTAAGGAAGTCGTTTCAGAGCCATTTAGAGTTATTCGTTTCAAAGTTAACTGTTCCACAGTCAGATGTGTTACTGACCTGTCACCCAAGTGGCCACAGGGGTCTTTCCGTCGATACAATGGGCTCAAATACTAGTAGTAATATTAACATAGACAAGAATGACAATTTAAAATTCTTTAGATCGACATCAAATTGAATTTCAGAAACTGCAGTATTTAAAGTTTATATAACATATTCTGACCTGTTTAATTTCTACATTCAAGCTGAGTATGCAACTTCCCTTTTCCTCTTGTATAAATATAACCTACTGAAACAATTCCTTTTTGTTAACTTTATGCAGGATGCACCTGTGGAGTGTGCCACTCTTTTCCACGAGAAGGTCATGCAGTTTCTGGATTCATATGTGCTAAACCAGAAGCACGTCAAGGGAGGAATTTTAGGCAGAGTGACACATTACGTCATTCGCTATGAAGTGCAACATCGTGGTTCGCTGCATGCCCACATCATACTATGGGTAGAGACAGATGATATCGACAAAGTTGCTGCTGAGATAACTGCAATGATCCCTGCAGACTTTGATAACGACAGCATGAGCTTCACGGATCCTACCTGTCCACAAAAAGCAACATTAAAGAACCTCGTTCTGCGCAAGCAGATTCATCAGTGTGGACCGGTAAGCAATGTACCTTCTTATCGTTCAATGTTTTTGAAGAATTTGACCAAACAATTTTTATGTTTCACTTTCTTAAATTACATCACAATAAAACTGTTTCAAGATGAACTGTCTAATCACTGTTTGAAGATGAACTGTCTAATCACTGCTGTCTAACCACTATTGTCTAACCATCTTGTATTTAAAATCTGACAGGTGAAACAACCCGGCTGCAGAGAGAAAGGTAGCTGCAAGTTCCACTTTCCTATGTCTACTCAGCCTCAGTTTGAACCACAGTTCAACGTAGAAACCAAGCGCTACGATTACTACAGGTGTGTTCCATATATTCGTATATATAATGTTGTTGTTTAAAAAACAATAGCTGGTCAATGTATTGTAACTAACTCCAAGGGTCTAAAATATTACCACCAGTCCAAACTTTCATAGGACTAACTCGTCACATGATTTTTACCTTTCTTATGTTACATAATTCAGTTGAAAAAGTCCATCGTTTCTTGCGCTGCATAGACATAGATTTTACAGAACCTTAACTTAACACATACTTTCTCATCCAAATGCAGGCCCCGACATTGTGACCGTAATGTAGTACCTCATCATCCAACTGTCCTAGCACTCTGGGGAGCACATTGCAACATACAGCGCATTACCAACGAAGCATGGTCATAATATCTACTCAAGTACGCCATGAAGGTAAATAATTATTGTCCCCTAAATAAACAACTAAGAAAATGTATAACTGTAAATGAATAACTAATTCAGAACACTAATCCAAAGAACTCTTGAAAAATTATATGATATAAGATTTAAACCGTTTAAAGTCAATCGAGCTTTAAAATTGATTGAAATAGTTGAACCTATACTCCTGCTTTCAATCACTCTTTTAGTTCAACTTATACTCCTCCTAGTAATCACTCTTTTAGTTCAACTTATACTCGTCCTAGTAATCACTCTTTTAGTTAAACTTATACTCCTGCTAGCAATTACTCTTTTCCTGTCATTTTTGGCGGAGCTCCTCCTTCTGCAGGGCCAGGGCCCCCAGTGCTACCCATTTGTCCGTTTGTTCATCTGACCATGATAAAGCCTGATACATCAGCCAACAGCCTCATAACTAACTCGCTTCCATTGCCACCTGCAGCACTTGTTACTCCTTCGCAATCACTGTCCGTCAATTTTTAGCATCGCAGGCGACGCTGCATCAAACTTGTTAATATCATATTGACACTAAAATCTTATCTGATGCCCTTGATGACACGTAGCATAAACTAAAACATATCAATTTATATGATAATGCAGGCAGAGCCAATGGGAACACTGAACCTCGACACAACAGCTGCCAAATGTCTAGGTCTAAACAATCTAGATGAGGAGCAGCTTAAAGTCATCAGTGCAATGCAGCTCTCCAAGCCAGTTTGTCCAAGCGAGGCCGCCTGTGTTTGCCTTGGAATTGATATGGTGCGACGGTCTGATGCCGTTACATTCATTAACACAGCTCCAATGGACTTAAGAAGAATCTCATTGTTTCACTTCAATGCAACTTCAGTCCCTCCTGTCGACACTTACTGCGCCCGCCCTCCTGAGCTAGAACAGCTGAAGCTGAAGGAGTATTTCGAAAACTACCTCGTACTCAAACCAGACAAACCACATCCTGCAAACCACACCTACCTCGCTACTGACATTCTTGGAAACAAGGTATGCTCCTTTCTCTTACTTTTTTTACATCCTATTATTTCACTTAACTTGTGCCCAACAAGTCCTATGCAGCATCGCAAGCATTGTTTGTGCCTCACTTTATCATCAAATTAATAGCTGCACACCTCATCTGCAAGTCATTTTGTTTTCATAGCATTGCCTGCACTTCAGTTCATTATCACGTTGATAGCTACAAAAAAATTGGTAGAATGTGTTGACAACGGAACAAAAGATGACAACAATAGAACTAACTAAAAATGGTTAGTTACACGACCGTTGGCTAACGTGTTAAACTTCATCATTTTATTTACTTCAAACAAACAAATGAGTTAACATAGAAGCTCCCATCCCCTTGAAGAACTAGTTCCACCAAAAATGTAAAAACTATCAGAGACAAATATTATAAGCCTTTCTGTTGCCTTTTGGATCAACATCAAAACAAGAACTAAAAACAATTGCAACTAAGACTCACCTGATTTCAATAATGCTAAAAAACAAAGTAACAACGTAAATAACAAATATCCAATGTACCACCACATACAGGTGTATAAAGCAAACCAACCCAGACTGATACGCTGTTCAGACTATCATCCTACACATCAACCGGAGGGTTTCTTTTACAACTACTTGTTGCTCAAGATATCGTTCCGTGCTGAAAGTGAACTGCTATCTAACGCCAACCCTGACAGCAGCTACTTGACTGAATGCATGCTCAAAGGCTACATCAACACTGAAAAGGTAAGAAGAAACAAAAGGGAACAGAAGTTAAGATAAGAATAGCGCAGCTGTCACTAACATTTGTATATGGATGTCTAGAGTCAATCCTATTATTTTGTGTTTTCATTATTCTGCAGCAGTATTGTGTTAACAACATAGCTCAAGTAGATACAGCTGAAAACGCGTTCTGTAAAGTTTAAATCAACTGTCCACTATCTAAAGTCCACAATCACGTTTTAATCTTCACACAGGCACATATTGACCTGCACACAATTCACGATACACATTATTGATCACACAGCACACAGGCATAGCTGCAGCTTGCATCTAACCATGCATGCCTGGTGTTATAGTATATTCCATGCTATTGTAGCATTCCACAGCCATAACTATTACTACACATAAATCTCTGCAGCATACTCTGAATATTGTTATGCCTCTATACTCTTTATACTGGCCTTTGTAACAATCGTGTATAATCTAACCATTATGAATTTATGATGAAGTAGCTTATAACTGTGACAACGAACTAAGATCACTGTATTATTATCCAAGCTCTATGCCGCAAAAATCATACTTTGCCCTCTTAAAGCATATAAACTTTGCTGCACTGCTTTGCAATACATGAGCTACTTCTCAATTCCACCATCATCATCATCATCGTGCACCACTAAATCCTCCTCATCAAAGTTATCATCATCGTGCAGCACCTCATTCAGTGCTGAAATCACCTTCTTCTTATCCTCAGCCAGTAACCCCTCGCAGTAAGATTATACCGAAGCTTAACTCAGATGTATTACCATGATATTATCACTATTAACAACAAACAATATTCTGCACAGGACATGGAGACAATCTTGGAGGAGTACTGCAACTATCACCTATACGAAGACTTTGACAAGGGTATGCTGTTGGAAGGTCTCCTACAAACATACAGTGCTTGCCATCTAACATCGTCTGAAGATTCTCCAAGCATGCATGCGCTCACCACCTTGGGGCATACTCCTGACAGCATAGCAGACAACCTTGCTACTGAATTTGCTGATACAGATGCTATTACGCTGACTAAAGAGCAACAGATTGTCCTCAACATTCTGAAATAAAAAAACAGGCTTGTCAGTAGTCAGTGGCATGGGAGGTTCCGGCAAAACACTGCTTATACAAAAGCTTGCTCGTGCATTACGCCAATCTGGGAAAAAGGTCATCCTAGGAGCAACTACTGGAGCTGCAGCAGTACGCTTATCACAGTACGGAGTGACTGCACATCACTTGTTCCATCTTCCCGTCCGTGGACAGAGGCTTATGCCCATTAGCCCTACCCATCCTTCTCGTCTGACACTAGAAGCCAATGACGTCATTATGATTGGCGAGATGTCGATGATGACGTCAATGAACCTCAACTTCATCATCTACAGGCTCATGCAGGTCAACACTGAAACACATGGTAGCGCCGCTGAAAACCCTTTTGGGAACAAGCATCTTATCATCGTTGGTGACTTAGCTCAGGTACGCAAAACTATCGTATATATATCGCACTATACACAACGTATCTCTAGTTTATATGTAGCTTTATATGCTTAACATATGCTTACCACATGCTTTTTCTGAAAAACATATAATTTACTGATCACTATATACAAGTATATTATTTGACTATACTATCACTAATTCTTACTCAAACCTCAAACTTTCCAAATACCTTTGCAGCTCCCGCCCGTATGTCACTGCAAAAAGGATAACGTCCATGATGCATGTGCACAGTGCCACATCACAAAGTCC
This sequence comes from Chlamydomonas sp. ICE-L, assembly GCA_013435795.1. Taxonomy (NCBI): domain Eukaryota; kingdom Viridiplantae; phylum Chlorophyta; class Chlorophyceae; order Chlamydomonadales; family Chlamydomonadaceae; genus Chlamydomonas; species Chlamydomonas sp. ICE-L. The sequence goes on along the minus strand of JACBWV010000710.1, from coordinate 155,752 downwards.
ATCCATTGGTCAAAGTCTGTGCTTCACCGTCTTACAGTATCCCTGAGGCACACAAAAGACCCAGACTACTCTGGTTTCCTACAGCATATCAGAGAAGAGAAGCCTACACAGACGTACATAGACAAAGTTCTCACCAAAGATATGTACATCAACAAGGATCAGGTGATAGATGAAGCCACTGAAGAGACCACCATCTTATGCTCACACCAGAAACAAGTGCAGCAGTACAACATGGCCATCCAGCACAAGCGGTTTCCAAGTATTCCCCAGGACAGCATGGTCAACATCCAACCTAGCCTCAGCCCATCTTCGAACTCTGCACCAATACAAGCCTGGGCACATGAAGCCAAGTTTCATTCTTTTACTCAAGCAGCAGTGGGCATGCGTGTCCTCATCTACATGGATGCTCTCAACAATGACAACGCATCACCTCCACCATACCGAGTCGGTGACCAAGGCATCATCACAGAACTACATGCAGACGAAACAACACCAGACAACATTCAGTCCGTCATCGTTCGCCTGATCAAAGATGGCACATATCACACCTTCACACGTACTGTGCAGTCCACATGCACACAGGATAGCATACGGTACACACGGTGTACCTTCCCTTTACGCAGCTGCCTGCCACGCACCGTGCCCTTAAAGCACAATGCTGAAGATCAACCTGACCTGAAAAGCTGGATTGAGAAAGACAACTTCCATCTCCTAACAGAGGTCAGCATAGGGTCCAAGGTAATAATCACCAGCAACATCAGCTTGGAGAAAGGATCAGCCAATGGAGCTCTTGGAACCATCATAGACATTACCCTTGGCGACGATGACAGCATCCGATGCTTCACAGTACTACTATCGCACAACAACGTGATGCAAAAGGTGTTTCGCACTACATATGAATCACTACACAAACACTCAAAAAGGTACGCAGATCAACAATGCCCATATATGTACCAATACATACTACCAATACCATGATCAACAATATGCAAAGCTTATATCATCAGTTTTCCCTTTCTCTCACACATACCGTGTACATACTTAAATTCCTTCATTGTACAGCTGTGATTTACTTGCTTCAAGATAAAACCTGTCCTGACCTTTAGACGCAAATTATAGTAATTAAATTATAGCAAAATCATGTTGACAAAATGTAATAACAAAATGTACATTTCTGCACCTATCATACAGGTACATCAAGGTCACATTCCCTCTGCAGCTTGCGTACGCAATAACAGGACACAAGGCACAGGGCCGAGGTCAGTGACCGAGACCGAGATCCGAGACCCAGACTAGGACCGAGACCGAGATCGAGGTCCGAGACCCAGACCAAGATCGAGACCGAGACCGAGGTTCGAGACCGAGACCCAGGTACGAGATCGAGACCCAGGTCTAGGTCCGAGATCGAGACCCAGTTCCGAGATCGAGACCCAGGTCCGAGATCGAGACCCAGGTCCGAGATCGAGACCCAGTTCCGAGATCCAGACCCAGGTCCGAGACCCAGGTCCGAGATCGAGACCCAGGTCTAGGTCCGAGATCGAATCCCAGACCCAGGTCCGAGATCGAGACCCAGACCGAGGTCCGAGATCGAATCCCAGACCCAGACCTACAGACCCGCGCAGACCTCACAGGGGACCCCAAGGGGGGGCAGGGGGCGGCATTCTGGTAACCGCCCCCGTATTAGGGAGCAAACCCAGTACGGCAGGCGTACTGCCGGAGGCGGAGGAGTCATTTAGCCCTAAGGGTTCGGCGTTTCGGAGGGCCCTCGGGAAACGCCAGCCGGCGATGCGCGTGACTCAGCGGCTCGGGACCGAGACCGAGGTCCGAGACCGAGACCGATGTGCGAGATCGAGACCGAGACCCAGGTCCGAGATCGAGATCGAGACCGAGACCCAGGTCCGAGACCCAGGTCCGAGACCGAGACCCAGGTCCGAGATCGAGACCCAGACCTAGGTCCGAGATCGAGACCCAGGTCCGAGACCGAGACCCAGATCGAGACCGAGGTCCGTGACCGAGATCGAGGTCCGAGACCGAGGACCGAGATCGAGACCGAGGTCCGAGACCCAGACCGAGACCCAGGTCCGAGACCACAGACCCGCGCAGACCTCACAGGGGACCCAGGGAGGGACGGGGGCGGCATTCTGGTTACCGCCCCGGTATTAGGGAGCAAACCCAGTACGGCAGGCGTACTGCCGGCAGCGGAGGCGGGGGAGCCATTTAGCCCTAAGGGTTCGGCGTTTCGGAGGGCCCCCGGGAAACGCCAGCCGGCGATGCGCGTGACTCTGCGGCTCGGGACCGAGACCGAGGTGCGAGATCGAGACCGAGACCGACACCGAGGTCCGTGACCAAGGTCGAGACCCAGGTCCGAGACCGAGATCGAGGTCGAGACCGAGGTCTGTGACCGAGACCGAGGTCCGTGACCGAGACCGAGATCCGAGACCCAGACTAGGACCGAGATCGAGGTCGAGACCGAGGTCAGTGACCGAGACCGAGATCCGAGACCCAGACTAGGACCGAGACCGAGATCGAGGTCCGAGACCCAGACCAAGATCGAGACCGAGACCGAGACCGAGGTCCGAGACCGAGACCCAGGTCCGAGATCGAGACCCAGGTCTAGGTCCGAGATCGAGACCCAGGTCTAGGTCCGAGATCGAGACCCAGGTCTAGGTCCGAGATCGAATCCCAGACCCGGGTCCGAGATCGAGACCCAGACCGAGGTCCGAGATCGAATCCCAGACCCAGACCTACAGACCCGCGCAGACCTCACAGGGGACCCCTAGGGGGGGCAGGGGGCGGCATTCTGGTTACCGCCCCCGTATTAGGGAGCAAACCCAGTAAGGCAGGCGTACTGCCGGCGGAGGAGGCGGAGGCGGAGGCGGAGGAGGAGGAAGAGTTAGCCCTAAGGGTTCGGCGTTCGGGATACGCCAGCCGGCGTTGCGCGTAACCTCGGAGACCCTGGCTTCGATGTGTGCCTCTGCTTAATCTTCCAGAAACGTCTACCTGGAAGAATCTTCACATAATCCACGTGATATGTTGTTAGAATCAGCCTTTTATCGATAGTAGTTAAAGTATAGCCGATGCTCGTTGTTCGTTTGTGTCCCATGGTGTCGTATGACCGACGTTCGTTGTTCATTTGAGGGTTGTGCGCAGTCGCTGACTGCCTCGACCGCTCATCATTGTACAACGCATGGTTGTTGTGCGGCACACTGCCCCATCAACTTGGAAAGCTCCTGTCCATATCATCATTTGCCAGCGCCTTCTTAAAGCGTCCCAAGAATACAAATACAAACAAAAATGCAGCGAGGGCAGCGGACAGAGCAGCGCGCAGGTTGGCTGGCGAGCCTGCTAATCCAGCCCACAATCGCTCCAGGAGAGCGGACAGAGCAACGCGCAGGTTGGCTGGCGAGCCTGCCAATCCAGCCCACAATCGCTCCAGGACAGCGGACAGAGCAGCGCGCAGGTTGGCTAGCGAGCCTACCAATCCAGCTTATGACCGCTCCAGGACAGCGGACAGAGCAGCGCGCAGGTTGGCTGGCGAACCTGCCAATCCAGCCCACAACCGCTCCAGGGCAGCAGATAGAGCAGCGCGTAGGTTGGCTGGCGAGCCTGCCAATCCAGCCTATGACCGCTCCAGGACAACAGATGAAGCAGCGCGTAGGTTGGCTGGCGAGCCTGCCAATCCAGCTCACAACCTCTCGAGGACAGTAGATAGAGCAGCGCGTAGATTGGCTGGCGAACCTGCCAATCCAGTCTATGACCGTTCCAGGACAGCGGATGAAGCAGCGCGTAGGTTGGCTGGCGAGCCTGCCAATCCAGCCCACAACCGTTCCAGGACAGCAGATGAAGCAGCGCGCAGGTTGGCTGGCGAGCCTGCCAATCCAGCTCACAACATCTCGAGGGCAGTGGATAGAGCAGCGCGCAGATTAACTGGCGAGCCTGCCAATCCAGTCTATGACCTCTCAAGGACAGTGGAGAGAGTAATGGAGAGAGTAGTGCATACATTGGAGTGCCCCAGACAGTTGAGCGCTGCCACATTTCTTGAGCACGTCGGATCTTGGAATCGGCTTCCTCGAATGCTATCTTCATTCACCAGCAGATGTGCCAAATTCTTTGACAATATGGTATGTTGTGCAATATGTGGAGCATGCCATTTGGGAGGGCCTCCATCTTTCCATGAGTACAAAAGTGTGCCTCCAGATGTGCGGACGCCTCCACCTTATGCTCTGTCTTTCATTTACATGGAGAGCAAAACTGTGGACAGTGATGGTAACTGGTGGCTATGCCCTGCATGTGTCAACGACAGAAGGAAACATGCTGAGCATGTCATCTTTTATGAGCCTGCCTACGTGACAGCTCTCTTGTCTACTGAGCCAGAGGATCTTCTTCGGTTGTCAGTGATAGATGTTCATGTATCTTTCAGCAAAAGATGGATGGGCTTCACAACAGGATCTCTGGAGAAGATGCCGATGATCAATGCACCTGTCGTCTCTTGGGAAAAGGATGGGGAAAGCACACCTGAGTCGTTGCAGCTGCTCCTTCAGTACAATTTGAGCACTAACCCCTTGCTTCAAGCGTACACAACGATGATGGAACGTCCAGGTATGTAGAAGAACAATAACCTATCATAAACATTTTATCTTCAGCTAACATGTAATATAGTACATATCAAATTGATTACATAAATTATCGTTTTCTTTCCTTGCTTATCCAATTTCATCTGATCACATTTAGTAGCTTCTACACAACTTCTTTGATATTGCTTGGCTAATTTTTTTTAATTATATGTAATAACTTCTAAATAGATCCCCTGCTCATCTAATTGTATTATATTTAACAATTTCTAAGTAGCTTCCTTTGCCTGATCGATTTAATTTGATGATATATACTAGCTTCTAAGCAGCTCTCCTGCCCGAATAATTTTATCTGATCACGTCTAGTACTTTTTTGCACAGCTTCCCTGTCTGGTTGATTTTATTTTGTTATAAATAGCAGCTTCTAGGTAACTTACTTTGTTTTGCCAATTTCATCAGATCACACGTGGCAATGTCTAGGCAGCTCTGGTGCCTGAGTGATTTCATTTGATCACAGTTAGTAACTTTTATGTAGCTTCTCTGTTTAACTGATTTTATTTAATGGTATTTAGAAGCTTCTAGCTTCTAGGTAGCTTCTCTGCCTGAATAATTTCATCTGATCGCATAAAGTAGCTTCTACGCAGTTTCCCTGTCTGGCTGGTTTCATTTCATTATTAATAGCAGCTTCTGGGTAGTTTCCTTTGTTTGACCAATTTCATCTGATCACATGTTGTAGTGTCTAGGCAGCTCCTGTACCTCAATGATTTCATCTGATCATATACGATAGCTTCTACACAGCTTCACTGTCTAAATGATTTTATTTCTGATATGCAGTAGCTTCTAAGCACCTGTTCTGCCTAAGTACTTTCATATGATCACATTTACAAGTTTCTTCGCAACTTTCCTGTTTGACTGAATTCATTTTATTATAAATAGCAGCTTTTAAGTAGCTTTCTTTGCTTGGCCAATTTTACCTGATCACATTATATTTATCAGCTTCTAAGTTGTTTCTTTTGCCTAGCCAGTTTAATTTATCATATATACTAGCTTCTGGGGAGTTCCCTTGCCTAAATAATTTCATCTGATCGTGTCTATTACCTTTTGCGTAGCTTCTTTTTTTGATTTAATTACGTATAACATTGTTTACGCCGCTCTCTTGTCTTTACCGCCCCCGTATTATTTCGTCTAACCACGTATGATTATTTATGTAGATAGTTTAAAGACATGTACAAATTCTGTTTTGCTAAAATAAGTAAAAATGTATAAGCTATAATGTTTTACCACTTCTACTTATGATCCATTTTTTTCCAGGCATAAACGGTGTCCCAGTACTACCACAAAGTGCTATTCAGCACATAGTACAACGGCACATTGCGCGTGGACCTACAGCTATGGAGCAACAAAACCCCATTCCAAGAATCATGAGCATCGTCGTTGATGTTGAGCCAATACAGGTGCTAAGTCAGCGACAATCGGGCGTCTATGTTGGAGGCAGCATTCAGCTTCGAAAAACTCTACAAACAAAATCTGTGTATATGAGATCAGATGGCACTGCACTTCTGCAGAGTGACAAGTTGATCAGTATGGAGTCAGCTCTGCTACCTTATATGTTTCCCTATGGCACAGGGTCATATGTAACTCCTTCAAAGACATTCACGTTTCCAGACTACCTTCGTTTCCGGATGAAGACTCTGTTTTCACCCTGGACACTGGTGAAACCATACCTCTTGCTCATGTACCAAGTGCGACAGGTCAGTTTATACTCTAACTTTAAATGGGGGGCTTGTTCATGGCCATTGGTATAGGGGTAGAGGTAATGTTTAGTATGTAGTGTAGTTTGACTTTTAGCTTTACATAAATTAAAATTATCATCATCAGCAACAGCAGCAAGATTCATGGAAGTATGGCCTAGTTTCCAAGTATTGTGGTTTAGCCATGCGTCATTGGACTACACTAGTTATGGGAATGTGACCCTGGATGTTCAGCAAGATGGGTTGATTGTGGAGCGAGTCGATCATATACAATTCACTGTGTATAACCTTCTACTGCCTTGTACTAATACAACAATCTTGGGCGCATACCTGCTTTGTTCCTTAAATGCTTGTTGTACAACCTCGTACTACCTTGCACTGTAACAAGGACCTTGGATGCATAATTTTCTCATGCATTGTGCTTCTTGAACAGCCTTGTACTGCCTTATACTGATAGAAGAACCTTGGACGCATACCTATTTGGTTTATTTTACTTGTTGTAAAGCCGTGTATCACCTTGTACTGATACAAGGACCTTGGACGCATACTTGCTTTGTTCCTTATGCTTATTGTACAGTCTTGTACTGCCTTGTACTGATACGAGGAACTTAAAATCACATCTGCTTTGAATCTTATGCTTGTTGTACAGCCTTGTACTGCATTGTATTATAACAAGGACCTTAGATGCATACCTTCCTCGTGCATTGTGCTTCTTGTACAGCCTTGTACTGCCTTATACTATAACAAGAACTTAAGGCACATACTTGCTTTGTTCGTTCTGCTTGTTATACAGCCTTATACTGCCTTGTACTGCCTTATACTGATATAAGAGCCTTGTGTATACCTACGTTATTCATTATGCTTGTTGTATAGCCTTGAACCGCCTTATATTGATACAAGGACCTTGGGCGCACACTTGCTTTGTGCGTTCTACTTGTTGTACATCTTTATTTTACCTTGTACTAATACAAGGACCTTGGGCACATATCCGCTTTGTTCATTATGCTCATTGTGCAGCCTTGTATTACCTTGCACTGTAACAAGGACCTTGGGCACATACCCGCTTTGTTCATTCTGCTTGTTATACAGCCTTGTACTGTCTTGTACTCATCTAAGGACCTTGGGCACATACTTACTTTGTTCATTCGACTTGTTGTACAGCCGTATACTGCTTTGTACTGATACGAGGATCATAAAAATTGTCTTATACTGATAGAATAACCTTGGACGCATACCTACTTGATTCATTTTACTTGTTGTACAGTCTTGTACTGCCTTGTACTGATACAAGAGCCTTGCGTATACCTACTTTATTCATTATGCTTGTTGTACAGCCTTGAACTGCCTTATATTGATACAAGGACCTTGGGCATATACCCACTTGATTCATTTTACTGTACTACCTTATACTGATAGAAGAACCTTGGGCGCATACCTACTTGGTTTGTTTTACTTGTTGTAAAGCCTTGTACCGCCTTGTACTGATACAAGAGCCTTGCGTATACCTACTTTATTCATTATGCTTGTTGTACAGCCTTATACTGCCTTGTACTCATATAAGAATCTTGGGCACATACTTACTTTGTTCATTCGACTTGTTGTACAGCCGTATACTGCTTTGTACTGATACGAGGATCATAAAAATTGTCTTATACTGATAGAATAACCTTGGACGCATACCTACTTGATTCATTTTACTTGTTGTACAGTCTTGTACTGCCTTGTACTGATACAAGAGCCTTGCGTATACCTACTTTATTCATTATGCTTGTTGTACAGCCTTGAACTGCCTTATATTGATACAAGGACCTTGGGCATATACCCACTTGATTCATTTTACTGTACTACCTTATACTGATAGAAGAACCTTGGGCGCATACCTACTTGGTTTGTTTTACTTGTTGTAAAGCCTTGTACCGCCTTGTACTGATACAAGAGCCTTGCGTATACCTACTTTATTCATTATGCTTGTTGTACAGCCTTATACTGCCTTGTACTCATATAAGAATCTTGGGCACATACTTACTTTGTTCATTCGACTTGTTGTACAGCCGTATACTGCTTTGTACTGATACGAAGATCATAAAAACTGTCTTATACTGATAGAAGAACCTTGAGCACATACTTGCTTTAGTTCTTATGCTTGTTGTACAGCCGTATATTGCTTTGTACTAATACGAGGATCATAAAAACTGTCTTATACTGATAGAATAACCTTGGACGCATACCTACTTCGTTCATTTTACTTGTTGTAAAGCCGTGTATCACCTTGTACTGATACAAGAGCCTTGCATATACCTACTTTATTCCTTATGCTTATTGTACAGTCTTGAACTGCCTTATATTGATACAAAGACCTTGGGTGCACACCTGTTTTGTACATTTTACTTGTTCTACAGTCTTGTTTTGTCTTATACTGATACGAGAACCTTGGACACATACCTGCTTTGTTCCTTTAATTCTTGTTATACAGCCTTGTACTGCCTTGTACTGTAACAAGGACTTTAGGCGCATACCTGATTTTTTCCTTATGCATGTTCGATAGCCTTATACTGCCTTATACTAATACAAAAGCTTTGGGTACATCCTTGTTTTGTTGAAAAATTAACAGAATAACTATAATTTAATCTACATATTTTATTCTTATAGCACACAAAAAAAACATGTCAAAGAGTCAACTTAAGTTTCAACTTTAAAAGTAACTATATGATTGCTGTAAACAAAAATAACTTGAAAACTACAATATTATACTTATGCAGGCCACTATCATCGGCAATGCATGCCCTCCTCAGATACTAAGCAAAGCCATTGTGGATTACATGGAAAAACATCCTGATACAAGTGAAGCAGACATGTACAAGTCACTGGTGAAGTACAACGTACCTGCTACTTTGGCAGGGTCACCACAGTGGCACAAGCGTCATCTGAATGACTTGTTGACAATGGTAGACAAGTTCGGCATGCCTTCCTTCTTCCTAACGCTCACTGCAGATGAGGTATCCGAGACACGCTGGAAAGAAATAACTGCAATGGAAACGATTCTGCATGTAATAGATGGCAAACTCACATGGCAGGTACGACATTAGCAAGTTCAACTTTACTAAACCAAGCACTGCAATCAAACTTACAGAATAGTAATCGTATTATATACAATTTTATATCTGGAGTTTAGTGCATATCTGATGCGTGTTCAGTCCTTTCCTTAAGGTTTTACCGAATTGGATCTCGATATCTTGCCAAACTATCGCTAAGATGGCTAAGGAAGTCGTTTCATAACCATTCTAGAGTTATTCGTTTCAAAGTTAACTGTTCCACAGTCAGATGTGTTACTGACCTGTCACCCAAGTGGCCACAGGAGTCTTTCCGTCGATACAATGGGCTCAAATACTAGTAGTAATATTAACATAGATAAGAATGACAATTCAAAATTCTTTAGATCGACATCAAATTGAATTTCAGAAACTGCAGTATTTAAAGTTTATATAACATATTTTGACCTGTTTAATTTCTACATTCAAGCTAAGTATGCAACTTCCCTTTTCCTCTTGTATAAATATAACCTACTGAAACAATTCCTTTTTGTTAACTTTATGCAGGATGCACCTGTGGAGTGTGCCACTCTTTTCCACGAGAAGGTCATGCAGTTTCTGGATTCATATGTGCTAAACCAGAAGCACGGCAAGGGAGGAATTTTAGGCAGAGCGACACATTACGTCATTCGCTATGAAGTGCAACATCGTGGTTCGCTGCATGCCCACATCATACTATGGGTAGAGACAGATGATATCGACAAAGGTGCTGCTGAGATAACTGCAATGATTCCTGCAGACTTTGATAACGACAGCATGAGCTTCACGGATCCTACCTGCCCACAACAAGCAACATTAAAGAACCTCGTTCTGCGCAAGCAGATTCATCAGTGTGGACCGGTAAGCAATGTACCTTCTTATCGTTGAATGTTTTTAAATAATTTGACCAAACCATTTTTGTGTTTCACTTTCTTAAATTAAATCACAATAAAACTGTTTCAAGGTGAACTGTCTAATCACTGTTTGAAGATGAACTGTCTAATCACTGTTTGAAGATGAACTGTCTAATCACTGCTGTCTAACCACTATTGTCTAACCATCTTGTATTTAAAATCTGACAGGTGAAACAACCCGGCTGCAGAGAGAAAGGTAGCTGCAAGTTCCACTTTCCTATGTCTACTCAGCCTCAGTTTGAACCACAGTTCAACGTAGAAACCAAGCGCTACGATTACTACAGGGGTGTTCCATGTATTCGTATATATAATTTTGTTGTTTAAAAAACAATAGCTGACCAATGTATTGTAACTAACTCCAAAGGTCTAAAATATTACCACTAGTCCAAACTTTCATAGGACTAACTCGTCACACAATTCTTACCTTTCTTATGTTATATAATTTAGTTGAAAAAGTCCATCGTTTCTTGCGCTGCATAGACATAGATTTTACAGAACCTTAACTTAACACATACTTTCTCATCCAAATGCAGGCCGCGACATTGTGACCGTAATGTAGTACCACATCATCCAACTGTCCTAGCACTCTGGGGAGCACATTGCAACATACAGCGCATTACCAACGAAGCATGGTCATACTATCTACTCAAGTACGCCATGAAGGTAAATAATTATTGTCCCCTAAATAAACAACTAAGAAAATGTATAATTGTAAATGAATAACTAATTCAGAACACTAATCCAGAGAACTCTTGAAAAATTATATGATATAAGATTTAAACCGTTTAAAGTCAATTGAGCTTTAAAATTGATTGAAATAGTTGAACTTATACTCCTGCTTTCAATCACTCTTTTAGTTTAACTTATACTCCTGCCAGCAATCACTCTTTTAGTTCAACTTATACTCCTCCTAGTAATCACTCTTTTAGTTAAACTTATACTCCTGCTAGCAATTTCTCTTTTCCTGTCATTTTTGGCGGAGCTCCTCCTTCTGGAGGGCCAGAACCCCCTGTGCTACCTATTTGTCCGTTCGTTCATCTGACCATGATAAAGCCTGATACATCAGCCAACGACTTCATAATTAACTCGCTTCTATTGCCAGCTGCAGCACTTGTTACTCCTTCGCAATCACTCTCCATCAATTTTTAGCGTCGCAGACGACGCTGCATCGAACTTGTTAATATCATATTGACACTAAAATCTTATCTAGTGCCCTTGATGACACGTAGCATAGACTAAAACATATCAATTTCTATGATAATGCAGGCAGAACCAATGGGAACACTGAACCTCGACACAACAGCTGCCAAATGTCTAGGTCTAGACAATCTAGATGAGGAGCAGCTTAAAGTCATCAGCGCAATGCAGCTCTCCAAGCCAGTTTGTCCAAGCGAGGCCGCCTGTGTTTGCCTTGGAATTGATATGGTGCGACGGTCTGATGCCGTTACATTCATTGACACAGCTCCAATGGACTTGAGAAGAATCTCATTGTTTCACTTCAATGCAACTTCAGTCCCTCCTGTCGACACTTACTGCGCCCGCCCTCCTGAGCTAGAACAGCTGAAGCTGAAGGAGTATTTCGAAAACTACCTCGTACTCAAACCAGACAAGCCACATCCTGCAAACCACACCTACCTCGCTACTGACATTCTTGGAAACAAGGTATGCTCCTTTTTTAAACTTTCTTTACATCCTATTATTTCACTTAACTTGTGCCCAACAAGTCCTATACAGCATCACAAGCATTGTTTGTGCTTCACTTTATCATCAAATTAATAGCTGCACACCTCATCTGCAAGTCATTTTGTTTTCATAGCATTGCCTGCACTTCAGTTCATTATCACATTGGTAGCTACAATAAAATTGATAGAATGTGTTGGCAATGGAACAAAAGATGACAACAATAGAGCTAACTAAAAATAGTTAGTTACACGACCGTTGGCTAATGTATTAAACTTCATCATTTTATTTACTTCAAACAAACAAATGAGTAAGCATAGAAGCTCCCATCTCCTGGTAGAACTAGTTCCACTAAAAATGTAAACACTATCAGAGACAAATATTATAAGCCTTTCTGTTGCCTTTTGGATCAACATCAAAGTAGGAACTAAAAACAATTGCAACTAAGACTCACCTGATTTCAATAATGCTAAAAAACAATGTAACTACGTAAATAATAAATATCCGATGTACCACCACATACAGGTGTATAAAGCAAACCAACCCAGATTGGTACGCTGTTCAGACTATCATCCTACACATCAACCAGAGGGTTTCTTTTACAACTACTTGTTGCTCAAGATATCGTTCCGTGCTGAAAGTGAACTGCTATCTAACGCCAACCCTGACAGCAGCTACTTGACTGAATGCGTGCTCAAAGGCTACATCAACACTGAAGAGGTAAGAAGAAACAAAAGGGAATAGAAGTTAAGATAAGAATAGCGTAGCTGTCACTAACATTTGTATATGGATGTCTAGAGTCAATCCTATTATTTTGTGTTTTCATTATTCTGCAGCAGTATTGTGTTAACAACATAGCTCAAGTAGATACAGCTGAAAACGCGTTCTGTTAAGTTTATATCAACTGTCCACTATCTAAAGTCCACAATCACATTTTAATCTTCACACAGGCCCATATTGACCTTCACACAATTCACGATACACATTATTGATCACACAGCACACAGGCATAGCTGCAGCTTGCATCTAACCATGCATGCCTGGTGTTATAGTATATTCCATGCTATTGTAGCATTCAACAGCCATAACTCTTACTACACATTAATCTCTGCAGCATACTCTGAATATTGTTATGCCTCTATACTCTTTATATTGACCTTTGTAACAATCGTGTATAATCGAACCATTATGAATTTATGATGAAGTAGCTTATAACTGTGACAACAAACTAAGATCACTGTATTATTATCCAAGCTCTATGCCACAAAAATCATGCTTTGCCCTCTTAAAGCATATAAACTTTGCTGCACTGCTTTACAATACATGAGCCACTTCTCAATTCCACCATCATCATCATCATCATCGTGCACCACTAAATCCTCCTCATCAAAGTTATCATCATCGTGCAGCACCTCATTCAATGCTGAAATCACCTTCTTCTTATCCTCAGCCAGTAACCCAAGATTATACCGAAGCTTAACTAAGATGTATTACCATGATTTTATCACTATTAACAACAAACAATATTCTGCACAGGACATGGAGACAATCTTGGAGGAGAACTGCAACTATCACCTATACGAAGACTTTGACAAGGGTATGCTGTTGGAAGGTCTCCTACAAACATACAGTGCTTGCCATCTAACATCGTCTGAAGATTCTCCAAGCATGCATGCGCTCACCACCTTGGGGCATACTCCTGACAGCATAGCAGACAACCTTGCTACTGAATTTGCTGATACAGATGCTATTACGCTGATTAAAGAGCAACAGATTGTCCTCAACATTCTGAAATCAAAGAAAACAGGCTTGTCAGTAGTCAGTGGCATGGGAGGTTCCGGCAAAACACTGCTTATACAAAAGCTTGCTCGTGTATTACGCCAATCTGGGAAATAGGTCATCCTAGGAGCAACTACTGGAGCTGCAGCAGTACGCTTATCACGGTATGGAGTGACTGCACATCACTTGTTCCATCTTCCCGTCCGTGGACAGAGGCTTATGCCCATTAGCCCTACCCATCCTTCTCGTCTGACACTAGAAGCCAATGACGTCATTATGATTGACGAGATGTCGATGATGACGTCAATGAACCTCAACTTCATCATCTACAGGCTCATGCAGGTCAACACTGAAACACATGGCAGCGCCGCTGAAAACCCTTTTGGGAACAAGCACCTTATCATCGTTGGTGACTTGGCTCAGGTACGCAAAACTATCGTATATATATCGCACTACACACAACGTATCTCTAGTTTATATGTAGTTTTATATGCTCAATATATGCTTACCACATGCTTTTTCTGAAAAACATATAATTTACTGATCACTATATACAAGCATATTATTTGACTATACTATCACTAATTCTTACTCAAACCTCAAACTATCCAAATACCTTTGCAGCTCCCGCCCGTATGTCACTGTAAAAAGGATAACGTCCATGATGCATGTGCACAGTGCCACATCACAAAGTCCATCCATTGGTCAAAGTCTGTGCTTCACCGTCTTACAGTATCCCTAAGGCACACAAAAGACCCAGACTATTCTGGTTTCCTACAGCATATCAGAGAAGAGAAGCCTATACAGACGTACATCGACAAAGTTCTCACCAAAGATATGTACATCAACAAGGATCAGGTGATAAATGAAGCCACTGGAGAGACCACCATCTTATGCTCACACCAGAAACAAGTGCAGCAGTACAACATGGCCATCCAGCACAAGCGGTTTCCAAGTATTCCCCAGGACAGCATGGTCAACATCCAACCTAGCCTCAGCCCATCTTCAAACTCTGCACCAATACAAGCCTGGGCATATGAAGCCAAGTTTCATTCTTTTACATAAGCAGCAGTGGGCATGCGTGTCCTTATCTACATGGATGCTCTCAACAGTGACAACGCATCACCTCCACCATACCGAGTTGGTGACCAAGGCATCATTACAGAACTACATGCAGACGAAACAACACCAGACAACATTCAGTCCGTCATCGTTCGCCTGATCAAAGATGGCACATATCACACCTTCACACGTACTGTGCAGTCCACATGCACACAGGATGGCATACGATACACACGGTGTACCTTCCCTTTACGCAGCTGCCTGCCACGTACCGTGCCCTTAAAGCACAATGCTGAAGATCAACCTGACCTGAAAAGCTGGATTGAGAAAGACAACTTCCATCTCCTAAGAGAGGTCAGCATAGGGTCCAAAGTAATAATCACCAGCAACATCAGCTTGGAGAAAGGATCAGCCAATGGAGCTCTTGGAACCGTCATAGACATTACCCTTGGCGACGATGACAGCATCCGATGCTTCACAGTACTACTATCACACAACAACGTGATGCAAAAGGTGTTTCGCACTACATATGAATCACTACACAAGCACTCAAAAAGGTACGCAGATCAACAAACCCATATATGTACCAGTACATACTACCAATCCCATGATCAACAATATGCAAAGCTTATATCATCAGTTTTCCCTTTCTCTCACACATACCGTGTACATACTTAAATTCCTTCATTGTTTGTCCTCTGTATAGCTGTGATTTACCTGCTTCAAAATAAAACCTGTCCTGACCTTTAGACGCAAATTATAGTAATTAAATTAGAACAAAATCATGTTGACAAAATGTAATAACAAAATGTACATTTCTGCACCTATCATACAGGTACATCAAGGTCACATAGTATGCAGCTTGCGTACGCAATAACAGGACACAAGGCACAGGGCGTTACGCTCACAGGCCCCACAATCGTCCACATGCTGTCTGCATTTACACCAGCACTGCTGTACGTTATGTTATCTAGAGTAACCAGTCGACAACGTCTGCAGCTCGTCGGCGACCGTTTTACACCAGACTTATTTGTTCCCATGCCCATTCCCTAGAAACAAAAAATGAGATGTGTCTGGCAACTTCTATGCAGCTCCCTGCCTGGTTGATCACATGTTACAATTTCTACACAGCTCTAGTTACATTTGATCACATGTAACAACTTCTAAGCAGTTGCCTTACTTAGTTAGTTTCATTTGATCACATCTAATAGCTCCTGGACAGCTCTCCTGCCTGTTTTATTTCATCTGATCGCATGTATCAACTTCCAGGCAGCTCCTTTGCCTAGCTGGTTTCATTCGATCACATGCGACAACTTCTACGCAGCTTCCTTTGCCTAACTGATTTTATTTGATCGCATGAATCAACTTCCAGGCAGCTCCTCTGCCTAGTTGATTTTATTTGATTACATGTAACAACTTCTGAGCAGCTCCTCTGCCTAGCTGATTCCATCTGATCATATATAGCAACTTCTAGACAGCTTTCTTGCCTACCTACTTTCATTTGATCACATGTAACAGCTTCTAGGCAGTTCCCCTGCCGGCCTAATGTCATCTGATCACATGCAACAACTTCTAGACAGCTACCTTACTCGATTACATATATAACAACTTCTAGACAGCTACCTTACTCGATTTTTTGTATAAGGTATTACATTGTTTAGCATATTCTAATTGAACATTGTTATGTATACTATAGAAATAAATAATGATCCTTGCTGAGTTGTAACAAATAATATTCCTTTATGCAATAATTACTTTACCTACCTAATTATATTTTGTCACATGTAATAACTTTTAGCCAATACCCCTGTTTGAGTAATTTCATCTAATCACGTGTAACACTTTCTATATCACTGCCTTACTCAATTAACATTAAGTTGAAATAAAATCTATCGTAAATGTTAATAGTACTTGGGTATCCAGGTATCCAAGTAAATGCCAGTAGTACTCAGGTACCCAGGTACCTACTACCTAGATACTCAACAACTAGAGGACCTCTCGCACGGTCGTAGGTTCATGGGTCTCAGTCTGAATCTCGGTCTCGGTCTCAGTCTCGATCTGGGTCTCGATCTGGGTCTCAGTCTCGATCTGGGTCTCGGTCTGAGTATCGATCTCAGTCTGGGTCTTAGTCCTCTGGATCTCAAACCTTCCATGCGGTATCTGCAAGTGGCATGACACGTCTCGAACCTTCCAGCAGGTCATACGTAACGCCGGCTGACATCGCCCAGCGGATGTATTCTCGGGGCAGTCCGGGATTCACGGTGGCAACAGAGGATGCTTTGCAGCCAATGCATTCGCAGCAGGGGATATCATCGGCACCATCAAGGGGGTCATCGTGCCTGGAGGATTTCAGCAGTCTGATTACTGCAGACACATGTCCTTGATCGCGGGAGAGGATTCCAAGATGGTTTGTTGCGTAGCAACATCTGACTGTCCTACTCAGTGGATCAATCAGAGCACGGACACATTCCCAGCCAACGCGGAGATCGACTGGATGCGGTGTACTGGCTTACCTTGCCTAGTGGCCATCCGCGACATCAAAGAGAAGGAGGAGATAGCTTCCGAGTTCAGCTGGACGGTGGACGATGCAACGATCCCTCAACAAGAGGACCTGACTAGGGATGAGGTAGAAGCCTTGTGGAAGCCGTATCTTGACCAGCACTCACTGGGAGTAGCGGTGCTACACTTAGATGCTTACCCCCCTACTTTGTCTGCTGATGACATTGCTGAGGCGGACGCGGTGGCTACAAGGTTCAAAGCAGAGTCAGTGCTTATTGGAGCTGCTTTTGAAGCAGCTATATCAGCAGAGACTGCAGCAGCAGTCAACCTTCAGAACACCTTGGCTATATTTGCTCAAACTGGTGTTAATCCTGATCCTAGTGCTTGCAGTGAGTTGTGTTTCGACTTCCAGTCAATTGGTGTGTCCCTGCGAAGCTGTGGGTCTGCGCGAAGTTGTATCGATTACTACAGTGCTTGCAGTGAGTTGTGTTTCGACTTCCAGTCAATTGGTGTGTCCCTGCGAAGCTGTGGGTCTGCGCGAAGTTGTATCGATTACTACAGTGCTTGCAGTGAGTTGTGTTTCGACTTCCAGTCAATTGGTGTGTCCCTGCGAAGCTGTGGGTCTGCGCGAAGTTGTATCGATTACTACAGTGCTTGCAGTGCGAAGTATTTCGGCTTCGAGTCAATTGTTGTGTCCTTGCGAGTTTGTGACCTGCATGGAGTTTGTAACGTTTTTTGCCGTGCTTGCAGGGAGTTGTGTTTCGGCTTCGAGTCAATTGTTGTGTCCTTGCGAGTTTGTGATCTGCATGGAGTTTGTAACGATTTTTGCCGTGCTTGCACGGAGTTGTGTCTCGGCTTCCAGTCAATTGTTGTGTCCCTGCGAGTTTGTGATCTGCATGGAGTTTGTAACGATTTTTGCCGTGCTTGCACGGAGTTGTGTTTCGGCTTCCAGTCAATTGTTGTGTCCCTGCGAATTTGTGATCTGCATGGAGTTTGTAACGATTTTTGCCGTGCTTACAGGGAGATGTGTTTCGGCTTCCAGTCAATTGGTGTGTCCCTGTGAAGTTGTGACCTGCGTGGAGTTTGTAACGATGTTGTAACAATTCCAGGTGATTTACCACAGACATTTAAAAATATTACAATTGATGTTATCCTTTTAACGCAATTTCCATTTAATCAACCACATTGTTGTTTTCTTAAGCAATAATGCCAATGTAATCCAGAAGTGTATACAATATGTGCACTCGTTAATCTCCTCTGTTTATTGTACATTAACAATGTATGATTATGCAGTTAATACATCAACTGTTGCATGGCTGGGTGTGAACACGAACAGTAATCTAGACTCGTCTGAGTTTGAATTTGAACCATTTAAATTAGAAGATATAGTTCCACCCGAAGACATTCCGAATCAGCGTAACCGTACTTTCCCCGGGGACCAGGCTATTCCATATGAGACATCATGGATGGACCATCTTAAAAATCACCATGCCGTGTTCAATCTTGCTAATGGTACTTCGGTTATACTCAAGATAGATGTATATGAAGGGTTGTTCAGGAATACGTCAAACATTCTTACTAATTTATTATACATCAGTAGCGACAGTAACCAAATTAAACTTGCAATGTCATACAACACGACTAAAACCGTGACCATAACCAGGGATGTTACTAACCCAAAGGGCTTTGTGACGTTCGAAGGTCTATCACATCCTAACAGCAGGATAGTTTCAAGTTACTTTACTTGAGGAACAACACAATACCTTTATTTTTTCACGGTTCAATTTCATACAAACGATTTCACGATCATATATATTTTTGTGTTACATGGATGGCGTCGAATGAAAATGTTTTAGGGGAGTAATTTGTATCATTACTATACAAATTCAGGTGGACTTAAGGAACATAACCGTGTCCCATTTGATACTCTACTAATATATTGGGGGTATACAACACTTCTTCATCGTCGTGTTATACTCTGCGTCTGTGTGAACCGACAATCGAATTTGTCCATCAGTCAACGTATCACAATCAAAATACATGTATAGTATACTTAGGCGACCCACTGTTTTGTAACAAAGTGAATTTATAACATCCACTAAGCATTGTTGGCGAGACACAGTCCTTGTTTTCTGTAGCTCACCACCAACACGATATGCGTGTGGATTATACCTTATGAAATATAATGGCAATGTGTTGTCATCGAAGACAAGGGATTCATAAATGTTTGCCATCCGTTTCATATCACATCCAACCGAGTAGTCACCGAACTTGTGTTGTTTCTCGTCTATTTCTAAGAATATAGCAACCCCATCCTTGATGATCAAGAAGTCTATCCTAGCAAATGAAGACCCCATGCAGCTGAAGTTGACATGATGTTCTCTCTTGAACTCAATCCCATTATCTTCTAACACATTGGCTATCCTTTGTTCTTCCTTTTTCTTCTTTTGCTGATACTCGAATGTATGAGTCCTCGCGTGTGAAGTCAAATTACGTTTGTCAGCAAATGCAGCTCCGCATCCGTCATAATCACATTTGTATGGTTTTTCTCCTGTATGTATTCTTGTATGTTTAGTTACATCATAACTTTGAGCAAATGCAGCTCCACATCCATGTAGTTTACATTTGTATGGTTTTTCTCCTGTATGTATTCTAGTATGTGTAGTCAAATTACGTTTGTCAACAAATGCAGCTCCACATCCGTCATAATCACATTTGTATGGTTTTTCTCCTGTATGTATTCTAGTATGTGTAGTCAAATGACTACTATTAGCGAATGTAGCGCTGCATCCGTCATATTCACATGTGTATGACTTTTCTCCTGTATGTATTCTTGTATGTTTAGTCAAATGACCACTTTGAGCAAATGCAGCTCCACATCCATTGATTTCACATCTGTATGGCTTTTCTCCTGTATGTATTCTAGTATGATTAGTCAAGCCACCACTTTGAGCAAATGCAGCTCCACATCCATTGAATTCACATGTGTATGGCTTTTCTCCTGTATGTATTCTTGTATGTTTAGTAAAATCACTACTATGAGCAAATGCAGCTCCACATAGTTCACACTTGAATTTTCTTGTAGACATCTGTATCCGATAGAATTATACAAGTAAGTTTTATTAGCGCTTCATCATTTTTAATATACACGTATTGATATAAAAATGGAATCAGTTAAGGATTTGATTATAAGATACAAATCAATTAAAGCCGTTATAAGTAATAAATGCCAACTAAATGCCAACTAAATGCCAACTAAATGCCAACTAAATATCCCCTTGTAACACCCTAGTGTCTTGTCTTATCGTTTATTAATGAATAAAATTGAATTCATCTAAATGCTGATAGTTTCTTAATTGAAATCCAGTTAAAGCTTGTAAGCATGTCAATTGCATCTATGTCTGTAGTTCCCGTGTTTGTTTGCCAAGAATGCAATAAAGTATTCAAGACTGCGTATACTCTTCGACGACATGTTTTAATTCATACTGGAGAATTACCTTGGTCTTGTGAGTCCTGCAAGAAAGGTTTCACACAGAAGAGTTCCTTGACTGTCCACAAGTGTCATCCTTGCAAGCATTGCAATGAGATATTCCAGACTGCCCCAGACTTGAAGGTTCATCTGTTAAAACATGTGAACCCCCTTGAGTGTCAAACATGTCACAAGTGTTTTGCTTCCCCGAGTGGTTTGAAAGATCATATGAACCGACACCTAGAATATAAACCTTATCCCTGTAAGCATTGCCCTAAGAGTTTCGTCACTAATGCCGAGTTGAAACACCATATGGTTTACCATGATACCCATCGTCCTCATGTGTGTGATGAGTGCGGTATGTCCTTCATTCACGGTTGGCAGTTGTTAATTCATAAAGACGACCATGGCCCTAACCAGGTTCCATGTCAGTATTGTCAGCTCTCCATAGCATCTCGACGTATGGATAATCATATTTACAAATATCACAAGGACAAGTACATGCAATACAACAAATGTATCCGTTTAAAAGCACCAACCCCTGTTTAATGGCTATCCCTGTGTGTGCCGTCATGTGAATTGTGTGTTATATTGCACTATATTCTTTTTATAGGAACCTACAAACCGATACAAATGTATCTTCATGTAAAGCCCATGTGTCGCATTATGTCCCATAGACCTCTCCTGGTATCTGCCTGATACCCTCCTGGTAATCTCCATGTATCTGCCTGTTACTTCCCCGTTACTGTCCGTGTAACTCCTACTATATCTCTGCCCACGTAAAACCCAATGTATCTTGTTGGTAATCTCACGAGTCACACGGTACGTTAATGAATGAATGAGCCTGGTGAATAACTTCGGCATCCATTCGAATACGATGAAGGTGTAATGATTAGTTGAATGATATACCGATAAAGTACGTAAGATAACTAGTGGAGACCACATAGTTATAGTATTGGTAATTCTCACGAAGTACAACGATGATATAATGTACATTCCATAGTATTGGTATATACGCCGAGTAGTACTACTACTATTCTACGCATTCCTTCCGTATCGACCGGTGCCAGGATGACAATGACATTAATTTCTTACCATCGAAAAACCCTGCGCTTAGAAGTTGAGCACCAGGCTCATTCATTCATTGAGACCCAGACCGAGATCGAGACCGAGGTCCGAGACCGAGGACCGAGACCGAGGTCCGAGACCGAGGTCCAAGACCGAGACCGAGGTCCGAGACCCAGACCGAAGTCCGAGACCCAGGTCCGAGATCGAGACCCAGACCTAGGTCCGAGATCGAATCCCAGGTCCGAGATCGAGACCCAGACCTAGGTCCGAGATCGAATCCCAGGTCCGAGATCGAGACCTAGACCTAGGTCCGAGATCGAGACCCAGACCTAGGTCCGAGATCGAGACCTAGACCTAGGTCCGAGATCGAGACCTAGACCTAGGTCCGAGATCGAAACCCAGACCTAGGTCCGAGATCGAGACCGAAGTCCGAGATCGAGACCGAGGTCCGTGACCGAGATCGAGGTCCGAGACCCAGACCGAGTTCGAGGTCCGTGACCGAGACCGAGACCCAGACCGAGACCCAGACCGAGACTCAGACCGAGATCGAGACCTAGGTCCCAGATCGAGACCCAGACCTAGGTCCGAGACCCAGGTCCGAGATCGAGACCCAGGTCCGAGACCGAGGTCGAGACCCAGGTCTGAGACCGAGATCGAGACCTAGACCTAGGTCCGAGATCAAGACTCAGGTCCGAAATCGAGACCGAGACCTAGGTCCCAGATCGAGACCCAGATCTGAGACCGAGATCCAGGTCCGAGATCGAGACCCAGGTCCGAGACCGAGGTCGAGACCTAGACCTAGGTCCGAGATCTAGACCCAGGTCCGAGATCGAGACCGAGACCGAGGTCCGTGATCGAGACCCAGGTCCGAGGTCCGAGAACGAGGTCCGAGAACGAGATCGAGACCCAGGTCCGAGACCGAGACCGAGACCACAGACCCAAAGACCCGCGCAGACTTCACAGGGGCCCCAAGGGGGGCAGGAGGACAAGTTAGCTCTAAGGGTTCGGCGTTCGGAGCGCTCTCGGGATACGCCAGCCGGCGTTGCGCGTGACTCAGCGGCTCGGGTCCGAGACCGAGGTCCAGGTCCGAGATCGAGACCCAGACCTAGGTCCGAGACCGAGACCCAGGTACGATATCGAGACCTAGACCGAGACCGAGGTCCGAGACCGAGACGCAGGTCGAGATCGAGACGTAGACCGAAACCGAGGTCCGAGACCGAGACGCAGGTCGAGACCGAGACGTAGACCGAGACCGAGGTCCGAGACCGTGACCCAGGTCCCAGACCGAGACCCAGGTCCGAGATCGAGACCCAGACCTAGGTCCGAGACCGAGACCCAGGTCCGATATCGAGACCTAGACCCAGGGAGGGACGGGGGCGGCATTCTGGTTACCGCCCCCGTATTAGGGAGCAAACCCAGTATAGCAGGCGTACTGCCGATGGAGGAGGCGGAGGAGGAGCCATTTAGCCCTAAGGGTTCGGCGTTCGGAGCGCTCTCGGGACACGCCAGCCGGCGTTGCGCGTGACTGAGCGGCTCGGGACCGAGACCCAGGTCCGAGACCGAGGTCCGAGACCGAGACCCAGGTCCGAGGTCGTGACCCAGGTCCAGACCCAGGTCCGAGATCGAGACCGAGGTCCGAGACCCAGATCCGAAGTCGAGACCCAGGTCCGAGACCGAGGCCGAGATCGAGACCGAAACGAAGACCCAGACCGAGACTGAGGTCCGAGACCCAGGTCCGAAGTCGAAACCCAGGTCCGAGACCGAAGCCGAGATCGAGACCGAGAGCGAAACTGAGTCCGAGGTCCGAGACCGAGACCGAGACCGAGACCGAGATCGAGACCAAGACCAAGACCCAGGTCCGAGAGCGAGATGAAGACCCAGACCGAGACCGAGACCCAGGTCCGAGACCGAGACCGAGACCACAGACCCACAGACCCGCGCAGACCTCACAGGGGACCCCAAGGGGGGCAGGGGGCGGCATTCTGGTTACCGCCCCCGTATTAGGGAGCAAACCCAGTACGGCAGGCGTACTGCTGGAGGAGGAGGCGGAGGAGGAGCCATTTAGCCCTAAGGGTTCGGCGTTCGGAGCGCTCTCGGGACACGCCAGCCGGCATTGCGCGTGACTCAGCGGCTCGGGACCGAGACCCAGGTCCGAGACCGAGGTGCGCAACCAAGGTCGAGACCCAGGTCCGAGACCGAGGTCCGAGATCAAGACCGAGGTGCAAGACCGAGGACGAGACCCAGGTCCGAGACCGAGGTCCGAGACCCAGGTCCGTGACCGAGACCTAGGTCCGATACCCAGGTCCGTGACCGAGATCGAGACGCAGGTCTGAGACCACAGACCGAGACCCAGGTCCGAGACCGAGACGCAGGTCCGAGACGTAGACCGAGACCGAGGTCCGAGACCGAGACGCAGGTCGAGATCGAGACGTAGACCGAGACCGAGGTGCGAGACCGAGACGCAGGTCGAGATCGAGACGTAGACCGAAACCGAGGTCCGAGACCGAGACGCAGGTCGAGACCGAGACGTAGACCGAGACCGAGGTCCAAGACCGAGACCGAGGTCCGAGACCCAGGTCCGTGACCGAGACCGAGATCGAGGTCCAGACCGAGATCGAGACCGAGGTCCGAGACCGAGGTCCAAGACCGAGACCGAGGTCCAGGTCCGTGACCGAGACCAAGACCGAGATCGAGGTCCAGACCGAGATCGAGACCGAGGTCCGACACCCAGGTCCGTGACCGAGACCATGGTCCGATACCCAGACCGACACCGAGACCCAGGTCCGAGATCGAGACCCAGACCGAGACCGAGACCCAGACCCAGGTCCGAGACCCAGGTCCGAGATCGAGACCCAGACCGAGATCGAGACCTAGGTCCGAGATCGAGACCCAGGTCCGAGACCACAGACCCGCGCAGACCCCACAAGGGACCCTATGGGGGGCAGGGGGCGGCATTCTGGTTACCGCCCCCGTATTAGGGAGCAAACCCAGTACGGCAGGCGTACTGCCGGCAGCGGAGGCGGGGGAGCCATTTAGCCCTAAGGGTTCGGCGTTTGTGAGGGCTCTCGGGATACGCCAGCCGGCGTTACGCGTGACTCAGCAGCTTGGGACCGAGTCCGAGGTCCGAGACCGAGACCGAGGTGCGAGACCGAGACGCAGGTCGAGATCGAGACCGAGACCGAGACCGAGGTCCGAGACCGAGACGCAGGTCGAGATCGAGACGTAGACCGAAACCGAGGTCCGAGACCGAGACGCAGGTAGAGACCGAGACGCAGGTCGAGACCGAGACGCAGGTCGAGACCGAGACGTAGACCGAGACCGAGGTCCGAGACCCAGACCGAGATCGAGACCCAGGTCCGAGGTCCGAGACCGAGACCGAGGACCGAGACCCAGACCGAGATCGAGACCGAGGTCCGTGACCGAGATCGAAGTCCGAGACCGAGGGCCGAGATCGAGACCGAGGGCCGAGATCGAGACCGAGGTCCGAGACCCAGACCGAGATCCAGACCCAGGTCCGAGACTGAGACCCAGGTCCGAGATCGAGACCCAGACCTACGTCCGAGATCGAATCCCAGGTCCGAGATCGAGACCCAGACCTAGGTCCGAGATCGAATCCCAGGTCCGAGATCGAGAGCGAGACCGCGGTCCGAGATCGAATCCCAGGTCCGTGATCGAGACCCAGACCGAGATTGAGACCCAGACCGAGACCCAGGTCTGAGACCCAGACCGAAGTCCGTGACCGAGACCGAGACCCAGACCGAGACCCAGGTCCGAGATCGAGACCCAGACCGAGATCGAGACCTAGGTCCGAGACCGAGACCCAGGTCCGAGATCGGACCCAGACCTAGGTCCGAGACCGAGACCCAGATCGAGACCGAGGTCCGTGACCGAGATCGAGGTCCGAGACTGAGGACCGAGATCGAGACCGAGGTACGAGACCCAGACCGAGACCCAGGTCCGAGACCACAGACCCGCGCAGACCCCACAAGGGACCCCAAGGGGGGCAGGGGGCGGCATTCTGGTTACCGCCCCGTATTAGGGAGCAAACCCAGTACGGCAGGCGTACTGCCGGCGGGGGAGGCGGAGGCGGGGGAGCCATTTAGCCCTAAGGGTTCGGCGTTCGGAGCGCTCTCGGGATACGCCAGCCGGCGTTGCACGTGACTCAGCGGCTCGGGTCCGAGACCCAGGTCCGAGACCGAGGTGCGCAACCAAGGTCGAGACCCAGGTCCGAGACCGAGGTCCGAGATCGAGACCGAGGTGCAAGACCGAGGACGAGACCCAGGTCCGAGACCGAGGTCCGAGACCCAGGTCCGTGACCGAGACCTAGGTCCGATACCCAGACCGAGATCGAGACCCAGGTCCGCAACCGAGACCCAGGTCCGAGACCGAGACCGAGGTGCGAGACCCAGGTCCGTGACCGAGACCGAGGTCCGAGACCGAGACGCATGTGCGAGACCGAGGTCGAGACCCAGGTCCGAGACCGAGATCGAGACCCAGGTCCGAGACCGAGACGCAGGTCGAGACCGAGGTCCGTGACTGAGACCCAGGTCCGAGATCGAGACCCAGACCGAGACCCAAGTCCGAGATCGAGACCCAGACCGAGATCGAGACCTAGGTCCGAGATCGAGACCCAGACCGAGACCCAGGTCCAAGATCGAGACCCAGACCGAGATCGAGACCTAGGTCCGAGACCGAGACCGAGACCCAGGTCCGAGATCGAGACCTAGGTCCGAGATCGAGACCCAGACCGAGACCCAGGTCCGAGATCGAGACCCAGACCGAGATCGAGACCTAGGTCCGAGACCGAGACCGAGACCCAGGTCCGAGATCGAGACCCAGACCGAGACCCAGGTCCGAGATCGAGACCCAGACCGAGATCGAGACCTAGGTCCGAGATCGAGACCCAGGTCCGAGACCACAGACCAGCGCAGACCCTACAGACCCCCGAAGACCCCACAAGGGACCCAAGGGGGGCAGGGGGCGGCATTCTGGTTAGTCATAACTTGCATAACAGTCGGAAACACTCGAATGCCAGCGCAGTTTAGGGTAAATCTTCTGGCTAAACCCTTAACTGCGAGCGTGGTTATGGAACGGAGGTGGGGGGGCTCCGTTATGATAACTACGCTCGCAGCTATGTGCCACGTAGGATCCGGAGGTGCCACGTCAATGGTTTTAAAAAGCTGCGCGCTGTTTGGATTTCTGCAGATTAGCCTCGGGATTAGGCTTGATTACATTAGAGTTTAATTTAATCACCCCGAGCATTCGCAGCGGGCTCGCAAACATGGAAAACGCTGGAACTGGGGCCTGCCCGGCCTGCCGATAGTTCCGGAACCCGCCAGATCAGCCTTCAATCCTTTCATCGTCCCGGCAGCGAGCGCTTGTCAGGCGAGTCCACTGCATAGACCTGCATGCGTGCTTGCTATTCCTTGATTGGTGCCTTCCGGCCTTTGCACCATCCTTCAATTTGACAGTTGCAGAAATAAGTTGAAGTTGTCCTCCATTTTCGCGACGACAGAAGGCCAGGTTAAAAAGCAAGACGTGCGAAGGATAAAAGAGGAAAGAACAATTCCAGCTGAACGAATTAGAGAGCTGGTTGGACATTTGTTGGTTGTCCAGGCTGTCCGGCGAGATAACTGGGCTCGTGTTTCCACATGCCGTTTTACGGAAAGTTATCATAACTGCGCTTCGATTCTGTATTGCCGGTGTACCGGAACTATAACTATCCTTAGGGTCATACTCTTTCAAAGTGCTCTTATGTGGAACGGTAATCCTCCTTAACAACCGACAAACATCGAGAGCAGATTTCGTAGGCGCTACTTCCCCTCCGCATTAGCGGAAACTGGATTCGGAATGCCGCGACGCTAGGCTTTGTAACGATCACACCCGCGAGGGAAATGAGCAATGTGCCCCCATCTCAGATCCACCGCTCCCCACCTCCACCTCCTCCAAAGTGATCCATCTCAACTGTCGGCGAGCGAGCAGTTCGAATCCAGGGAAGCAGCGCTCTGGAAGCACCAGAGCGCAGCAAAACCCATGGAAAAAGGTAGGGAATATCAAAGCGCCCAACGCCTCTGCCAGCATCACCCAACCAAATTCTACCACCAAATCCCCGTACCGGGCGGATTACCAAATCTACACCAAACAAGAAGAACAACACCACGTTTCGAGCGGACACGCTGTCGCGAAGCGATCCTGGAACACCTGCTATACAGATATTCCAGGGTGGGGCACCTGCATACCAAATCCCACGATGATCGTCACCACCCTCCGACGAATCCTGACCACCATCAAAAAAAATATCATGTAGAACCAAAGGTGGGTGTTCATGCTCTTATGATTGCATTATGAGTGCATTTATGACATATTTACACATATACACACTCACATATAAATACTCACATGTAAGATCCTGTATTTGAACTATAATGCTTGTGGTGAAGTTGAACAAGCCAGACCGCCTGACGCTTAGCATCAACCCTAATGTCGACCCCAAGGTGGGTGTTCATGCTCTTATGATTGAGTGCATGTGACATGACATATAAACACATATATGTCATATACACACATATGCACATATATATGACATATATACACATATACACACTCACATATCAACACTGATGTTTCGCATCAACCCTAACGTCGACCCCAAGGTGGGTGTTCATGTTCTTATGATTGAGTGCATTTGCCATGATATATATACACATATGCACATATATATGACAAATATACACATATACACACTCACATATAAACACACTCACATGTAAGATCCTGTATTTGAACTAAAATGCTTGTGGTGAAGATGAACTAGCCCGTCTACCTTTCGTTGCGCATCAACCGTGTCTACTGGCCTTGCCGGCTCCAAGTTTGGAAACCACGGCACACACTCACACTACCCACCACCACAGCACACACACACACACACACACACACTACTACCCCCAGGTGCACCCTCACGTTTCTACTGGCCTGGCCGGCTCCAAGTTTGGAATCTGCCCACCCAAGCCCTCACACACTCAAACTCCCCCCCCCCCACTCACTACCACCCCCAGGTGCACCCTTATGTGTCTACTAGCCTGGCTGGCTCCAAGTTTGGAATCTGCCCACCCAAGCCCTCACACACTCAAACTCCCCCCCCCCACTCACTACCACCCCCAGGTGCACCCTTATGTGTCTACTGGCCTGGCCGGCTCCAAGTTTGGAATCCGCAACACGCACCTGCAGTGGTTTTTGGACGAGATCAAGAAGGAGCCCCTCTGCCAGCTGGTTGGTGTTCACTCCCACTTGGGTTCCACCATCACCAAGGTGTGTTCTGGGGTGGTTAAATGGATAATGGTGTGTTCTGGGGTGGTTAAATGAAGAGATGGTGGTGGTGGTGGTGGTTAATGCTGGTGGTGGTGAGGGTTAATGGAGTTGAGGTTGGTGTTCACTCCCACTTGGGTTCCACCATCACCAAGGTGTGTTCTGGGGTGGTTAAATGGATAATGGTGTGTTCTGGGGTGGTTAAATGAAGATGGTGGTGGTGGTGGTTAATGCTGGTGGTGGTGAGGGTTAATGGAGTTGAGGTTGGTGTTCACTCCCACTTGGGTTCCACCATCACCAAGGTGTGTTCTGGGGTGGTTAAATGGATAATGGTGTGTTCTGGGGTGGTTAAATGAAGATGGTGGTGGTGGTGGTGGTGGTGGTGGTTAATGCTGGTGGTGGTGAGGGTTAATGGAGTTGAGGTTGGTGTTCACTCCCACTTGAGTTCCACCATCACCAAGGTGTGTTCTGGGGTGGTTAAATGGATAATGGTGTGTTCTGGGGTGGTTAAATGAAGAGATGGTGGTGGTGGTGGTGGTTAATGCTGGTGGTGGTGAGGGTTAATGAAGTTGAGGTTGGTGTTCACTCCCACTTGGGTTCCACCATCACCAAGGTGTGTTCTGGGGTGGTTAAATGAAGTGGAGGTTAAGTCTTTCCGGCTCCAAGTTAGGAATCTGTAACACACACCTGCAGTGGGTTTTTGACGACGTTACGGTGTAAAAAAAAAGATAACGCCTGGAGGGGCGTGGTGTTAAGGGGACCCTCCCGTACGCCGCAGCTGGGGAAAGTCACCATGGCAGACATGTTACGGTGTAAATATAGCACCAAATCGGTCGCTTGGCGGTGTTGCACTGTAGATGGTGTTCACTCCAATTTGGGTTTCACCATCACCAAGGTGTGTTCTGGGGTGGTTGAATGGTGAATAGTGGTGGTGATGGTTGGTTCCGGGATAGTTGAATGGAGTGGAGGTCGAGCAACTGTAAAGTCGAATAGTGGGGGGGTGGGGTGAGGTTGGATGGAGTTGAGGTTGAATAGCAGTTAAGTTCAATAGTGTGTGTGTGTTGGTGGGGGGGTGGGGTGAGGTTGGATGGAGTGGAGGTTGAATAACAGTCAAGTTCAATAGTGTGTGTGTGTTGGTGGGGGGGTGGGGGTGGGGTGAGGTTGGATGGAGTGGAGGTTGAATAACAGTCAAGTTCAATAGTGTGTGTGTTTGTTTGTTGTTGGTGGGGGGGGGGGGGGGGGGGTGGGGGGGGGGGTGGGGGGGGGGTTGGGGGGGGGGGTGTGTTTTTGTTTTTTTTTTTTTTGGTTTTTTTTTTTTTTTTTGTGTTTTTTGTTTATTTTTTGTTTTGTTTTATTTTTTGTATCGTTTTGTTTTGTGTTTTTTTTTTTTTTGTTTTTTTTGTTCGTCTTTGTTGTTTTTTTGTTTTGTGTTTTATGGTTTGTTTGTTTGGAGCGTGGTTGTTCGTTGGTTTGTTTTTCGGGTTTGTTTGTGTGTGTTGGTTTTGTTTTTTTTTTTTTTTTTGTTTGGTTCGCGCGTTAAGGTTGTTTGCCGTTTGCCGCACCGTGCCGTTGCCTCGTGGTCGTGTGGCGTAGGTTGCCCTGCCTGGAGGTTGCCCAACATGAAAGTTGAATAGTGGTTATGATTGTGGTGAGGTTGGCTGACGGCGATGTTGAATGGTGGTGTGGTTCAGTGGTTTTAGGCTAGAGGAAGAAATAGCCTGCCATCGTACTGCTTATCGAGTACAATACTAGGTCCTGGATTTACTTATTAATAGATTTGGCATTTTCAGATGTCATCATATATCGAGTTCAATACTGGGTCCAGGATTCACATATGATAGGTTTGACACTTTCAGATATGTCATCGTACTGCTTATGGAGTACAGTACTAGGTCCTGGTTTCACATATTAATATATTTGATACACACAGACCCACTCGCAAACCCAAACTCACAGTCCCAGACTGACAAACCCAAACTCAAAAACCCAAACTCACAAACTCACAAACCCAAACTCACAAACTCACAAACCCAAACTCACAAACTCACTAACTCACAAACTCTCAAACCCAAACTCACAAACTCACAAACCCAAACTCACACACTCACAAACTCACAAACTCACAAACTCTCAAACTCTCAAACCCAAACTCACAAACTCACAAACTCACAAACCCAAACTCACAATTTCAAACTCACAAACCCAAACTCACAAACCCAAACTCACAAACTCACAAACTCACAAACTCAAACTCACAAACTCACTAACCCCAAAACCCAAACTCACAAACCCAAACTCACAAACTCACGAACCCAAACTCACAATCCCTACAGGTCAACATCTTCCGTGACGCCGCCCTCATCATGACCGACTTCATCAAGAAGATTAACGAGGAGGGATTTGAGTTGTCCTACCTCAACATCGGCGGCGGTCTTGGTATCGACTACATGCACAAGTGAGTGTGTGGGTGTGATTGTTTGGGTATGCGAGTAAAGGTGTGTGTGCGTGGTGATAGATGATTTATACATTGTCTGTATAATGTTTGTTTTGTCAGTTGAATAAGGGGGCTGTTTAAAGTACTCTGTGGGCTACTCAATGGCTGAGTTGTCCTACCTCGACATCGGCGGCGGTCTTGGTATTGACTACGTGCACGAGTGAGTCTGTGGTTGTGAGTGTATGTGTGAGTGTGGGTGTGAGTATAGGTGAGTGTTTGTGTGTGAGTGGTGGTATATGATTTGTACATTGTCTTCATAGTGTTTGTTTTGTAAGTTGAAGAAGGCTCTGTTCAAGAAGCCCGGTGGGCTGCTCTCATGAATGCAACATCAGTGTCAGTTATTCAGGGCAAGAAAAACAGTTAGAAATCCGGAGAGAAACCAACTTCAAAATCAAAAACAGCAAGCCTTCTACTTAGGCCTCCTCTTTCACCTCTCTTCCACCTCTCTTTCTGTCCTCCCTAACTTCCCCTTCCCTCATTTGTTTCTCCTGTCCCCCCCCCTCCTCCCCCTACTATTTCCGCCTCTTGTCTCCACACTCTTTCACCTCTCTCTCTCATTTACTGCACCTCTATTTCAGTCCTGCCTAACCTCCCCTGCCCTCCTTTTTCTCCTGTCGTCCCTCTCCTCCCTCTTCCCTTTCCTCCTCTTGTCTCCACACTCTTTCCCCTCTCTCTCACCTCTGTTGCACCTCTCTTTCTGTCCTCCCCAACCTCCCCTACTCTCCTTTTATCCTGTTCCCCCTCCCCTCCCTCTTCCCTTTCCTCCTTTTGTCTTCCCACTCTTTCCCCTCTCTCTCGCTCCTCTCTTCCACCTCATTCATTCCTCCTTAACTTCCCCTGCCCTCCTTTTTATCCTGCCCCTCCTCTCCTCCCTCTCCTCTTTCCTCTTGTCTCCCCGCTCTTTCCCCTCTCTCTCTCCTCTCTTCCACCTCTCTTTCTGTCCTCCCTAAAACTCCCATGCCTTCCTTTTTCTCCTGTCCCCCCTATCCTCCCTCCCCTCTTGTCTCCATACTCTTTCCCCTCTCTCTCTCCTCTCTTCCACCTCTCTTCTGTCCTCCCTCACTTCCCCTCCCCTCCTTTCTTCTCTTCTCCCCCCTCTCCTCCCTCCCCTCTTTCCTCCTCTTGTCTCCACACTCTTTCCCCTCTCTCTCTCCTCTCTTCCACCTCATTCATTCCTCCTTAACTTCCCCTGCCCTCCTTTTTTCTCCTGCCCCTCCTCTCCTCCCCCTTCTCTTTCCGCCTCTTTTCTCCACACTCTTTCCCCTTTCTCTATCACCTCAATTGCTCCTCTCTTTCTGTCCTCCCTAACTTCCCCTGCCCTCCTTTTTCTCCTGTTCCCCCTCTCCTCCCTCTCCCCTTTCCTCCTCAAGTCTCCACACTCTTTCCCCTCTCTCTCTCCTCTCTTCCACCTCTCTTTCTGTCCTTCCTAACTTCCCCTGCCCTCCTTTTTCTCCTGTTCCCCCTCTCCTCCCTCCCCTCTTTCCTCCTCAAGTCTCCACACTCTTTCCCCTCTCTCTCACCTCTCTTCCACCTCTCTTTCTGTCCTCCCTAACCTCCCCTGCCCTCCTTATTCTCCTGTCCCCCCTCTCCCCCCCCTCTTTTATCTGCTTGTCTCCATCCTGTCCCCCCTCCCCCCCCCCCCCCCCCCCCCTCCCCCTCTTTCATCTACTTGTCTCCATCCTGTCCCCCCTTCCCCCCTCCCCCCCCCTCTCTTTCATCTACTTGTCTCCATCCTGTCCCCCCCCCCCCCCCTCCCCCCCCCCCCCCCCCCCCCCCCCCCTTCTTTCATCTACTTGTCTCCATCCTGTCCCCCCTCTCCCCCCCCCCCCCCCCCCCTCTTTCCTCTACTTGTCTCCATCCTGTCCCCCCTCCCCCCCCCCCCCCCCCCCCCCACCCCCCCCCTCTTTCCTCTTCTTGTCTCCATACTCTCTTCCCCTCTCTTCCCCCTCCTCCGCTCCTCCGCTCCCACGCATCTCCCCCCACCTAATATCTTCCCTCGCCATGTGTCCTTCCTCCCCAGGGATGATGTCCTGCCCACCCCCACTGACTTGATCAACACTGTCCGTGACCTGGTCAAGTCCTCCGGTCTCACTCTCATCATCGAGCCTGGAAGGTCCATGGTGGCCACTAGCAGTGCCCTCCTCAACACCGTCACTGGTAAGTGTCCTCCTTAGTTGGTTATGGTGATGGTGACGTCGCTGCTGGTGTTTTGTGGCTGTGGTTGTTGCTATGACATAGATCGTGGTGGCCAAGTCAAGTCCTTTGGCCTCACCCTCATCATCGAGCCTGGGAGGTCCACGGTGGCCACTTGCAGTGCCCTCCTCAACACCGTCACAAACTACTGCAATTAATTGCTGCAAGCGCTGACTGACAATTATTGAAAACCCATAAGTAGATAACCCTGGCATGCTATTTGATATAATTGATCAAAGAAGTGCACATATTACTGTGTGACAGCCGTTGTATGGGGGAGTGTGTTCATAAGTGCCCTATCCAATGCCCTAACCCCATACCAACCCCACCTAAGGCCCCTTAGGGCCGCACCCTTTAGGGCCTTTTTCTTATGAGGGGGGGCGTCTGTGTATGTCACAGTCCATGGATATTTTAAGTAGGCTTAAGGGGCTTGTGCAACCATGATAGGAGGGGCTTAAAAAGAAAAAGAATTGATGAACTGAACCCCAAACCAACGTTCAAGCGACAGGGGCCCTGGGTTCGTCCTGTGATAATTGAATTCTACAACTGTCTACAATATAATTATTATATGGTAGACAGTTGTAGAATAATATCATCATCTCATCTGGGATGATAATTTAATTTTCTATCGACGCATTTGCATGGTATAACTGCCTTGAGCAGGAGCCCTAGCACGTGCACCCTTCTGTCGAGGACGAAGGCGCATAGCTTTTATTTTCGGCTACAAGCAGCAGCTTCTAGGCAGCTCCTTTGGCTTGCTACCCAGCCAAACCTTCAGCGACGGAGTGCATACAGAAGCTAACAGAAGCAATCATCAAGTCTTAATGAAATCATGGGGCTAAGCCCAGTGGCTATTAACCTCTATCAATATATTTGATTGACCACCAAGCTCTTACAAATGAACATACAGTATATTTGGTTATATTGGTACAGCCAGTAGCCTTGCGTGTGAACAAGCCTTGTACAGCCAGGTATACTGGTACAGCCAGTAGCCTTGCGTGTGAACAAGCTTTCTTGATACAATCTCACGACTACCATCTACCAACCACCATCTACCAACCCACCAACCACCACACTACTTAGTCAGGTGTTAAGACCAACAGCATCCGATGTTGAGACCACCACCCATCACACTCCACCGCCCACCCCCCAACCATCACTTCCTCTTCATGGTGTTCAAACCAACAGCAACAGGTGTTCAGACCACTACCACCCCTCCCCCAACCCCCAACCATCACTTCCTCTTCAAGGTGTTCAGACCAACAGCAACAGGTGTTCAGACCACCACCACCCCTCCCCCACCCCCCAACCATCACTTCCTCTTCAAGGTGTTCAGACCAACAGCAACAGGTGTTCAGACCACTACCCCCCCTCCCCCACCCCCCAACCATCACTTCCTCTTCAAGGTGTTCAGACCAACAGCAACAGGTGTTCAGACCACCCCCACCCCTCCCCCACCCCCCAACCATCACTTCCTCTTCAAGGTGTTCAGACCAACAGCAACAGGTGTTCAGACCACCACCACCCCTCCCCCAACCCCCAACCATCACTTCCTCTTCAAGGTGTTCAGACCAACAGCAACAGGTGTTCAGACCACCACCACCCTCCCCCAACCCCCAACCATCACTTCCTCTTCAAGGTGTTCAGACCAAGGGCAACAGGTGTTCAGACCACCACCACCCCTCCCCCACCCCCCAACCATCACTTCCTCTTCAAGGTGTTCAGACCAACAGCAACAGGTGTTCAGACCAAGGGCAACAGGTGTTAATACCACCACCCACCACACTCCACCCACCGACCATCACTTCCTCTTAAAGGTGTTCAACCCTTAACTACATTGTGAATAATACGATCACACACAAAAAAACATTATCACTCACCAGGGGATACCACTGGGCAGGTCTGAGATGAGGGGGGAGACCAACAGCAACAGGTGTTCAGACCACCCCCCACCCCCCAACCATCACTTCCTCTTAAAGGTGTGAAGACCAACGGCAACAAGAACTTCATTGTTGTCGACGGATCCATGTCCACCCTCATCCGCCCCTCTTTGTACGACACCTACCAACACATTGAGCTCACCTGCCCCAGCGACGCACCCAAGCAGGTGAGGGACACCTGACAGTTTTTTATTTCTGGCGGGGTCCCCCCTTCTGGGGGGCCCTATGTGTGGATATGAGGGCATACGGATAATGTATGTATGGGTATGGACAAATGTATGCATGCATAGCGGTATGCATCTATTTATGCATAAGTTGTATGCTTGTGGCCATTTATGTACGCATATGGCCATTTATGGTTAATATGTATGTCAGGGCTGTTTATGAATGCCTATGGACATTGGTGTATAATATGTATGTCTATAGCCAATTATGTGTAATTTGTATGCCTAAGGCAAATTATGTGTAAGTTGTTTACCTGTGGCCTTTTTAGTTTTTTTTATGCCTACGCCGTTTATGTCTCATATGTAAGCATATTTCCATTTATGTTTTATTTGTATACCTGATGCCATTTATGTCTAATTTGTATGACTATGGCCATTTGTGTATAATTTGTATGCCTAGGTCGTTTATGTATAGTAACGTTTATGAATCTTCTTTCTAAAGACAACATGAAACCAAGTGGGCCCTAATATGTATGCATGTAGCCATTTGTGTTGAAGATGTATACCTATGGCCATTTATGCATACTATTTATATATGTGGCCATTTATGTTTAAGATGTCTGCATGTGGCCATTTATGTTTAATTTGTATGCCTATGACCATTTATGAGTCCGGACATTATTGACCTTCCCCTCCTAACACCTGCAAATCCAAACCCCTTCCTCCACACCACACAACCTCCTCCTCATGTTAACCCTCCTCCAAACCACACAACTCCCCTCCTCATGCAAACCATCCGGAGGTGGGATGCTAGTACCCACTAAGCCAGTACCCACAAGCCAGATCTCCTATACCCTAAACCCTATAACCTAAACCCCTTAACCATAAACTTCTAAACCCTAAATCCGAGGAGATCTGGCTTGTCGGTACTGGCTTTGTGGGTACTAGCTTCCCCCCACCAAACCATCCTCCACACCAAAACCAGGGGGTTCTTGAAGGTCTACGTGTAGCACCTAGCACATGCATGTATCCTTGTGTTTGGGTTGTACTATGTTGTATTCTTTTGGGGTGGGGGGGTGGGGTGGGGTGGGGGGCAAAAGCTGCAAGTAGCACCCCCCAAGGCTACTGATGGGATGAGCACCATGGTACTGCACTGGTTATTTCCCTTAACAATACCCTACCCCTAACAAAGTGTTCAACATAGTAGCACCCCCAAGGCTACAATTGAGCACCGTGGTACCACACTGGTTATTTCCTTAACAAAACCCTGCCCCTTCCAGGTGTCCGACATTGTTGGCCCTGCTGCGGGCGCCTTTGGAGTACAGTAGGGCACCAGGACAAATGTAACCATCATCATTAACAATACCCTGCCCCTCACCAGGTGTTAGACATTGTCAGCCCTGTATGATACTATGAGCACCATGGTACCACGCTGGTTATTTTCCTTAACAATAACCTGCCCCTTACCAGGTATTTGACATTGTCGGCTCTGCTGCGGGCATATTTGGAGTCCGGTAGGACACCAGGACAAATGTAATCGTCATCATTAAAAAAACTATGCCCCTTACCAGATGTTTGACATTGTCGGCCCTGTATGCTACTATGAGCACCATGGTACTCCACTGGTTATTTTCTTAACAATACCCTGCCCCTCACCGGGTGTTAGACATTGTCAGCCCTGTATGCTACTATGAGCACCATGGTACTGCACTGGTTATTTTCCTTAACAATACCCTGCCCCTCACCAGGTGTTAGACATTGTCAGCCCTGTATGATACTATGAGCACCATGGTACCACGCTGGTTATTTTCCTTAACAAACACCTGCCCCTTACCAGGTGTTTGACATTGTTGGCCCTGCTGCGGGCACATTTGGAGTCCAGTAGGACACCAGGACAAATGTAATCGTCATCATTAAAAAATCTATGCCCCTTACCAGATGTTTGACATTGTCGGCCCTGAATGCTACCATTGAGCACCATGGTACTAGACTGGTTATTTTCCTGAAGACTGCTCTGCCCCTTTCCAGGTATTTGACATTGTCGGCCCTGTTTGCGAGTCTGCTGACTTCCTTGGAAA
This sequence comes from Chlamydomonas sp. ICE-L, assembly GCA_013435795.1. Taxonomy (NCBI): domain Eukaryota; kingdom Viridiplantae; phylum Chlorophyta; class Chlorophyceae; order Chlamydomonadales; family Chlamydomonadaceae; genus Chlamydomonas; species Chlamydomonas sp. ICE-L. The sequence continues at coordinate 117,717 of JACBWV010000710.1, read as the reverse complement.
GGATCGTGAGCTGCCCACCCCCAGTAAGTCCTTGTTCACGACCCACCCTACTCCAGTGTCCGTGTTGATTGTTTTTGTGTGTGAGTGTGTCACCCAGGAACAGTTTTGTCCGTGTTTTTTCTTTGAGAACCCTGCAGCATGATCTAAGGAAAGCGCTGTAATAGCCACTACCAGTAAGTCCTTGTTCACGACCCACCCTACTACAGTGTCTGTGTTTTGGTTTTGTGTGTGTCTCCCAGGAACAGTTTTGTCCTTGTTTTTTCTTTTGAGAACCCTGCAGCATGATCAAAGGAAAGCGCTGTCACAACCACTCCAAGTTAGTCCTTGTTTAAGACCCACCCTACTTCAGTGTCTGTCTTAATGGTTTTTTGTGGGTGAGTGTGTCACCCTGCAGCATAATCAAAGCTAAGTGCTGTAATTGCCACTACCAGAAAGTCCTTGTTTACAACCAACCCTACTTCAGTGTCTGTGTTGATTGGTTTTTGTGGATGAGTGTGTCACCCTGGAGCATAATCAAAGTGAAGCGCAAATAGACCAAATAGGCTGAGGGGGCTTGCCCAGCCATGGCAGGAGGGGCTGAAACGAAAAAGCACTGATGAACTTAACCCCAAATCATCGTTTTACTGTCGGGGTCACTGAGTTCGTGCTACAGTGATAATTTAATTATACAATTAATAGGCTGGCGCCTACTGCACGAGCATGCCCTCCATCTACACAGCTACACCCTTCCTTCATCTCAACACACCTATTCTGACCCACGCCGAAATCACACCATCCCAGCTCTCACCCCATGCCTGCATCACCCCGACCCATGCCGACAACACACCAACTCGCAACCCATGCCAGCATCACAAGTTTTCTACTCGCATACTCCCAACCCATGCAAAACACACAGAAAAGGAAGGCACCTTTCGATCGGTCGGTTTCTTTAAACATAACCCTCATAACATGACACAGTATGTTCCAAAAAATATTTGTAATGATTAATAATAATATGACAAAAATCGATGCACATGTATCCATAATGTTTTCAATTCACCCTGGAGATGGCTTAGTTGTCCAAGACGCTGGTGCCTACTGCATCGCCACGGCCTCCACCTACAACCATGTGATGCAATCTTGTACCTACATCACTACTTACATCCTTCCAACACACGCCAACATTACAACCCACGTTTCCACCCCCTTGCAGACCCTGGAGACGGCACAGTTGTCCACGGCGCTGGAGCCTACTGCATGGCCTCAACCAGCAAACTCATGGTGGAATCTTTAATCAATGCACCTACCTCACAAACCGCCTACTCCCAACCCATGCCGACCTCACAACCCTCGTTCATCCACCCCCTTGCAGACGCTGGAGATGGCATTGTTGTCCACGACGCTGGAGCCTACTGCATGACCATGGCCTCTACCTACAACCTTAAGATGCGACCTTGCGAGTACTGGGTAGAGGACGGGCAGCTGGTGAAGATCCGACATGGAGAGACCTTTGACGACCACCTAAAGCTGTTCGAGGGCTTGTAAATTTGTTGTGGAAATTTGAATTTGGATGTTTGGATGTAAGCGCTTGCGGATGGTCTTATGGTTGGATGGCGTGGAGCTGGGTGGTGCCATGTTGAATGTGCCCGGTCCAGAGTACTTCAGGAGGAACCCCAGCTCTGCTGCCTAAGACGTAAGTTACGTCACGTAACCAATTGTTTAGCCTGCGACCCGCGACGCAACGGACCCTTCCTCCTAGTCAACGGACACTCCACATGTGTCCTGCAGACGCATCGGAGGGCGCAGCGTCCTGAACAACCCTGGACCCAAGTAACACACTCCGTGAACTTGATCTCACTCAGTGAGCATGTAACAAGGGAATGTAACAAGCAAAACGATCCTTTGCCAACTGGTTTCAGGTCTCGCAGCATCCTGGACAACCGTAGTCCGGTCCTGGAAGCAGTGGATCTGCAATTGTTTAGATGGGTTGCCAAGTACATTCTACCCGCCACAGTTGGTTAGGTTTTATTACGTAGTTTGTCAGTCCATCAGTTTGGGGCACCAGGCCTTGAAATGATGACTGTAGCACGAACTGTCGATACAACGATTGTTTGGGATTCTGTTAATCAATACTTCCCACTTTCCACCACGCTGGGCAAGTCTCTTTAACCTATCTGGCATACCCCTGGACTATAACATACAGACAGATGGGTTGTAAAGCACATGATACCAGCCAAAGGTGTTTTGGGTCTATTACATACCGATAGCCTGTCAGTCTATCAGTTCGACGTTCCAGGCCTAGTCCTATTGTTCCGCTTTTAACCAACCCTAGCGTCATTTCCTCAACCCACGCTTCTCCAGGCGTTATCGTTTTGTTTATTTTATATCCGTACCACTTATAACTTTAACTTTAACTTGGTTACATAGCTTCAGCCAGCAATTTGGTTACTCGCCGTCTTCGGCAGTAAAAAAAGGAAATGTATAGGTTAAGGAGGGGGGGAGTCCTACATCCTTAGCCCTAATAGCCCTATGTCTTTATTTATCCCCCTTTCGACGAATGGCTCAATGGTTTAGCTCCTTGAACCTTACACATAGGAAAAGCAGTTACAAAACAAGCACTAGTGAGCAAAACAAGCACTAGTGAGCAAAACCCCAACAAATTGTAATGACGGGGGCCAGGGTTGTTCAGGACCAGTTTGATCAATGTGCAAGTTAACTCTGCACGATTGGAAAACAGCTCTTGCCCTACGGCTGCCTGCACCTACCTAACATCCTAGGGGTGTTGAAGCCTGCAAGGTTGCGCCCCTTTAAACACGTTTAACTGTTGAGGACCTATTAAACATGGTGAACCCCTCTTCATATGGTGTTAACTAGGTGCAGACAGCCATTGGGTTGCTAACAGCTAAAAGCTCATCAGTATCGGAATCATGAAGGTTGTCTATCTAGGGCCATCGATTTGGGTTAGGAGTGGGGATCGGGAAATCATATGATTTCGGTCAAAGGTGAGTATGATATGATATAATATGATATCATACAAATTGCATCATATGCTATCGTATTTAAATAGTAACTTTGGCCTAGTCTGACTGCCGGCATCATATCATATCATATGATGTCATATTTCCGTCCCCTAGTTGGGAGACAGCAATGTTGTGTAGCGTTTTCCCTGGGAGCAATGGCCAAGGGGTCGCTTGGGGTTAAGGTACAAACAGACAAACACACACAGGCATACACAGACAGCCGTAGGGTTGCTAACACCTAAAAGCCCAACATTCTCGGAATCATGATGGTTGCCTATCTAGGGCCATCGATTTGGGTTAGGAGACAGCCATGTCTTAGAGCGTTGTCGCTTGGACTCATATGGAGTCCCTACCGCCTGGAGGGTGACACTTACTATGCCTGCCATGGTGAATTTCCCCGGCTGCGGCGTACGGGAGGGTCCCCTTAACACCACGCCCCTCAAGGCACTATCCTTTTTTTGTTGCTTGGAGCGATGGCCGAGATGCCGCTTGGGGTCAAGGCACAAACAAACAAACAAACATAAAAACACGCACAGACATACACAGACACATACACAAAATCACCACAACTCATACATACACACCTTGCCATTAGGGTTATCGTTCTATAGCCACACACACACACACACACTTAGCCATTAGGGTAACCATCTTTACAGCCACACACACTCACAGGCACACACACACACACAAACACACACAGGTGAACGCACACACACCTTGCCAATAGGGTAACCGCCTCTATAGCCACGCACACACACAAACACACACACACACACACACACACAGGCACACACACAGGCACACGTACACGCACACACACACACACACACACACACAGGCACACACACACAAACGCACACTCACTCACACAGGCACACACACAAACACACACACAGGCACAAACACATACACACACACACACACACAAACACACACAGGCACACACACACCCTTGGCGTTTGAATGCACTCCAGCACAACTGCTACCCCTATATATATAACATGCCGGCAGCTACATGGGTTTAGAGACGATCATGTTGAGATGCAAGTAGTTTCCATATGGGGTACCCTTGTCATCACCTGACTTATTAGTTACCAGTAGCAAATGGCTGACATGGACATCCATGCCTTCCAACATAGCCACCGCGTTGGCAACGTTGCCTGCCTTCTCAATTGTGTCTACGGTAAAGCCTGCCTTCATGAAGACCGTCATCAAGCCCATGCGTGTGTAGCGGAAGAAATCATAGGGAACGCCATGCTCTGGGGAGATGTGAGGAGCTGTCACTATCACCTTTCCGCCTGGTCTCACGATTGTAAATATTTCCCGAGCCGCTTGGAACGGATCATGCAGGTGCTCGAACACCTGGGTGCCTGTGGGATGATGCTTTCATTATAATTGTATAATTATAGCATCACTGTAGCACGAACTCAGGGCCCCTGCCGACAGAGCGGTTGTTTGGGGTTCAGTTCATCAATGTTTTTTCCTTTTCGCCCTTCCTGTCATGGTTGGGCAAGACCCTTTAGCCTATTTGGCCTACTCCTGGACTGCAAAATACAAACCTTTAAATGATATAACAGTAGGAAGACAGGAAAAGGTGACAATAACAGTCAGGATGCAAATGCAAATGTATGTATGCATGTATGTTACAGTCCAGGGGTAGGCCAAATAGGCTAAAGGGACTTGCCCAATCGTATAGGAAGGGCTTAAAAAGAAAAAGCACTGATGAACTGCAACTGCAAATGCAAGTGCAAATGCATAGGCTTATGCAAAGATGCAACACAAGAGGTGCTTGAGTGAGACTAGACGAGTAATGCTCCTACCCACTGTAACATACACATACCTAGGGAACGGCAACTAACATAAGTGTTTGAAAAACTAAAATTAACTAATATTATAATGTGTCACAATCCGGTCACAATAGTATTAATTTTTCAAATAAATTCAAAATTCTGGTGAGACGGCTCGTCATTCATATATTAACTAACATTAACTCATACAATTCATTCACTGATATTAACTAACATTAACTCATACGATTCATTCACTGATATTAACTAACATTAACTCATACAATTCATTCACTGATATTAACTAACATTAACTAATACAATTCATTCACTGATATTAACTAACTTAGCCTTTCCCTACACATACCTGGGTGCAGAACACTACGTCGTATGCCCCCACCAGCTCAGGGAAGGTAGAGGAGAAGTTGTGGATGTCTCCAAGGAACTGCGTACCGCTCTTGACACCTTTGGCAGCAAGTGAGGTTCCAAATTGATTGTGCTGTTCCGTGTACGTGATTCCATCAGTGACTTGACATGCAGCATTTGAGCTGTACGAACCGGGTCGTACATCCCACTCCAGACAGCGCCCTATCACATTTGAACTTATCAGGTGAGGGACCGCGTTATTCTCTAGGAAGTTGTGGATGTATTGCCTTGCTGCTGCCCCGCGCTGCCAGGTTATATCCACTGGTAGGATCCTGTGTTGATGCAGCAGCCAATGCAGATTCATATAAGCCTGCTTGGCACATTTGGGCCCACTTGTGCACTGGCCTTTGACAGCCCCAGTGATGGATGAAGGGTCAGATACGATGGTATTGATCTCATGTAGGAAGAGATCCATCTGAGATTGGGAGAACCCGAATGCAGTGGCTAGGGGGGCTAAGGGTCCTTCAACGCGCGCATCCTCGGCGCTTATACGCGTTGTTGCCACAGCGAGCATTACCCCAACAGTGAGAAAAAGCTTTAGAGACCGTGGTGCCATCATAGGTTTGCTGGTAGGAGTTTGTAAGTAAAAGGAAGACAGTTGGCACGGGAGATGCCGCAGTGTGACGGATAGCGATATTCGTACCGCACCCGACCGCACCCCCTCGAGGGGGCGACGACGTCCGGAAAGTAGGGGAAGAGACGTAGAGAAAGCACGTCTAGCTTCCCTAAGTAGATGAGAAGACGCTGACGAAGCGACCCTAAACCTCGAGGCTTAGGGCGACGCGCGATATGATGTAGGAGGATCAAGGCTCGAGCCTTTATCCTTGGAGGCAGACCATAGTGAGGAGCACTCCCTTGCCATCCCTTCACTCTCTATGCTAAGACGTATTCATACGTTACAATTGGTCTCTGAGCCTGGTCCTTTTTCACGCCAAGCCCCCCACAAGGGGGGGGGAGGGGGGTAGCTCCGGGAGGTAGCTCCGATGTCTCTTTGAAAAGCAAAAGCAAACGCGAAGCAATTTCCGGAGTTGGCATCTTAGTTTCACCTCCTGCCATGGCCTGTGGAGAAAGCTGCCCGAAAGTACCGAGAGTACACGATCGTACGTAAGTGACTGCCGCGAGCTCCACAGAGCACAAATCGAGCCAGGGAATCGATCACTCGCCGTCAAATTGCTCCATCCTTCACATTGCCCGACATTGCCTGAAGTTGAATAGTCAAACACTGCGCGATTCTGTCCCTCCTTCCGACCAGGCTCCCGACTGCTGCGGGTAGGTATGCCAGCCTGTAAGGGCTGGGAATGGCCGACACTGCGCGGTACTTGTGTAGGTCAAATGGGTGACCTTCTCAACTTCTACACCAAATCCATCTGGGTAGAATATGCTGGGAGGGTGCAAACTAGTGATTAGCAACTTGGGTTGTGTTTCCAACTTCAGGGCATTGGGGACTGTTTTTGGCCAAAATATACCGTATCTGCCTTTTCTAGTCTGTATTCCAAATACGGACCTTCAATTTTTTGCCGGCGTTAAACAATTGTGTTTTACATCGAGAATACAATTTGGGCTCGAACAAGTGTCACAAATTGCACAACTAGTTGGATGAGGTGTGGTGCGTAATTTGTGTCATTGCTTGCTTGCTTGCTTGCTTATTCCCGTAGTTGCTTGCTTATTATAATTTGTGGATTTACTTTTGGTCAGAAGGGTTAGAAATGTTACGAGTGAGTTTTACGTTACAGTAGTAGGTCAGTTTGCCTGTATACCGTAATGGTGTTTTATAATAGCTACCTTACTCCCTATCTATCAAGTTGTTGAGAAGTGCAACTTTACTTCATTTATGTAAGCAACCTCATGGGAAGAATTTATGAGCACCATGAATTTTATGATCACAATTTCTATTAAAATTTAGGGATAATCTGAAGAGTATCCAGATACTTATCTGCTTACCGGTATTTCAAAATATTATCTTACCGGCCTTATCTCAGATATTTATCTCACATATTATACATATACTCTCAGATATTTATCTCAGGTATTGTGCAGATGTTATCTAGCTACCACAGATACAGGGGCATGTACGTTTTCAGATATTGTTTAGGTACTCTCTAAACAGTACGGTATCTAGAAGTACAGATATCCGTATCCAGATATTGTCTAGATACTCTCTAAGCAGTATCTAGAAGTACAGATATTCGTATCTATATATTGTTTAGATACTCTCTAAGCAGTATCAAGGCACTACAGGTATCAGTATGTATCTATGCACCAGTATTTGTGATATCTAGATTACATCCAGATAGTGTCTGTACTTCTGGCAATTGCCACTAGTACAAAATAGTAGGCGTTATTTGGGCTGACGTGAGACACCGAACTACGACCAAACGAATGTGATACCATTATGTAATCGAGAACTTGGTGGAGTAGCGAGAACATACCCATGTGTACTCTGACCGCAGACGGTGATCAGCCTTGAGGCTGGAAGGCCATTCCATATAAATAACAATGTAATGAGAACTCCTAGTTGGGAGTGGTATTAAGGGAGCCTGTCGTTCGGAGGTAGATTACGGGCTGCTAACTGACCTGGACGTAGCTTCAATGGCGGTTGAGAGCGACCGCGAGCGCTCAGGCGCACCCGGAGGGATTCAAACCCCACATCTGCGTTGTGCCGTCATCTCAACGAATGGTCAACTAGTCAAACATTCATCGAAACGAGATTCCATGTAACTATATAATCGAAACCAAGACGTTAACTTTCTATTGGTTACTTGGCTTCAGCCTTGAAGGCTGGTTGGTTGGTTGGTTACATGGCTAGCCTTGAAGGCTGCCTGCCGTCTTTGGCAGTAACACAATCAAACCGGTGGAGCAAAGAAACACGTCGGGAAGGTGGAGTGGTGGAGCTGGCCGTTTGAAATGACAACTTTACAACGCAAGATCCATGGTAAATTGCATTACATTTTATTGTCTTAAAGGCCATAGTTGACCAAGGCAAGTACGCATCACAAAATCCGGGGATGTCTTCCAACCATCCTCAAAATCACAGGGAACAAGCAAAACAGCAATGCTGGTGGTTGGCCCCAGTGCAAGCAAACGGGCCGACCCCCTCAACCCGACACCACGTAATAAGGCGACATATTTATTTATCTTATTAAAGCAATGCTAAGCGTAGCAGCTTCTAGGCAGCTCCCTTTCTGAAACACATGGCAGCGCCGCTGAAAACCCTTTTGGGAACAAGCACCTTATCATCGTTGGTGACTTGGCTCAGGTACGCAAAACTATCGTATATATATCGCACTACACACAACGTATCTCTAGTTTATATGTAGTTTTTTATGCTCAATATATGCTTACCACATGCTTTTTCTGAAAAACATATAATTTACTGATCACTATATACAAGCATATTATTTGACTATACTATCACTAATTCTTACTCAAACCTCAAACTTTCCAAATACCTTTGCAGCTCCCGCCCGTATGTCACTGTAAAAAGGATAACGTCCATGATGCATGTGCACAGTGCCACATCACAAAGTCCATCCATTGGTCAAAGTCTGTGCTTCACCGTCTTACAGTATCCCTGAGGCACACAAAAGACCCAGACTATTCTGGTTTCCTACAGCATATCAGAGAAGAGAAGCCTACACAGACGTACATCGACAAAGTTCTCACCAAAGATATGTACATCAACAAGGATCAGGTGATAAATGAAGCCACTGGAGAGACCACCATCTTATGCTCACACCAGAAACAAGTGCAGCAGTACAACATGGCCATCCAGCACAAGCGGATTCCAAGTATTCCCCAGGACAGCATGGTCAACATCCAACCTAGCCTCAGCCCATCTTCAAACTCTGCACCAATACAAGCCTGGGCATATGAAGCCAAGTTTCATTCTTTTACATAAGCAGCAGTGGGCATGCGTGTCCTTATCTACATGGATGCTCTCAACAGTGACAACGCATCACCTCCACCATACCGAGTTGGTGACCAAGGCATCATTACAGAACTACATGCAGACGAAACAACACCAGACAACATTCAGTCCGTCATCGTTCGCCTGATCAAAGATGGCACATATCACACCTTCACACGTACTGTGCAGTTCACATGCACACAGGATGGCATACGATACACACGGTGTACCTTCCCTTTACGCAGCTGCCTGCCACGTACCGTGCCCTTAAAGCACAATGCTGAAGATCAACCTGACCTGAAAAGCTGGATTGAGAAAGACAACTTCCATCTCCTAACAGAGGTCAGCATAGGGTCCAAAGTAATAATCACCAGCAACATCAGCTTGGAGAAAGGATCAGCCAATGGAGCTCTTGGAACCGTCATAGACATTACCCTTGGCGACGATGACAGCATCCGATGCTTCACAGTACTACTATCGCACAACAACGTGATGCAAAAGGTGTTTCGCACTACATATGAATCACTACACAAGCACTCAAAAAGGTACGCAGATCAACAAACCCATATATGTACCAGTACATACTACCAATCCCATGATCAACAATATGCAAAGCTTATATCATCAGTTTTCCCTTTCTCTCACACATACCGTGTACATACTTAAATTCCTTCATTGTTTGTCCTCTGTATAGCTGTGATTTACCTGCTTCAAAATAAAACCTGTCCTGACCTTTAGACGCAAATTATAGTAATTAAATTAGAACAAAATCATGTTGACAAAATGTAATAACAAAATGTACATTTCTGCACCTATCATACAGGTACATCAAGGTCACATAGTATGCAGCTTGCGTACGCAATAACAGGACACAAGGCACAGGGCGTTACGCTCACAGGCCCCACAATCGTCCACATGCTGTCTGCATTTACACCAGCACTGCTGTACGTTATGTTATCTAGAGTAACCAGTCGACAACGTCTGCAGCTCGTCGGCGACCGTTTTACACCAGACTTATTTGTTCCCATGCCCATTCCCTAGAAACAAAAAATGAGATGTGTCTGGCAACTTCTATGCAGCTCCCTGCCTGGTTGATCACATGTTACAATTTCTACACAGCTCTAGTTACATTTGATCACATGTAACAACTTCTAAGCAGTTGCCTTACTTAGTTAGTTTCATTTGATCACATCTAATAGCTCCTGGACAGCTCTCCTGCCTGTTTTATTTCATCTGATCGCATGTATCAACTTCCAGGCAGCTCCTTTGCCTAGCTGGTTTCATTCGATCACATGCGACAACTTCTACGCAGCTTCCTTTGCCTAACTGATTTTATTTGATCGCATGAATCAACTTCCAGGCAGCTCCTCTGCCTAGTTGATTTTATTTGATTACATGTAACAACTTCTGAGCAGCTCCTCTGCCTAGCTGATTCCATCTGATCATATATAGCAACTTCTAGACAGCTTTCTTGCCTACCTACTTTCATTTGATCACATGTAACAGCTTCTAGGCAGTTCCCCTGCCGGCCTAATGTCATCTGATCACATGCAACAACTTCTAGACAGCTACCTTACTCGATTACATATATAACAACTTCTAGACAGCTACCTTACTCGATTTTTTGTATAAGGTATTACATTGTTTAGCATATTCTAATTGAACATTGTTATGTATACTATAGAAATAAATAATGATCCTTGCTGAGTTGTAACAAATAATATTCCTTTATGCAATAATTACTTTACCTACCTAATTATATTTTGTCACATGTAATAACTTTTAGCCAATACCCCTGTTTGAGTAATTTCATCTAATCACGTGTAACACTTTCTATATCACTGCCTTACTCAATTAACATTAAGTTGAAATAAAATCTATCGTAAATGTTAATAGTACTTGGGTATCCAGGTATCCAAGTAAATGCCAGTAGTACTCAGGTACCCAGGTACCTACTACCTAGATACTCAACAACTAGAGGACCTCTCGCACGGTCGTAGGTTCATGGGTCTCAGTCTGAATCTCGGTCTCGGTCTCAGTCTCGATCTGGGTCTCGATCTGGGTCTCAGTCTCGATCTGGGTCTCGGTCTGAGTATCGATCTCAGTCTGGGTCTTAGTCCTCTGGATCTCAAACCTTCCATGCGGTATCTGCAAGTGGCATGACACGTCTCGAACCTTCCAGCAGGTCATACGTAACGCCGGCTGACATCGCCCGAGGGCGCTCACAGGCGCCGAACCCTTAGGTTAAATTGCTCTTCCTCTTCCTCCAGTGTGAGCAATGTAACCATGGTGTATCTGCTTAGTTGAGGGCGGTAACAAACTAAAACTCGAGACGAGACCGACACCGAGACCGAGACTAAGACCCAGGTCCGAGATCGAAACCCAGACCAACATCCAAATCCAAGATCATAGACCCACGCAGACCCTACAGACCCCCGAAGACCCCACAAGGAACCAAGGGAGGCAGGGCCCGAAGGCAGGGGGCGGCAATCTGGTTACCGCCCCCGTATTAGAGACGTCGGAGGTAACCGACATAACTAAACCTGAGGAGGAGGAGCAAGTTAGCCCTAACGGTTCGGCGATCCGGAGCGCTCTCGGGACACGCCAGCCGGCGTTGCGCGTGACTCAGCGGCTCGGGACCGAGACCGAGGTCCGAGACCGAGACCAAGGTGCGAGACCGAGGTCGAGACCCAGGTCAGAGACCGATATCGAGACCGAGACCAAGATCGAGACCCAGATCGTGACAACAGACCCGCAGACTTGCAGGACCGTACAGGACCCTACAGAAGGCAGGGGGCGGCATTCTGGTAACCGCCCCCGTATTAGGGAGCAAACCCAGTACGGCAGACGTACTGCCGGAGGCGGAGGCGGAGGCGGAGGAGGAGGAAAGTTAGCCCTAAGGGTTCGGCGTTTTGGAGGGCCTTCGGGATACGCCAGCCGGCGTTGCGCGTGACTCAGCGGCTCGGGACCGAGACCGAGGTCCGAGACCGAGACGCAGGTGCGAGGCCGAGGTCGAGACCGAGACCCAGGTCCGAGGTCGAGACCGAGACCCAGGTCCGAGGTCGAGACGCAGGTCGAGACCGAGACGTAGACCGAAACCGAGGTCCGAGACCGAGACGCAGGTCGAGACCGAGACGTAGACCGAGACCGAGGTCCGAGACCGAGACGCAGGTCGAGACCGAGACGTAGACCGAGACCGAGGTCCGAGACCCAGACCGAGATCGAGACCCAGGTCCGAGGTCCGAGACCGAGACCGAGGTCCGAGACCCAGACCGAGACCCAGGTCCGAGGTCGAGACCGAGGACCGAGACCGAGGTCCGAGACCCAGACTGAAGTCCGAGACCCAGGTCCGAGGCCGAGACGCAGGTCGAGACCGAGACGTAGACCGAAACCGAGGTCCGAGACCGAGACGCAGGTCGAGACCGAGATGTAGACCGAGACCGAGGTCCGAGACCCAGACCGAGATCGAGACCAAGGTCCGAGGTCCGAGACCGAGACCGAGGTCCGAGACCCAGACCGAGATCGAGACCGAGGTCCGAGACCGAGACCGAGGACCGAGACCCAGGTCCGAGGTCGAGACCGAGGACCGAGACCGAGGTCCGAGGTCGAGACCGAGGACCGAGACCGAGGTCCGAGACCCAGACCGAGATCGAGACCGAGGTCCGAGACCCAGACCGAAGTCCGAGACCCAGGTCCGAGGCCGAGACGCAGGTCGAGACCGAGACGTAGACCGAAACCGAGGTCCGAGACCGAGACGCAGCTCGAGACCGAGACGTAGACCGAGACAGAGGTCCGAGACCGTGACCCAGGTCCCAGACCGAGACCCAGGTCCGAGATCGAGACCCAGACCTAGGTCCGAGACCGAGACCCAGGTCCGATATCGAGACCTAGACCCAGGGAGGGACGGGGGCGGCATTCTGGTTACCGCCCCCGTATTAGGGAGCAAACCCAGTATAGCAGGCGTACTGCCGATGGAGGAGGCGGAGGAGGAGCCATTTAGCCCTAAGGGTTCGGCGTTCGGAGCGCTCTCGGGACACGCCAGCCGGCGTTGCGCGTGACTGAGCGGCTCGGGACCGAGACCCAGGTCCGAGACCGAGGTCCGAGACCGAGACCCAGGTCCGAGGTCGTGACCCAGGTCCAGACCCAGGTCCGAGATCGAGACCGAGGTCCGAGACCCAGGTCCGAAGTCGAGACCCAGGTCCGAGACCGAGGCCGAGATCGAGACCGAAACGAAGACCCAGACAGAGACTGAGGTCCGAGACCCAGGTCCGAAGTCGAAACCCAGGTCCGAGACCGAAGCCGAGATCGAGACCGAGAGCGAAACTGAGTCCGATGTCCTAGACCTAGGTCTGAGATCGAAACCCAGACCTAGGTCCAAGATCGAGACCGAAGTCCGAGATCGAGACCGAGGTCCGTGACCGAGATCGAGGTCCGAGACCCAGACCGAGTTCGAGGTCCGTGACCGAGACCGAGACCCAGACCGAGACCCAGACCGAGACTCAGACCGAGATCGAGACCTAGGTCCCAGATCGAGACCCAGACCTAGGTCCGAGACCCAGGTCCGAGATCGAGACCCAGGTCCGAGACCGAGGTCGAGACCCAGGTCTGAGACCGAGATCGAGACCTAGACCTAGGTCCGAGATCAAGACTCAGGTCCGAAATCGAGACCGAGACCTAGGTCCCAGATCGAGACCAAGGTCTGAGACCAAGATCCAGGTCCGAGATCGAGACCCAGGTCCGAGACCGAGGTCGAGACCTAGACCTAGGTCCGAGATCTAGACCCAGGTCCGAGATCGAGACCGAGACCGAGGTCCGTGATCGAGACCCAGGTCCGAGGTCCGAGAACGAGGTCCGAGAACGAGATCGAGACCCAGGTCCGAGACCGAGACCGAGACCACAGACCCAAAGACCCGCGCAGACTTCACAGGGGCCCCAAGGGGGGCAGGAGGACAAGTGAGCTCTAAGGGTTCGGCGTTCGGAGCGCTCTCGGGATACGCCAGCCGGCGTTGCGCGTGACTCAGCGGCTCGGGTCCGAGACCGAGGTCCAGGTCCGAGATCGAGACCCAGACCTAGGTCCGAGACCGATACCCAGGTACGATATCGAGACCTAGACCGAGACCGAGGTCCGAGAACGAGACGCAGGTCGAGATCGAGACGTAGACCGAAACCGAGGTCCGAGACCGAGACGCAGGTCGAGACCGAGACGTAGACCGAGACCGAGGTCCGAGACCGTGACCCAGGTCCCAGACCGAGACCCAGGTCCGAGATCGAGACCCAGACCTAGGTCCGAGACCGAGACCCAGGTCCGATATCGAGACCTAGACCCAGGGAGGGACGGGGGCGGCATTCTGGTTACCGCCCCCGTATTAGGGAGCAAACCCAGTATGGCAGGCGTACTGCCGATGGAGGAGGCGGAGGAGGAGCCATTAGCCCTAAGGGTTCGGCGTTCGGAGCGCTCTCGGGGACACGCCAGCCGGCGTTGCGCGTGACTGAGCGGCTCGGGACCGAGACCCAGGTCCGAGACCGAGGTCCGAGACCGAGACCCAGGTCCGAGGTCGTGACCCAGGTCCAGACCCAGGTCCGAGATCGAGACCGAGGTCCGAGACCCAGGTCCGAAGTCGAGACCCAGGTCCGAGACCGAGGCCGAGATCGAGACCGAAACGAAGACCCAGACCGAGACTGAGGTCCGAGACCCAGGTCCGAAGTCGAAACCCAGGTCCGAGAACGAAGCCGAGATCGAGACCGAGAGGGAAACTGAGTCCGAGGTCCGAGACCGAGACGTTAGACCGAGACGAGGTCCAAGACCGAGACCGAGGTCCGAGACCCAGGTCCGTGACCGAGACCGAGATCGAGGTCCAGACCGAGATCGAGGACCGAGGTCCGAGACCGAGGTCCAAGACCGAGACCGAGGTCCAGGTCCGTGACCGAGACCAAGACCGAGATCGAGGTCCAGACCGAGATCGAGACCGAGGTCCGACACCAGGTCCGTGACCGAGACCATGGTCCGATACCCAGACCGACACCGAGACCCAGGTCCGAGATCGGTACCCCAGACCGAGACCGAGACCCAGACCCAGGTCGAGACCCAAGGTCCGAGGAATCGAGACCCAGACCGAGATCGAGACCTAGGGCCGAGATCGTGACCCAGGTCCGAGACCACAGACCCGCGCAGACCCCACAAGGGACCCTATGGGGGCAGGGGGCGGCATTCTGGTTACCGCCCCCGTATTAGGGAGCAAACCCAGTACGGCAGGCGTACTGCCGGCAGCGGAGGCCATTTAGCCCTAAGGGTTTGGCGTTTGTGAGGGCTCTCGGGATACGCCAGCCGGCGTTACGCGTGACTCAGCAGCTTGGGACCGAGTCCGAGGTCCGAGACTGAGACCGAGGTGCGAGACCGAGACGCAGGTCGAGATCGAGACCGAGGACCGAGACCGAGGTCCGAGACCGAGACGCAGGTCGAGATCGAGACGTAGACCGAAACCGAGGTCCGAGACCGAGACGCAGGTAGAGACCGAGACGCAGGTCGAGACCGAGACGCAGGTCGAGACCGAGACGTAGACCGAGACCGAGGTCCGAGACCCAGACCGAGATCGAGACCCAGGTCCGAGGTCCGAGACCGAGACCGAGGACCGAGACCCAGACCGAGATCGAGACCGAGGTCCGTGACCGAGATCGAAGTCCGAGACCGAGGGCCGAGATCGAGACCGAGGTCCGAGACCCAGACCGAGATCCAGACCCAGGTCCGAGACCGAGACCCAGGTCCGAGATCGAGACCCAGACCTACGTCCGAGATCGAATCCCAGGTCCGGGATCGAGACCCAGACCTAGGTCCGAGATCGAATCCCAGGTCCGAGATCGAGACCGAGACCGAGGTCCAAGATCGAATCCCAGGTCCGAGATCGAGAGCGAGACCGCGGTCCGAGATCGAATCCCAGGTCCGTGATCGAGACCCAGACCGAGATTGAGACCCAGACCGAGACCCAGGTCTGAGACCCAGACCGAAGTCCGTGACCGGGACCAAGACCCAGGCCGAGACCCAGGTCCGAGATCGAGACCCAGACCGAGATCGAGACCTAGGTCCGAGACCGAGACCCAGGTCCGAGATCGAGACCCAGACCGAGATCGAGACCTAGGTCCGAGACCGAGACCCAAGTCCGAGATCGGACCCAGACCTAGGTCCGAGACCGAGACCCAGATCGAGACCGAGGTCCGTGACCGAGATCGAGGTCCGAGACTGAGGACCGAGATGGAGACCGAGGTACGAGACCCAGACCGAGACCCAGGTCCGAGACCACAGACCCGCGCAGACCCCACAAGGGACCCCAAGGGGGGCAGGGGGCGGCATTCTGGTTACCGCCCCCGTATTAGGGAGCAAACCCAGTACGGCAGGCGTACTGCCGGCAGCGGAGGCGTGGGAGCCATTTAGCCCTAAGGGTTTGGCGTTTGTGAGGGCTCTCGGGATACGCCAGCCGGCGTTACGCGTGACTCAGCAGCTTGGGACCGAGTCCGAGGTCCGAGACTGAGACCGAGGTGCGAGACCGAGACGCAGGTCGAGATCGAGACCGAGACCGAGACCGAGGTCCGAGACCGAGACGCAGGTCGAGATCGAGACGTAGACCGAAACCGAGGTCCGAGACCGAGACGCAGGTAGAGACCGAGACGCAGGTCGAGACCGAGACGCAGGTCGAGACCGAGACGTAGACCGAGACCGAGGTCCGAGACCCAGACCGAGATCGAGACCCAGGTCCGAGGTCCGAGACCGAGACCGAGGACCGAGACCCAGACTGAGATCGAGACCGAGGTCCGTGACCGAGATCGAAGTCCGAGACCGAGGGCCGAGATCGAGACCGAGGGCCGAGATCGAGACCGAGGTCCGAGACCCAGACCGAGATCCAGACCCAGGTCCGAGACCGAGACCCAGGTCCGAGATCGAGACCCAGACCTACGTCCGAGATCGAATCCCAGGTCCGGGATCGAGACCCAGACCTAGGTCCGAGATCGAATCCCAGGTCCGAGATCGAGACCGAGACCGAGGTCCAAGATCGAATCCCAGGTCCGAGATCGAGAGCGAGACCGCGGTCCGAGATCGAATCCCAGGTCCGTGATCGAGACCCAGACCGAGATTGAGACCCAGACCGAGACCCAGGTCTGAGACCCAGACCGAAGTCCGTGACCGGGACCGAGACCCAGACCGAGACCCAGGTCCGAGATCGAGACCCAGACCGAGATCGAGACCTAGGTCCGAGACCGAGACCCAGGTCCGAGATCGAGACCCAGACCGAGATCGAGACCTAGGTCCGAGACCGAGACCCAAGTCCGAGATCCGACCCAGACCTAGGTCCGAGGCCGAGACCCAGATCGAGACCGAGGTCCGTGACCGAGATCGAGGTCCGAGACTGAGGACCGAGATGGAGACCGAGGTACGAGACCCAGACCGAGACCCAGGTCCGAGACCACAGACCCGCGCAGACCCCACAAGGGACCCCAAGGGGGGCAGGGGGCGGCATTCTGGTTACCGCCCCCGTATTAGGGAGCAAACCCAGTACGGCAGGCGTACTGCCGGCAGCGGAGGCGGGGGAGCCATTTAGCCCTAAGGGTTTGGCGTTTGTGAGGGCTCTCGGGATACGCCAGCCGGCGTTACGCGTGACTCAGCAGCTTGGGACCGAGTCCGGGGTTCCGAGACTGAGACCGAGGTGCGAGACCGAGACGCAGGTCGAGATCGAGACCGAGACCGAGACCGAGGTCCGAGACCGAGACGCAGGTCGAGATCGAGACGTAGACCGAAACCGAGGTCCGAGACCGAGACGCAGGTAGAGGACCGAGACGCAGGTCGAGACCGAGACGCAGGTCGAGACCGAGACGTAGACCGAGACCGAGGTCCGAGACCCAGACCGAGATCGAGACCCAGGTCCGAGGTCCGAGACCGAGACCGAGGACCGAGACCCAGACTGAGATCGAGACCGAGGTCCGTGACCGAGATCGAAGTCCGAGACCGAGGGCCGAGATCGAGACCGAGGGCCGAGATCGAGACCGAGGTCCGAGACCCAGACCGAGATCCAGACCCAGGTCCGAGACCGAGACCCAGGTCCGAGATCGAGACCCAGACCTACGTCCGAGATCGAATCCCAGGTCCGGGATCGAGACCCAGACCTAGGTCCGAGATCGAATCCCAGGTCCGAGATCGAGACGGAGAGGACCGAGGTCCAAGATCGAATCCCAGGTCCGAGATCGAGGAGCGACGACCGCGGTCCGAAGATCGAATCCCAGGTCCGTGATTCGAGACCCAGACCGAGATTGAGGACCCAGACCGAGACCCAGGTACTGAGACCCAAAACCGAAGTCCGTGACCGGGACCGAGACCCAGGACCGGAGACCCAGGTCCGAGATCGAGGCCCCAGGACCGAGATCGAGACCTAGGTCCGAGGACCGAGACCCAGGTCCGAGATCGAGACCCAGCACCGAGGATCGAGACCTAGGTCCTGAGACCGAGACCGCAGTCCGAAGATCGGACCCAGACCTAGGTCCGAGACCGAGACCCAGATCGAGACCGAGGTCCGTGACCGAGATCGAGGTCTGAGACTGAGGACCGAGATGGGAGACCGAGGTACGAGACCCAGACCGAGACCCAGGTCGAGACCACAGACCCGCGCAGACCCCACAAGGGACCCCAAGGGGGCAGGGGGCGGCATTCTGGTTACCGCCCCCGTATTAGGGAGCAAACCCAGTACGGCAGGGCGTACTGCCGGCAGCGGAGGCGGGGGAGCCATTTAGCCCTAAGGGTTTGGCGTTTGTGAGGGCTCTCGGGATACGCCAGCCGGCGTTACGCGTGACTCAGCAGCTTGGGACCGAGTCCGAGGTCCGAGACTGAGAACGAGGTGCGAGACCGAGACGCAGGTCGAGATCGAGACCGAGACCGAGACCGAGGTCGAGACCGAGACGCAGGTCGAGATCGAGACGTAGACCGAAACCGAGGGTCCGAGACCGAGACGCAGGTAGAGGACCGAGACGCAGGTCGAGGACCGAGACGCAGGTCGAGACCGAGACCTAGACCGAGACCGAGGTCCGAGACCCAGACCGAGATCGAGACCCAGGTCCGAGGTCCGAGACCGAGACCGAGGACCGAGACCCAGACCGAGATCGAGGACCGAGGTCCGTGACCGAGATCGAAGCCCGAGACCGAGGGCCGAGATCGAGACCGAGGGCTGAGATCGAGACCGAGGTCCGAGACCCAGACCGAGATCCAGACCCAGGTCCGAGACCGAGACCCGGTCCGAGATCGAGACCCAGACCTACGTCCGAGATCGAATCCCAGGTCCGGGATCGAGACCCAGGACCTAGGTCCGAGATCGAATCCCAGGTCAGAGATCGAGACCGAGACCGAGGTCCAAGATCGAATCCCAGGTCCGAGATCGAGAGCGAGACCGCGGTCCGAGATCAAATCCCCAGGTCCGTGATCGAGACCCAGACCGAGATCGAGACCCAGGACCGCGACCCAAGGTTGAGACCCAGACCGAAGTCCGTGACCGGGACCGAGACCCAGAACGAGACCCAGGTCCGAGATCGAGACCCAGACCGAATCGAGACCTAGTCCGAGACCGAGACCCAGGTCCGAGATCGAGACCAGACCGAGATCGAGACCTAGGTCCGAAGACCGAGACCCAAGTCCGAGATCGGACCCAGACCTAGGTCCGAGACCGAGACCCAGATCGAGACGAGGTCCGTGACCGAGATCGAGGTCCGAGACTGAGGACCGAGATGGAGACCGATGGTACGGACCCAGACCGAGACCCAGGTCCGAGACCACAGACCCGCGCAGGACCCCACAAGGGACCCCAAGGGGGGCAGGGGGCGGCATTCTGGTTTACCCGCCCCCGTATTAGGGAGCAAAACCCAGTACGGCAGGCGTACTGCCGGCGGGGGAGGCGGAGGCGGGGGAGCCATTTAGCCCTAAGGGTTCGGCGTTCGGAGCGCTCTCGGGATACGCCAGCCGCGTTGCACGTGACTCAGCGGCTCGGGTCCGAGACCCAGGTCGAGACCGAGGTGCGCAACCAAGGTCGAGAACCAGGTCCGAGACCGAGGTCCGAGAGCGAGACCGAGGTGCAAGAACGGGACGCGAGACCCAGGTCCGAGGACCAAGTCAGAGACCAAGGTCCCGGGACCGAGCCCTTAGGTCCGATACCCAGACAGAGATCGAGCCCGGTACGAAAACAGGGAGACCCCAGGTCCGAGACCGAGACCGAGGGTGCGAGCCCAGGTCCGTGGACAGTGAAGACCGAGGTCCCGCGACCAGACGCATGTGCGAGGACCGAGGTCGAGACCCAGGTACGGAGACCGAGATCGAGACCCGGTATGAGGACGAGACGCAGTTCAAGACGATGGTTCAGGGACTGAGACCCAGTGTCCGAGGGATCGAGACCCAGCCGAAGAACTAAGTCCGAGATCAAGACCCCGACCGAGATCGAGACCTAGGTCCGAGATCGCCGACCCAGACCGAGGAACCAGGTCCAAGATAGAGACCCAGACCGGAGCGAGACCAGGTCCGAGACCGAGAGAGACCCAGGTCCGAGATAGAGACCTAGGTCCGAGATCGAGGACCCAGACCAAGACCCAGGTCCGAGATCGAGACCCAGGACCGAGGATCGAGACCTAGGTCCGAGACCGAGACCGAGGACCCAGGTCCGAGATCGAGACCCAGACCGAGACCCAAGTCCGAGATCGAGGACCCATACCAAGATCGAGACCCTAGGTCCGAGATCGAGACCCAGACCGAGACCCAGGCCCAAGATCGAGACCCAGACCGAGATCGAGACCTAGGTCCGAGACCGAGGACCGAGACCCAAGTCCGAGATCAAGACCTAGGTCCGAGATCGAGACCCAGACCAAGACCCCAGGTCCGAGATCGAGACCCAGACCGAGATCGAGACCTAGGTCCGAGACCGAGACCGAGACCCAGGTCCGAGATCGAGACCCAGACCGAGACCAGGTCCGAGATCGAGACCCAGACCGAGATCGAGACCTAGGTCCGAGATCGAGACCAGGTCCGAGACCACAGACCAGCGCAGACCCTACAGACCCCCGAAGACCCCACAAGGGACCCAAGGGGGGCAGGGGGCGGCATTCTGGTTAGTCATAACTTGCATAACAGTCGGAAACACTCGAATGCAAGCGCAGTTTAGGGTAAATCTTCTGGCTAAACCCTTAACTGCGAGCGTGGTTATGGAACGGAGGTGGGGGGGCTCCGTTATGATAACTACGCTCGCAGCTATGTGCCACGTAGGATCCGGAGGTGCCACGTCAATGGTTTTTTAAAAGCTGCGCGCTGTTTGGATTTCTGCAGATTAGCCTCGGGATTAGGCTTGATTACATTAGAGTTTAATTTAATCACCCCGAGCATTCGCAGCGGGCTCGCAAACATGGAAAACGCCGGAACTGGGGCCTGCCCGGCCTGCCGGTATTTCCGGAACCCGCCAGATCAGCCTTCAATCCTTTCATCGTCCCGGCAGCGAGCGCTTGTCAGGCGAGTCCACTGCATAGACCTGCATGCGTGCTTGCTATTCCTTGATTGGTGCCTTCCGGCCTTTGCACCATCCTTCAATTTGACAGTTGCAGAAATAAGTTGAAGTTGTCCTCCATTTTCGCGACGACAGAAGGCCAGGTTAAAAAGCAAGACGTGCGAAGGATAAAAGAGGAAAGAACAATTCCAGCTGAACGAATTAGAGAGCTGATTGGACATTTGTTGGTTGTCCAGGCTGTCGGGCGAGATAACTGGGCTCGTGTTTCCACATGCCGTTTTACGGAAAGTTATCATAACTGCGCTTCGATTCTGTATTGCCGGTGTACCGGAACTATAACTATCCTTAGGGTCATACTCTTTCAAAGTGCTCTTATGTGGTACGGTAATCCTCCTTAACAACCGACAAACATCGAGAGCAGATTTCGTAGGCGCTACTTCCCATCCGCATTAGCGGAAACTGGATTCGGAATGCCGCGGTCCGAGGTCCGAGACCAAGGTCCGATACCGAGGTCCGAGGTCCGAGGTCCGATACCGAGGTCCGAGACCCAGACCGAAGTCCGAGACCCAGACCGAAGTCCGAGACCCAGGTCCGAGGCCGAGACGCAGGTCGAGACCGAGACGTAGACCGAAACTGAGGTCCGAGACCGAGACGCAGCTCGAGACCGAGACGTAGACCGAGACCGAGGTCCGAGACCCAGACCGAGATCGAGACCCAGGTCCGTGGTCCGAGACCGAGACCGAGGTCCGAGACCCAGACCGAGATCGAGACCGAGGTCCGAGACCGAGGACCGAGACCGAGGTCCGAGACCGAGGTCCAAGACCGAGACCGAGGTCCGAGACCCAGACCGAAGTCCGAGACCCAGGTCCGAGATCGAGACCCAGACCTAGGTCCGAGATCGAATCCCAGGTCCGAGATCGAGACCTAGACCTAGGTCCGAGATCGAGACCCAGACCTAGGTCCGAGATCGAGACCTAGACCTAGGTCCGAGATAAAGACCTAGACCTAGGTCCGAGATCAAGACTCAGGTCTGAAATCGAGACCGAGACCTAGGTCCCAGATCGAGACCCAGGTCTGAGACCGAGATCCAGGTCCGAGATCGAGACCCAGGTCCGAGACCGAGGTCGAGACCTAGACCTAGGACCGAGATCTAGACCCAGGTCCGAGATCGAGACCGAGACCGAGGTCCGTGATCGAGACCCAGGTCCGAGGTCCGAGAACGAGGTCCGAGAACAATATCGAGACCCAGGTCCGAGACCGAGACCGAGACCACAGACCCAAAGACCCGCGCAGACTTCACAGGGGCCCCAAGGGGGGCAGGAGGACAAGTTAGCTCTAAGGGTTCGGCGTTCGGAGCGCTCTCGGGATACGCCAGCCGGCGTTGCGCGTGACTCAGCGGCTCGGGTCCGAGACCGAGGTCCAGGTCCGAGATCGAGACCCAGACCTAGGTCCGAGACCGATACCCAGGTACGATATCGAGACCTAGACCGAGACCGAGGTCCGAGAACGAGACGCAGGTCGAGATCGAGACGTAGACCGAAACCGAGGTCCGAGACCGAGACGCAGGTCGAGACCAAGGCGTAGACCGAGACCGAGGTCCGAGATCGTGACCCAGGTCCCAGACCGAGACCCAGGTCCGAGATCGAGACCCAGACCTAGGTCCGAGACCGAGACCCAGGTCCGATATCGAGACCTAGACCCAGGGAGGGACGGGGGCGGCATTCTGGTTACCGCCCCCGTATTAGGGAGCAAACCCAGTATAGCAGGCGTACTGCCGATGGAGGAGGCGGAGGAGGAGCCATTTAGCCCTAAGGGTTCGGCGTTCGGAGCGCTCTCGGGACACGCCACTGAGCGGCTCGGGACCGAGACCCAGGTCCGAGACCGAGGTCCGAGACCGAGACCCAGGTCCGAGGTCGTGACCCAGGTCCAGACCCAGGTCCGAGATCGAGACTGAGGTCCGAAACCCAGGTCTGTCAACCGAGACCGAGGTCCGAGACCCAGGTCCGAGATCGAGACCGAAACGAAGACCCAGACAGAGACTGAGGTCCGAGACCCAGGTCCGAAGTCGAAACCCAGGTCCGAGACCGAAGCCGAGATCGAGACCGAGAGCGAAACTGAGTCCGAGGTCCGAGACCGAGACGTAGACCGAGACCGAGGTCCAAGACCGAGACCGAGGTCCGAGACCCAGGTCCGTGACCGAGACCGAGATCGAGGTCCAGACCGAGATCGAGACCGAGGTCCGAGACCGAGGTCCAAGACCGAGACCGAGGTCCAGGTCCGTGACCGAGACCAAGACCGAGATCGAGGTCCAGACCGAGATCGAGACCGAGGTCCGACACCCAGGTCCGTGACCGAGACCATGGTCCGATACCCAGACCAACACCGAGACCCAGGTCCGAGATCGAGACCCAGACCGAGACCAAGACCCAGACCCAGGTCCGAGACCCAGGTCCGAGATCAAGACCCATACCGAGATCGAGACCTAGGTCCGAGATCGAGACCCAGGTCCGAGACCACAGACCCGCGCAGACCCCACAAGGGACCCTATGGGGGGCAGGGGGCGGCATTCTGGTTACCGCCCCCGTATTAGGGAGCAAACCCAGTACGGCAGGCGTACTGCCGGCAGCGGAGGCGGGGGAGCCATTTAGCCCTAAGGGTTCGGCGTTTGTGTGGGCTCTCGGGATACGCCAGCCGGCGTTACGCGTGACTCAGCAGCTTGGGACCGAGTCCGAGGTCCGAGACCGAGACCGAGGTGCGAGACCGAGATGCAGGTCGAGATCGAGACCGAGACCAAGACCGAGGTCCGAGACCGAGACGCAGGTCGAGATCGAGACGTAGACCGAAACCGAGGTCCGAGACCGAGACGCAGGTAGAGACCGAGACGCAGGTCGAGACGGAGACGCAGGTCGAGACCGAGACGTAGACTGAGACCGAGGTCAGAGACCGAGACCGAGATCGAGACCAAGACCAAGATCGAGACCCAGGTCCGAGGTCCGAGACCGAGACCGAGGACCGAGACCCAGACCGAGATCGAGACCGAGGTCCGTGACCGAGATCGAAGTCCGAGACCGAGGGCCGAGATCGAGACCGAGGGCCGAGATCGAGACCGAGGTCCGAGACCCAGACCGAGATCCAGACCCAGGTCCGAGACCGAGACCCAGGTCCGAGATCGAGACCCAGACCTACGTCCAAGATCGAATCCCAGGTCCGAGATCGAGACCCAGACCTAGGTCCGAGATCGAATCCCAGGTCCGAGATCGAGACCGAGACCGAGGTCCGAGATCGAATCCCAGGTTGGAGATCGAGAGCGAGACCGCGGTCCGAGATCGAATCCCAGGTCCGTGATCGAGACCCAGACCGAGATTGAGACCCAGACCGAGACCCAGGTCTGAGACCCGGACCGAAGTCCGTGACCGGGACCGAGACCCAGACCGTGACCCAGGTCCGAGATCGAGACCCAGACCGAGATCGAGACCTAGGTCCGAGACCGAGACCCAGGTCCGAGATCGAGACCCAGACCGAGATCGAGACCTAGGTCCGAGACCGAGACCCAGGTCCGAGATCGGACCCAGACCTAGGTCCGAGACCGAGACCCAGATCGAGACCGAGGTCCGTGACCGAGATCGAGGTCGGAGACTGAGGACCGAGATCGAGACCGAGGTACGAGACCCAGACCGAGACCCAGGTCCGAGACCACAGACCCGCGCAGACCCCACAAGGGACCCCAAGGGGGGCAGGGGGCGGCATTCTGGTTACCGCCCCCGTATTAGGGAGCAAACCCAGTACGGCAGGCGTACTGCCGGCGGGGGAGGCGGAGGCGGGGGAGCCATTTAGCCCTAAGGGTTCGGCGTTCGGAGCGCTCTCGGGATACGCCAGCCGGCGTTGCACGTGACTCAGCGGCTCGGGTCCGAGACCCAGGTCCGAGACCGAGGTGCGCAACCAAGGTCGAGACCCAGGTCCGAGACCGAGGTCCGAGATCGAGACCGAGGTGCAAGACCGAGGACAAGACCCAGGTCCGAGACCGAAGTCCGAGACCCAGGTCCGTGACCGAGACCTAGGTCCGATACCCAGGTCCGAGACCCAGGTCTAAGACCGAGACCGAGGTGCGAGACCCAGGTCCGTGACCGAGACCGAGGTCCGAGACCGAGACGCATGTGCGAGACCGAGGTCGAGACCCAGGTCCGAGGCCGAGATCGAGACCCAGGTCCGAGACCGAGACGCAGGTCGAGACCGAGGTCCGTGACTGAGACCCAGGTCCGAGATCGAGACCCAGACCGAGACCCAAGTCCGAGATCGAGACCCATACCAAGATCGAGACCTAGGTCCGAGATCGAGACCCAGACCGAGACCCAGGCCCAAGATCGAGACCCAGACCGAGATCGAGACCTAGGTCCGAGACCGAGACCGAGACCCAAGTCCGAGATCAAGACCTAGGTCCGAGATCGAGACCCAGACCAAGACCCAGGTCCGAGATCGAGACCCAGACCGAGATCGAGACCTAGGTCCGAGACCGAGACCGAGACCCAGGTCCGAGATCGAGACCCAGACCGAGACCCAGGTCCGAGATCGAGACCCAGACCGAGATCGAGACCTAGGTCCGAGATCGAGACCCAGGTCCGAGACCACAGACCAGCGCAGACCCTACAGACCCCCGAAGACCCCACAAGGGACCCAAGGGGGGCAGGGGGCGGCATTCTGGTTAGTCATAACTTGCATTACAGTCGGAAACACTCGAATGCCAGCGCAGTTTAGGGTAAATCTTCTGGCTAAACCCTTAACTGCGAGCGTGGTTATGGAACGGAGGTGGGGGGGCTCCGTTATGATAACTACGCTCGCAGCTATGTGCCACGTAGGATCCGGAGGTGCCACGTCAATGGTTTTTTAAAAGCTGCGCGCTGTTTGGATTCCTGCAGATTAGCCTCGGGATTAGGCTTGATTACATTAGAGTTTAATTTAATCACCCCGAGCATTCGCAGCGGGCTCGCAAACATGGAAAACGCTGGAACTGGGGCCTGCCCGGCCTGCCGGTATTTCCGGAACCCGCCAGATCAGCCTTCAATCCTTTCATCGTCCCGGCAGCGAGCGCTTGTCAGGCGAGTCCACTGCATAGACCTGCATGCGTGCTTGCTATTCCTTGATTGGTGCCTTCCGGCCTTTGCACCATCCTTCAATTTGACAGTTGCAGAAATAAGTTGAAGTTGTCCTCCATTTTCGCGACGACAGAAGGCCAGGTTAAAAAGCAAGACGTGCGAAGGATAAAAGAGGAAAGAACAATTCCAGCTGAACGAATTAGAGAGCTGATTGGACATTTGTTGGTTGTCCAGGCTGTCGGGCGAGATAACTGGGCTCGTGTTTCCACATGCCGTTTTACGGAAAGTTATCATAACTGCGCTTCGATTCTGTATTGCCGGTGTACCGGAACTATAACTATCCTTAGGGTCATACTCTTTCAAAGTGCTCTTATGTGGTACGGTAATCCTCCTTAACAACCGACAAACATCGAGAGCAGATTTCGTAGGCGCTACTTCCCATCCGCATTAGCGGAAACTGGATTCGGAATGCCGCGGTCCGAGGTCCGAGACCAAGGTCCGATACCGAGGTCCGAGGTCCGAGGTCCGATACCGAGGTCCGAGACCTAGACCGAAGTCCGAGACCCAGGTCCGAGGCCGAGACGCAGGTCGAGACCGAGACGTAGACCGAAACCGAGGTCCGAGACCGAGACGCAGCTCGAGACCGAGACGTAGACCGAGACCGAGGTCCGAGACCCAGACCGAGATCGAGACCCAGGTCCGAGGTCCGAGACCAAGACCGAGGTCCGAGATCGAAACCCAGACCTAGGTCCGAGACCGAGGTCCGAGACCCAGACCGAGATCGAGACCCAGGTCCGAAACCCAGACCTAGACCTAGGTCCGAGATCGAGACCTAGACCTAGGTCCGAGATCGAAACCCAGACATAGGTCCGAGATCGAGACCGAAGTCCGAGATCGAGACCGAGGTCCGTGACCGAGATCGTGGTCCGATACCCAGACCGAGTTCGAGGTCCGTGACCGAGACCGAGACCCAGACCGAGACCCAGACCGAGACTCAGACGGAGATCGAGACCTAGGTCCCAGATCGAGACCCAGACCTAGGTCCGAGACCAAGGTCCGAGATCGAGACCCAGGTCCGAGTCGAGGTCGAGACCCAGGTCTGAGACCGAGATCGAGACCTAGACCTAGGTCCAAGATCAAGACTCAGGTCCGAAATCGAGACCGAGACCTAGGTCCCAGATCGAGACCCAGGTCTGAGACCGAGATCCAGGTCCGAGATCGAGACCCCGGTCCGAGACCGAGGTCGAGACCTAGACCTAGGTCCGAGATCTAGACCCAGGTCCGAGATCGAGACCGAGACCGAGGTCCGTGATCGAGACCCAGGTCCGAGAACGAGGTCCGAGAACGAGGTCCGTGATCGAGACCCAGGTCCGAGACCGAGACCGAGACCACAGACCCAAAGACCCGCGCAGACTTCACAGGGGCCCCAAGAGGGGCAGGAGGACAAGTTAGCTCTAAGGGTTCGGCGTTCGGAGCGCTCTCGGGATACGCCAGCCGGCGTTGCGCGTGACTCAGCGGCTCGGGTCCGAGACCGAGGTCCAGGTCCGAGATCGAGACCCAGACCTAGGTCCGAGACCGAGACCCAGGTACGATATCGAGAACTAGACCGAGACCGAGGTCCGAGACCGAGACACAGGTCGAGATCGAGACGTAGAACGAAACCGAGGTCCGAGACCGAGACGCAGGTCGAGACCGAGACGTAGACCGAGACCGAGGTCCGAGATCGTGACCCAGGTCGCAGACCGAGACCCAGGTCCGAGATCGAGACCCAGACCTAGGTCCGAGACCGAGACCCAGGTCCGATATCGAGACCTAGACCCAGGGAGGGACGGGGGCGGCATTCTGGTTACCGCCCCCGTATTAGGGAGCAAACCCAGTATGGCAGGCGTACTGCCGATGGAGGAGGCGGAGGAGGAGCCATTTAGCCCTAAGGGTTCGGCGTTCGGAGCGCTCTCGGGACACGCCAGCCGGCGTTGCGCGTGACTGAGCGGCTCGGGACCGAGACCCAGGTCCGAGACCGAGGTCCGAGACCGAGACCCAGGTCCGAGGTCGTGACCCAGGTCCAGACCCAGGTCCGAGATCGAGACCGAGGTTCGAGACCCAGGTCCGAGATCGAGATCGAGACCGAAACGAAGACCCAGACCGAGACTGAGGTCCGAGACCCAGGTCCGAAGTCGAAACCCAGGTCCGAGACCGAAGCCGAGATCGAGACCGAGAGCAAAACTGAGCCGAGGTCCGAGACCGAGACGTAGACCGAGACCGAGGTCCAAGACTGAGACCGAGGTCCGAGACCCAGGTCCGTGACCTAGACCGAGATCAAGGTCCAGACCGAGATCGAAACCGAGGTCCGAGACCGAGGTCCAAGACCGAGACCGAGGTCCAGGTCCGTGACCGAGTCCAAGACCGAGATCGAGGTCCAGACCGAGATCGAGACCGAGGTCCGACACCCAGGTCCGTGACCGAGACCATGGTCCGATACCCAGACCGACACCGAGACCCAGGTCCGAGATCGAGACCCAGACCGAGACCGAGACCCAGACCCAGGTCCGAGACCCAGGTCCGAGATCGAGACCCATACCGAGATCGAGACCTAGGTCCGAGATCGAGACCCAGGTTCGAGACCACAGACCCGCGCAGACCCCACAAGGGACCCTATGGGGGGCAGGGGGCGGCATTCTGGTTACCGCCCCCGTATTAGGGAGCAAACCCAGTACGGCAGGCGTACTGCCGGCAGCGGAGGCGGGGGAGCCATTTAGCCCTAAGGGTTTGGCGTTTATGAGGGCTCTCGGGATACGCCAGCCGGCATTACGCGTGACTCAGCAGCTTGGGACCGAGTCCGAGGTCCGAGACTGAGACCGAGGTGCGAGACCGAGATGCAGGTCGAGATCGAGACCGAGACCGAGACCGAGGTCCGAGACCGAGACGCAGGTCGAGATCGAGACCGAGGACGTAGGCCGAAACCGAGGTCCGAGACCGAGACGCAGGTAGAGACCGAGACGCAGGTCGAGACCGAGACGTAGACCGAGACCGAGGTCCGAGACCCAGACCGAGATCGAGACCCAGGTCCGAGGTCCGAGACCGAGACCGAGGACCGAGACCCAGACCGAGATCGAGACCGAGGTCCGTGACCGAGATCGAAGTCGGAGACCGAGGGCCGAGATCGAGACCGAGGGCCGAGATCGAGACCGAGGTCCGAGACCCAGACCGAGATCCAGACCCAGGTCCGAGACCGAGACCCAGGTCCGAGATCGAGACCCAGACCTACGTCCGAGATCGAATCCCAGGTCCGAGATCGAGACCCAGACCTAGGTCCGAGATCGAATCCCAGGTCCGAGATCGAGACCGAGACCGAGGTCCGAGATCGAATCCCAGGTCCGAGATCGAGAGGGAGACCGCGGTCCGAGATCGAATCCCAGGTCCGTGATCGAGACCCAGACCGAGATTGAGACCCAGATCGAGACCCAGGTCTGAGACCCAGACCGAAGTCCGTGACCGAGACCGAGACCCAGACCGAGACCCAGGTCCGAGATCGAGACCCAGACCGAGATCGAGACCTAGGTCCGAGACCGAGACCCAGGTCCGAGATCGAGACCCAGACCGAGATCGAGACCTAGGTCCGAGACCGAGACCCAAGTCCGAGATCGGACCCAGACCTAGGTCCGAGACCGAGACCCAGATCGAGACCAAGGTCCGTGACCGAGATCGAGGTCCGAGACAGAGGACCGAGATCGAGACCGAGGTACGAGACCCAGACCAAGACCCAGGTCCGAGACCACAGACCCGCGCAGACCCCACAAGGGACCCCAAGGGGGGCAGGGGGCGGCATTCTGGTTACCGCCCCCGTATTAGGGAGCAAACCCAGTACGGCAGGCGTACTGCCGGCGGGGGAGGCGGAGGCGGGGGAGCCATTTAGCCCTAAGGGTACGGCGTTCGGAGCGCTCTCGGGATACGCCAGCCGGCGTTGCACGTGACTCATCGGCTCGGGTCCGAGACCCAGGTCCGAGACCGAGGTGCGCAACCAAGGTCGATACCCAGGTCCGAGACCGAGGTCCGAGTTCGAGACCGAGGTGCAAGACCGAGGACGAGACCCAGGTCCGAGACCGAAGTCCGAGACCCAGGTCCGTGACCGAGACCTAGGTCCGATACCCAGACCGAGATCGAGACCCAGGTCCGCAACCGAGACCCAGGTCCGAGACCGAGACCGAGGTGCGAGACCCAGGTCCGTGAACGAGACCGAGGTCCGAGACCGAGACGCATGTGCGAGACCGAGGTCGAGACCCAGGTCCGAGACCGAGATCGAGACCCAGGTCCGAGACCGAGACGCAGGTCGAGACCGAGGTCCGTGACTGAGACCCAGGTCCGAAATCGAGACCCAGACCGAGACCCAAGTCATGGTTCAAGACCCAGACCGAGATCGAGACCTAGGTCCGAGATCGAGACCCAGACCGAGACCCAGGCCCAAGATCGAGACCCAGACCGAGATCGAGACCTAGGTCCGAGACCGAGACCGAGACCCAGGTCCGAGATCGAGACCCAGACCGAGACCCAGGTCCGAGATCGAGACCCAGACCGAGATCGAGACCTAGGTCCGAGACCGAGACCCAGGTCCGAGATCGAGACCCAGACCGAGATTGAGACCTAGGTCCGAGATCGAGACCCAGGTCCGAGACCACAGACCAGCGCAGACCCTACAGACCCCCGAAGACCCCACAAGGGACCCAAGGGGGGCAGGGGGCGGCATTCTGGTTAGTCATAACTTGCATAACAGTCGGAAACACTCGAATGCCAGCGCAGTTTAGGGTAAATCTTCTGGCTAAACCCTTAACTGCGAGCGTGGTTATGGAACGGAGGTGGGGGGGCTCCGTTATGATAACTACGCTCGCAGCTATGTGCCACGTAGGATCCGGAGGTGCCACGTCAATGGTTTTTTAAAAGCTGCGCGCTGTTTGGATTTCTGCAGATTAGCCTCGGGATTAGGCTTGATTACATTAGAGTTTAATTTAATCACCCCGAGCATTCGCAGCGGGCTCGCAAACATGGAAAACGCTGGAACTGGGGCCTGCCCGGCCTGCCGATAGTTCCGGAACCCGCCAGATCAGCCTTCAATCCTTTCATCGTCCCGGCAGCGAGCGCTTGTCAGGCGAGTCCACTGCATAGACCTGCATGCGTGCTTGCTATTCCTTGATTGGTGCCTTCCGGCCTTTGCACCCTTCAATTTGACAGTTGCAGAAATAAGTTGAAGTTGTCCTCCATTTTCGCGACGACAGAAGGCCAGGTTAAAAAGCAAGACGTGCGAAGGATAAAAGAGGAAAGAACAATTCCAGCTGAACGAATTAGAGAGCTGATTGGACATTTGTTGGTTGTCCAGGCTGTCGGGCGAGATAACTGGGCTCGTGTTTCCACATGCCGTTTTACGGAAAGTTATCATAACTGCGCTTCGATTCTGTATTGCCGGTGTACCGGAACTATAACTATCCTTAGGGTCATACTCTTTCAAAGTGCTCTTATGTGGTACGGTAATCCTCCTTAACAACCGACAAACATCGAGAGCAGATTCCGTAGGCGCTACTTCCCCTCCGCATTAGCGGAAACTGGATTCGGAATGCCGCGGTCCGAGGTCCGAGACCGAGGTCCGATACCGAGGTCCGAGGTCCGAGGTCCGATACCGAGGTCCGAGACCCAGACCGAAGTCCGAGACCCAGGTCCGAGGCCGAGACGCAGGTCGAGACCGAGACGTAGACCGAAACCGAGGTCCGAGACCGAGACGCAGCTCGAGACCGAGACGTAGACCGAGACCGAGGTCCGAGACCCAGACCGAGATCGAGACCCAGGTCCGAGGTCCGAGACCGAGACCGAGGTCCGAGACCCAGACCGAGATCGAGACCGAGGTCCGAGACCGAGGACCGAGACCGAGGTCCGAGACCGAGGTCCAAGACCGAGACCGAGGTTCGAGACCCAGACCGAAGTCCGAGACCCAGGTCCGAGATCGAGACCCAGACCTAGGTCCGAGATCGAATCCCAGGTCCGAGATCGAGACCTAGACCTAGGTCCGAGATCGAATCCCAGGTCCGAGATCGAGACCTAGACCTAGGTCCGAGATCGGTCCGAGATCAAAACCCAGACCTAGGTCCGAGATCGAGACCGAAGTCCGAGATCGAGACCGAGGTCCGTGACCGAGATCGAGGTCCGAGACCCAGACCGAGTTCGAGGTCCGTGACCGAGACCGAGACCCAGACCGAGACCCAGGCCAAGACTCAGACCGAGATCGAGACCTAGGTCCCAGATCGAGACCCAGACCTAGGTCCGAGACCCAGGTCCGAGATCGAGACCCAGGTCCGAGACCGAGGTCGAGACCCAGGTCTGAGACCGAGATCGAGACCTAGACCTAGGTCCGAGATCAAGACTCAGGTCCGAAATCGAGACCGAGACCTAGGTCCCAGATCGAGACCCAGGTCTGAGACCGAGATCCAGGTCCGAGATCGAGACCCAGGTCCGAGACCGAGGTCGAGACCTAGACCTAGGTCCGAGATCTAGACCCGGGTCCAAGATCAAGACCGAGACCGAGGTCCGTGATCGAGACCCAGGTCCGAGGTCCGAGAACGAGGTCCGAGAACGAGATCGAGACCCAGGTCCGAGACCGAGACCGAGACCACAGACCCAAAGACCCGCGCAGACTTCACAGGGGCCCCAAGGGGGGCAGGAGGACCTAGATCCAGGGAGGGACGGGGGCGGCATTCTGGTTACCGCCCCCGTATTAGGGAGCAAACCCAGTATAGCAGGCGTACTGCCGATGGAGGCGGAGGAGGAACCATTTAGCCCTAAGGGTTCGGCGTTCGGAGCGCTCTCGGGACACGCCACTGAGCGGCTCGGGACCGAGACCCGGGTCCGAGACCGAGGTCCGAGACCGAGACCCAGGTCCGAGGTCGTGACCCAGGTCCAGACCCAGGTCCGAGATCGAGACCGAGGTCCGAAACCCAAGTCCGAGGCGGAGGAGGAGCCATTTAGCCCTAAGGGTTCGGCGTTCGGAGCGCTCTCGGGACACGCCAGCCGGTGTTGCGCGTGACTCAGCTGCTCAGGACCGAGACCCAGGTCCGAGACCGAGGTGCGCAACCAAGGTCGAGACCCTGGTCCGAGACCGAGGTCCGAGATCAAGACCGAGGTTCAAGACCGAGGACGAGACCCAGGTCCGAGACCGAGGTCCGAGACCCAAGTCCGTGACCGAGACCTAGGTCGATACCCAGGTCCGTGACCGAGATCGAGACGCAGGTCTGAGACCACAGACCGAGACCCAGGTTCGAGACCGAGACGCAGGTCCGAGACGTAGACCGAGACGCAGGTCGAGATCGAGACGTAGACCGAGACCGAGGTGCGAGACCGAGACGCAGGTCAAGATCGAGACGTAGACCGAAACCGAGGTCCGAGACCGAGACGCAGGTTGAGACCGAGATGTAGACCGAGACCGAGGTCCAAGACCGAGACCGAGGTCCGAGACCCAGGTCCGTGACCGAGACCGAGATCGAGGTCCAGACCGAGATCGAGACCGAGGTCCGAGACCGAGGTCCAAGACCGAGACCGAGGTCCAGGTCCGTGACCGAGACCAAGACCGAGATCGAGGTCCAGACCGAGATCGAGACCGAGGTCCGACACCCAGGTCCGTGACCGAGACCATGGTCCGATACCCAGACCAACACCGAGACCCAGGTCCGAGATCGAGACCCAGACCGAGACCGAGACCCAGACCCAGGTCCGAGACCCAGGTCCGAGATCGAGACCCAGACCGAGATCGAGACCTAGATCCGAGATCGAGACCCAGGTCCGAGACCACAGACCCGCGCACAAGGGACCCTATGGGGGGCAGGGGGCGGCATTCTGGTTACCGCCCCCGTATTAGGGAGCAAACCCAGTACGGCAGGCGTACTGCCGGCAGCGGAGGCGGGGGAGCCATTTAGCCCTAAGGGTTTGGCGTTTGTGAGGGCTCTCGGGATACGCCAGCCGGCGTTACGCGTGACTCAGCAGCTTGGGACCGAGTCCGAGGTCCGAGACCGAGACCGAGGTGCGAGACCGAGACGCAGGTCGAGGTCGAGACCGAGACCGAGACCAAGGTCCGAGACCGAGACGCAGGTCGAGATCGAGACGTAGACCGAAACCGAGGTCCGAGACCGAGACGCAGGTAGAGACCGAGACGCAGGTCGAGACCGAGACGCAGGTCGAGACCGAGACGTAGACCGAGACCGAGGTCCGAGACCCAGACCGAGATCGAGACCCAGGTCCGAGGTCCGAGACCGAGACCGAGGACCGAGACCCAGACCGAGACCCAGACCGAGATCGAGATCGAGGTCCGTGACCGAGATCGAAGTCCGAGACCGAGGGCCGAGATCGAGACCGAGGGCCGAGATCGAGACCGAGGTCCGAGACCCAGACCGAGATCCAGACCCAGGTCCGAGACCCAGGTCCGAGATCGAGACCCAGACCTACGTCCGAGATCGAATCCCAGGTCCGAGATCGAGACCCAGACCTAGGTCCGAGATCGAATCCCAGGTCCGAGATCGAGACCGAGACTGAGGTCTGAGATCGAATCCCAGGTCCGAGATCGAGAGCGAGACCGCGGTCCGAGATCGAATCCCAGGTCCGTGATCGAGACCCAGACTGAGATCGAGACCCAGACCGAGACCCAGGTCCGAGATCGAGACCCAGACCGAGATCGAGACCTAGGTCCGAGACCGAGACCCAGGTCCGAGATCGAGACCCAAACCGAGATCGAGACCTAGGTCCGAGACCGAGACCCAGGTCCGAGATCGGACCCAGACCTAGGTCCGAGACCGAGACCCAGATCGAGACCGAGGTCCGTGACCGAGATCGAGGTCCGTGACTGAGGACCGAGATCGAGACCGAGGTACGAGACCCAGACCGAGACCCAGGTCCGAGACCACAGACCCGCGCAGACCCCACGAGGGACCCCAAGGGGGGCAGGGGGCGGCATTCTGGTTACCGCCCCGTATTAGGGAGCAAACCCAGTACGGCAGGCGTACTGCCGGCGGGGGAGGCGGAGGCGGGGGAGCCATTTAGCCCTAAGGGTTCGGCGTTCGGAGCGCTCTCGGGATACGCCAGCCGGCGTTGCACGTGACTCAGCGGCTCGGGTCCGAGACCCAGGTCCGAGACCGAGGTGCGCAACCAAGGTCGAGACCCAGGTACGAGACCGAGGTCCGAGATCGAGACCGAGGTGCAAGACCGAGGACGAGACCCAGGTCCTAGACCGAAGTCCGAGACCCAGGTCCGTGACCGAGACCTAGGTTCGATACCCAGACCGAGATCGAGACCCAGGTCCGAGACCGAGACCGAGGTGCGAGACCCAGGTCCGTGACCGAGACCGAGGTCCGAGACCGAGACGCATGTGCGAGACCGAGGTCGAGACCCAGGTCCGAGACCGAGATCGAGACCCAGGTCCGAGACGCAGGTAGAGACCGAGACGCAGGTCGAGACCGAGGTCCGTGACTGAGACCCAGGTCCGAGATCGAGACCCAGACCGAGACCCAAGTCCGAGATCGAGACCCAGACCGAGATCGAGACCTAGGTCCAAGATCGAGACCCAGACCGAGACCCAAGTCCGAGATCGAGACCCAGACCGAGATCGAGACCTAGGTCCGAGATCGAGACCCAGACCGAGACCCAGGTCCGAGATAGAGACCCAGACCGAGATCGAGACCCAGGTCCGAGACCACAGACCAGCGCAGACCCTACAGACCCCCGAAGACCCCACAAGGGACCCAAGGGGGGCAGGGGGCGGCATTCTGGTTAGTCATAACTTGCATAACAGTCGGAAACACTCGAATGCCAGCGCAGTTTAGGGTAAATCTTCTGGCTAAACCCTTAACTGCGAGCGTGGTTATGGAACGGAGGTGGGGGGGCTCCGTTATGATAACTACGCTCGCAGCTATGTGCCACGTAGGATCCGGAGGTGCCACGTCAATGGTTTTTTAAAAGCTGCGCGCTGTTTGGATTCCTGCAGATTAGCCTCGGGATTAGGCTTGATTACATTAGAGTTTAATTTAATCACCCCGAGCATTCGCAGCGGGCTCGCAAACATGGAAAACGCTGGAACTGGGGCCTGCCCGGCCTGCCGATAGTTCCGGAACCCGCCAGATCAGCCTTCAATCCTTTCATCGTCCCGGCAGCGAGCGCTTGTCAGGCGAGTCCACTGCATAGACCTGCATGCGTGCTTGCTATTCCTTGATTGGTGCCTTCCGGCCTTTGCACCATCCTTCAATTTGACAGTTGCAGAAATAAGTTGAAGTTGTCCTCCATTTTCGCGACGACAGAAGGCCAGGTTAAAAAGCAAGACGTGCGAAGGATAAAAGAGGAAAGAACAATTCCAGCTGAACGAATTAGAGAGCTGATTGGACATTTGTTGGTTGTCCAGGCTGTCGGGCGAGATAACTGGGCTCGTGTTTCCACATGCCGTTTTACGGAAAGTTATCATAACTGCGCTTTGATTCTGTATTGCCGGTGTA
Source organism: Chlamydomonas sp. ICE-L (assembly GCA_013435795.1). NCBI lineage: Eukaryota > Viridiplantae > Chlorophyta > Chlorophyceae > Chlamydomonadales > Chlamydomonadaceae > Chlamydomonas > Chlamydomonas sp. ICE-L. Next base: position 80,485 of record JACBWV010000710.1, on the reverse strand, counting down.
CCGGAACTATAACTATCCTTAGGGTCATACTCTTTCAAAGTGCTCTTATGTGGTACGGTAATCCTCCTTAACAACCGACAAACATCGAGAGCAGATTTCGTAGGCGCTACTTCCCCTCCGCATTAGCGGAAACTGGATTCGGAATGCCGCGGTCCGAGGTCCGAGACCGAGTTCCGATACCGAGGTCCGAGGTCCGAGGTCCGATACCGAGGTCCGAGACCCAGACCGAAGTCCGAGACCCAGGTCCGAGGCCGAGACGCAGGTCGAGACCGAGACGTAGACCGAAACCGAGGTCCGAGACTGAGACGCAGCTCGAGACCAAGACGTAGACCGAGACCGAGGTCTGAGACCCAGACCGAGATCGAGACCCAGGTCCGAGGTCCGAGACCGAGACCGAGGTCCGAGACCCAGACCGAGATCGAGACCCAGACCTAGGTCCGAGATCGAATCCCAGGTCCGAGATCGAGACCCAGACCTAGGTCCGAGATCGAATCCCAGGTCCGAGATCAAGACCTAGACCTAGGTCCGAGATGGAGACCCAGACCTAGGTCCGAGATCGAGACCTAGACCTAGGTCCGAGATCGAGACCTAGACCTAGGTCCGAGATCGAAACCCAGACCTAGGTCCGAGATCGAGACCGAAGTCCGAGATCGAGACCGAGGTCCGTGACCGAGATCGAGGTCCGAGACCCAGACCGAGTTCGAGGTCCGTGACCGAGACCGAGACCCAGACCGAGACCCAGACCGAGACTCAGACCGAGATCGAGACCTAGGTCCCAGATCGAGACCCAGACCTAGGTCCGAGACCCAGGTCCGAGACCGAGGTCGAGACCCAGGTCTGAGACCGAGATCGAGACCTAGACCTAGGTCCGAGATCAAGACTCAGGTCCGAAATCGAGACCTAGACCGAGACCGAGGTCCGAGACCGAGACGCAGGTCGAGACCGAGACGTAGACCGAGACCGAGGTCCGAGACCGTGACCCAGGTCCCAGACCGAGACCCAGGTCCGAGATCGAGACCCAGACCTAGGTCCGAGACCGAGACCCAGGTCCGATATCGAGACCTAGACCCAGGGAGGGACGGGGGCGGCATTCTGGTTACCGCCCCCGTATTAGGGAGCAAACCCAGTATAGCAGGCGTACTGCCGATGGAGGAGGCGGAGGAGGAGCCATTTAGCCCTAAGGGTTCGGCGTTCGGAGCGCTCTCGGGACACGCCAGCCGGCGTTGCGCGTGACTGAGCGGCTCGGGACCGAGACCCAGGTCCGAGATCGAGGTCCGAGACCGAGACCCAGGTCCGAGGTCGTGACCCAGGTCCAGACCCAGGTCCGAGATCGAGACCGAGATCGAGACCGAAACGAAGACCCAGACCGAGACTGAGGTCCGAGACCAAGGTCCGAAGTCGAAACCCAGGTCCGAGACCCAAGCCGAGATCGAGACTGAGAGCGAAACTGAGTCCGAGGTCCGAGACCGAGACCGAGACCGAGACCGAGATCGAGACCAAGACCAAGACCCAGGTCCGAGAGCGAGATGAAGACCCAGACCGAGACCGAGACCCAGGTCCGAGACCGAGACCGAGACCACAGACCCACAGAACCGCGCAGACCTCACAGGGGACCCCAATGGGGGCAGGGGGCGGCATTCTGGTTACCGCCCCCGTATTAGGGAGCAAACCCAGTAAAGCAGGCGTATTGCTGGAGGAGGAGGCGGAGGAGGAGCCATTTAGCCCTAAGGGTTCGGCGTTCGGAGCGCTCTCGGGACACGCCAGCCGGCGTTGCGCGTGACTCAGCGGCTCGGGACCGAGACCCAGGTCCGAGACCGAGGTGCGCAACCAAGGTCGAGACCCAGGTCCGAGACCGAGGTCCGAGATCAAGACCGAGGTGCAAGACCGAGGACGAGACCCAGGTCCGAGACCGAGGTCCGAGACCCAGGTCCGTGACCGAGACCTAGGTCCGATACCCAGGTCCGTGACCGAGATCAAGACGCAGGTCTGAGACCACAGACCGAGACCCAGGTCCGAGACCGAGACGCAGGTCCGAGACGTAGACCGAGACGCAGGTCGAGATCGAGACGTAGACCGAGACCGAGGTGCGAGACCGAGACGCAGGTCGAGATCGAGATGTAGACCAAAACCGAGGTCCGAGACCGAGACGCAGGTCGAGACCGAGACGTAGACCGAGACCGAGGTCCAAGACCGAGACCGAGGTGCGCAACCAAGGTCGAGACCCAGGTCCGAGACCGAGGTCCGAGATCAAGACCGAGGTGCAAGACCGAGGACGAGACCCAGGTCCGAGACCGAGGTCCGAGACCCAGGTCCGTGACCGAGACCTAGGTCCGATACCCAGGTCCGTGACCGAGATCAAGACGCAGGTCTGAGACCACAGACCGATACCCAGGTCCGAGACCGAGACGCAGGTCCGAGACGTAGACCGAGACGCAGGTCGAGATCGAGACGTAGACCGAGACCGAGGTGCGAGACCGAGACGCAGGTCGAGATCGAGACGTAGACCAAAACCGAGGTCCGAGACCGAGACGCAGGTCGAGACCGAGACGTAGACCGAGACCGAGGTCCAAGACCGAGACCGAGGTCCGAGACCCAGGTCCGTGACCGAGACCGAGATCGAGGTCCAGACCGAGATCGAGACCGAGGTCCGAGACCGAGGTCCAAGACCGAGACCGAGGTCCAGGTCCGTGACCGAGACCAAGACCGAGATCGAGGTCCAGACCGAGATCGAGACCGAGGTCCGACACCCAGGTCCGTGACCGAGACCATGGTCCGATACCCAGACCGACACCGAGACCCAGGTCCGAGATCGAGACCCAGACCGAGACCGAGACCCAGACCCAGGTCCGAGACCCAGGTCCGAGATCGAGACCCAGACCGAGATCGAGACCTAGGTCCGAGATCGAATCCCTGGTCCGAGATCGAGACCGAGACCGAGGTCCGAGATCGAATCTCAGGTCCGAGATCGAGAGCGAGACCGCGGTCCGAGATCGAATCCCAGGTCCGTGATCGAGACCCAGACCGAGATTGAGACCCAGACCGAGACCCAGGTCTGAGACCGAGACCCAGGTCCGAGGTCGAGACCCAGGTCCGAGATCGAGACCCAGACCGAGACCGAGACACAGACCCAGACCGAGACCCAGGTCCGAGATCGAAACCCAGACCGAGATCGAGACCTAGGTCCGAGACCGAGACCCAGGTCCGAGATCGGACCCAGACCGAGGTCCGAGACCGAGACCCAGATAGAGACCAAGGTCCAGATCGAGACCGAGGTCCAGACCGAGGTCCAGATCGAGACCGAGACCCAGATCGTGACCGAGGTCCGTGACCGAGATCGAGGTCCGAGACTGAGGACCGAGATCGAGACCGAGGTACGAGACCCAGACCGAGACCCAGGTCCGAGACCACAGACCCGCGCAGACCCCACAAGGGACCCCAAGGGGGGCAGGGGGCGGCATTCTGGTTACCGCCCCGTATTAGGGAGCAAACCCAGTACTGCCGGCGGGGGAGGCGGAGGCGGGGGAGCCATTTAGCCCTAAGGGTTCGGCGTTCGGAGCGCTCTCGGGATACGCCAGCCGGCGTTGCACGTGACTCAGCGGCTCGGGTCCGAGACCCAGGTCCGAGACCGAGGTGCGCAACCAAGGTCGAGAACCAGGTCCGAGACCAAGGTCCGAGATCGAGACCGAGGTGCAAGACCGAGGACGAGACCCAGGTCCGAGACCGAGGTCCGAGACCCAGGTCCGTGACCGAGACCTAGGTCCAATACCCAGACCGAGATCGAGACCCAGGTCCGCAACCGAGACCCAGGTCCGAGACCGAGACCGAGGTGCGAGACCAAGGTCTGTGACCGAGACCGAGGTCCGAGACCCATACGCATGTGCGAGACCGAGGTCGAGACCCAGGTCCGAGACCGAGATCGAGACCCAGGTCCGAGACCGAGACGCAGGTCGAGACCGAGGTCCGTGACTGAGACCCAGGTCCGAGATCGAGACCCAGACCGAGACCCAAGTCCGAGATCGAGACCCAGACCGAGATCGAGACCTAGGTCCGAGATCGAGACCCAGACCGAGACCCAGGTCCAAGATCGAGACCCAGACCGAGATCGAGACCTAGGTCCGAGATAGAGACCGAGACCCAGGTCCGAGATCGAGACCTAGGTCCGAGATCGAGACCCAGGTCCGAGACCACAGACCAGCGCAGACCCTACAGACCCCCGAAGACCCCACAAGGGACCCAAGGGGGGCAGGGGGCGGCATTCTGGTTAGTCATAACTTGCATAACAGTCGGAAACACTCGAATGCCAGCGCAGTTTAGGGTAAATCTTCTGGCTAAACCCTTAACTGCGAGCGTGGTTATGGAACGGAGGTGGGGGGGCTCCGTTATGATAACTACGCTCGCAGCTATGTGCCACGTAGGATCCGGAGGTGCCACGTCAATGGTTTTTTAAAAGCTGCGCGCTGTTTGGATTTCTGCAGATTAGCCTCGGGATTAGGCTTGATTACATTAGAGTTTAATTTAATCACCCCGAGCATTCGCAGCGGGCTCGCAAACATGGAAAACGCTGGAACTGGGGCCTGCCCGGCCTGCCGATAGTTCCGGAACCCGCCAGATCAGCCTTCAATCCTTTCATTGTCACGGCAGCGAGCGCTTGTCAGGCGAGTCCACTGCATAGACCTGCATGCGTGCTTGCTATTCCTTGATTGGTGCCTTCCGGCCTTTGCACCATCCTTCAATTTGACAGTTGCAGAAATAAGTTGAAGTTGTCCTCCATTTTCGCGACGACAGAAGGCCAGGTTAAAAAGCAAGACGTGCGAAGGATAAAAGAGGAAAGAACAATTCCAGCTGAACGAATTAGAGAGCTGGTTGGACATTTGTTGGTTGTCCAGGCTGTCGGGCGAGATAACTGGGCTCGTGTTTCCACATGCAGATTTCGTAGGCGCTACTTCCCCTCCGTATTAGCGGAAACTGGATTCGGAATGCCGCGGTCTGAGGTCCGAGACCGAGGTCCGATACCGAGGTCCGAGGTCCGAGGTCCAATACCGAGGTCCGAGACCCAGACCGAAGTCCGAGACCCAGGTCCGAGGCCGAGACGCAGGTCGAGACCGAGACGTAGACCGAAACCGAGGTCCGAGACCGAGACGCAGCTCGAGACCGAGACGTAGACCGAGACCGAGGTCCAAGACCCAGACCGAGATCGAGACCCAGGTCCGAGACCGAGACCGAGACCGAGGTCCGAGACCCAGACCGAGATCGAGACCGAGGTCCGAGACCGAGGTCCAAGACCGAGACCGAGGTCCGAGACCCAGACCGAAGTCCGAGACCCAGGTCCGAGATCGAGACCCAGACCTAGGTCCGAGATCGAATCCCAGGTCCGAGATCGAGACCCAGACCTAGGTCCGAGATCGAATCCCAAGTCCGAGATCGAGACCTAGACCTAGGTCCGAGATCGAGACCCAGACCTAGGTCTGAGATCGAGACCTAGACCTAGGTCCGAGATCGAGACCTAGACCTAGGTCCGAGATCGAAACCCAGACCTAGGTCCGAGATCGAGACCAAAGTCCGAGATCGAGACCGAGGTCCGTGACCGAGATCGAGGTCCGAGACCCAGACCGAGTTCGAGGTCCGTGACCGAGACCGAGACCCAGACCGAGACCCAGACCGAGACTCAGACCGAGATCGAGACCTAGGTCCCAGATCGAGACCCAGACCTAGGTCCGAGACCCAGGTCCGAGATCGAGACCCAGGTCCGAGACCGAGGTCGAGACCCAGGTCTGAGACCGAGATCGAGACCTACACCTAGGTCCGAGATCAAGACTCAGGTCCGAAATCGAGACAGAGACCTAGGTCTTAGATCGAGACCCAGGTCTGAGACCGAGATCCAGGTCCGAGATCGAGACCCAGGTCCGAGACCGAGACCGAGACCGAGGTCCGTGATCGAGACCCAGGTCCGAGGTCCGAGAACGAGGTCCGAGAACGAGATCGAGACCCAGGTCCGAGACCGAGACCGAGACCACAGACCCAAAGACTCGCGCAGACTTCACAGGGGCCCCAATGGGGGCAGGAGGACAAGTTAGCTCTAAGGGTTCGGCGTTCGGAGCGCTCTCGGGATACGCCAGCCGGCGTTGCGCGTGACTCAGCGGCTCGGGTCCGAGACCGAGGTCCAGGTCCGAGATCGAGACCCTGACCTAGGTCCGAGACCGAGACCCAGGTACGATGTCGAGACCTAGACCGAGACCGAGGTCCGAGACCGAGACGCAGGCCGAGATCGAGACGTAGACCGAAACCGAGGTCCGAGACCGAGACGCAGGTCGAGACCGAGACGTAGACCGAGACCGAGGTCCGAGACCGTGACCCAGGTCCGAGACCGAGACCCAGGTCCGATATCGAGACCTAGACCCAGGGAGGGACGGGGGCGGCATTCTGGTTACCGCCCCCGTATTAGGGAGCAAACCCAGTATGGCAGGCGTACTGCCGATGGAGGAGGCGGTAGGAGCCATTTAGCCCTAAGGATTCGGCGTTCGGAGCGCTCTCGGGACACGCCAGCCGGCGTTGCGCGTGACTGAGCGGCTCGGGACTGAGACCAAGGTCCGAGATCGAGGTCCGAGACCGAGACCCAGGTCCGAGGTCGTGACCCAGGTCCAGACCCAGGTCCGAGATCGAGACCGAGGTCCGAGACCCAGGTCCGAAGTCGAGACCCAGGTCCGAGACCGAGGCCGAGATCGAGACCGAAACGAAGACCCAGACCGAGACTGAGGTCCGAGACCCAGGTCCGAAGTCGAAACCCAGGTCCGAGACCGAAGCTGAGATCGAGACCGAGAGCGAAACTGAGTCCGAGGTCCGAGACCGAGACCGAGACCGAGACCGAGATCGAGACCAAGACCAAGACCCAGGTCCGAGAGCGAGATGAAGACCCAGACCGAGACCGAGACCCAGGTCCGAGACCATGACCGAGACCACAGACCCACAGACCCGCGCAGACCTCATAGGGACCCCAAGGGGGGCAGGGGGCGGCATTCTGGTTACCGCCCCCGTATTAGGGTGCAAACCCAGCACGGCAGGCGTACTGCTGGAGGAGGAGGCGAAGGAGGAGCCATTTAGCCCTAAGGGTTCGGCGTTCGGAGCGCTCTCGGGACACGCCAGCCGGCGTTGCGCGTGTCTCAGCGGCTTGGGACCGAGAACCAGGTCCGAGACCGAGGTGCGCAACCAAGGTCTAGACCCAGGTCCGAGACCGAGGTCTGAGATCAAGACCGAGGTGCAAGACCGAGGACGAGACCCAGGTCCGAGACCGAGGTCCGAGACCCCAGGTCCGTGACCGAGACCTAGGTCCGATACCCAGGTCCGTGACCGAGATCGAGACGCAGGTCTGAGACCACAGACCGAGACCCAGGTCCGAGACCGAGACGCAGGTCCGAGACGTAGACCGAGACCGAGGTCCGAGACCGATAGGCAGGTCGAGATCGAGACGTAGACGGAGACCGAGGTGCGAGACCGAGACGCAGGTCAAGATCGAGACGTAGACCGAAACCGAGGTCCGAGACCGAGACGCAGGTCGAGACCGAGACGTAGACCGAGACCGAGGTCCAAGACCGAGACCGAGGTCCGAGACCTAGGTCCGTGACCGAGACCGAGATCGAGGTCCAGACCGAGATCGAGAACGAGGTCCGAGACCGAGGTCCAAGACCGAGACCGAGGTCCAGGTCCGTGACCGAGACCAAGACCGAGATCGAGGTCCAGACCGAGATCGAGACCGAGGTCCGACACCCAGGTCCGTGACCGAGACCATGGTCCGATACCCAGACCGACACTGTGACCCAGGTCCGAGATCGAGACCCAGACCGAGACCGAGACCCAGACCCAGGTCCGAGACCCAGGTCCGAGATCGAGACCCAGACCGAGATCGAGACCTAGGTCCGAGATCGAGACCCAGGACCGAGACCACAGACCCGCGCAGACCCCACAAGGGACCCTATGGGGGGCAGGGGGCGGCATTCTGGTTACCGCCCCCGTATTAGGGAGCAAACCCAGTACGGCAGGCGTACTGCCGGCAGCGGAGGCGGGGGAGCCATTTAGCCCTAAGGGTTCGGCGTTTGTGAGGGCTCTCGGGATACGCCAGCCGGCGTTACGCGTGACTCAGCAGCTTGGGACCGAGTCCGAGGTCCGAGACCGAGACCGAGGTGCGAGACTGAGACGCAGGTCGAGATCGAGACCGAGACCGAGACCGAGGTCCGAGACCGAGACGCAGGTCGAGATCGAGACGTAGACCGAAACCAAGGTCCGAGACCGAGTGGAGGTAGAGACCGAGATGCAGGTCGAGACCGAGACGCAGGTCGAGACCGAGACATAGACCGAGACCGAGGTCCGCGACCCAGACCGAGATCGAGACCCAGGTCCGAGGTCCGAGACCGAGACCGAGGACCGAGACCCAGACCGGGATCGAGACCGAGGTCCGTGACCGAGATCGAAGTCCGAGACCGAGGGCCGAGATCGAGACCAAGGGCCGAGATCGAGACCGAGGTCCGAGACCCAGACCGAGATCCAGACCCAGGTCCGAGACCCAGGTCCGAGATCGAGACCCAGACCTACGTCCGAGATCGAATCCCAGGTCCGAGATCGAGACCCAGACCTAGGTCCGAGATCGAATCCCAGGTCCGAGATCGAGACCGAGACCGAGGTCCGAGATCGAATCCCAGGTCCGAGATCGAGAGCGAGACCGCGGTCCGAGATCGAATCCCAGGTCCGTGATCGAGACCCAGACCGAGATTGAGACCCAGACCGAGACCCAGGTCTGAGACCCAGACCGAAGTCCGTGACCGAGACCGAGACCCAGACCGAGACCCAGGTCCGAGATCGAGACCCAGACCGAGATCGAGACCTAGGTCCGAGACCGAGACCCAGGTCCGAGATCGAGACCCAGACCGAGATCGAGACCTAGGTCCGAGACCGAGACCCAGGTCCGAGATCGGACCCAGACCTAGGTCCGAGACAGAGACCCAGATCGAGACCGAGGTCCGTGACCGAGATCGAGGTCCGAGACTGAGGACCGAGATCGAGACCGAGGTACGAGACCCAGACCGAGACCCAGGTCCGAGACCACAGACCCGCGCAGACCCCACAAGGGACCCCAAGGGGGGCAGGAGGCGGCATTCTGGTTACCGCCCCGTATTAGGGAGCAAACCCAGTACGGCAGGCGTACTGCCGGCGGGGGAGGCGGAGGCGGGGGAGCCATTTAGCCCTAAGGGTTCGGCGTTCGGAGCGCTCTCGGGATACGCCAGCCGGCGTTGCACGTGACTCAGCGGCTCGGGTCCGAGACCCAGGTCCGAGACCGAGGTGCGCAACCAAGGTCGAGACCCAGGTCCGAGACCGAGGTCCGAGACCGAGGTCCGAGATCGAGACCGAGGTGCAAGACCGAGGACGAGACCCAGGTCCGAGACCCAGGTCCGAGACCCAGGTCCGTGACCGAGACCTAGGTCCGATACCCAGACCGAGATCGAGGCCCAGGTCCGCAACCGAGACCCAGGTCCGAGACCGAGACCGAGGTGCGAGACCCAGGTCCGTGACCGAGACCGAGATCTGAGACCGAGACGCATGTGCGAGACCGAGGTCGAGACCCAGGTCCGAGACCGAGATCGAGACCCAGGTCCGAGACCGAGACGCAGACCCAGACCGAGATCGAGATCGAGACCGAGATCGAGACCGAGATCGAGATCGAGATCGAGATCGAGACCGAGATCGAGACCGAGATCGAGACCGAGATCGAGATCGAGATCGAGATCGAGATCGAGATTGAGACCGAGATCGAGATCGAGATCGAGATCGAGACCGAGATCGAGATCGAGATCGAGATCGAGACCCAGACCGAGATCGAGACCTAGGTCCGAGATCGAGACCCAGACCGAGACCCAGGTCCAAGATCGAGACCCAGACCGAGATCGAGACCTAGGTCCGAGACCGAGACCGAGACCCAGGTCCGAGATCGAGACCTAGGTCCGAGATCGAGACCCAGACCGAGACCCAGGTCCGAGATCGAGACCCAGACCGAGATCGAGACCTAGGTCCGAGACCGAGACCGAGACCCAGGTCCGAGATCGAGACCCAGACCGAGACCCAGGTCCGAGATCGAGACCCAGACCGAGATCGAGACCTAGGTCCGAGATCGAGACCCAGGTCCGAGACCACAGACCAGCGCAGACCCTACAGACCCCCGAAGACCCCACAAGGGACCCAAGGGGGGCAGGGGGCGGCATTCTGGTTAGTCATAACTTGCATAACAGTCGGAAACACTCGAATGCCAGCGCAGTTTAGGGTAAATCTTCTGGCTAAACCCTAAGTCCGAGACCGAGGTAAATCTTCTGGCTAAACCCCGAGGTCCGAGACCGAGACCGAGGACCGAGACCCAGACCGGGATCGAGACCGAGGTCCGTGACCGAGATCCAAGTCCGAGACCGAGGGCCGAGATCGAGACCGAGGGCCGAGATCGAGACCGAGGTCCGAAACCCAGACCGAGATCCGAGACCCAGACCGAGATCGAGACCCAGGTCCGAGGTCCGAGACCGAGACCGAGGACCGAGACCCAGACCGGGATCGAGACCGAGGTCCGTGACCGAGATCGAAGTCCGAGACCGAGGGCCGAGATCGAGACCAAGGGCCGAGATCGAGACCGAGGTCCGAGACCCAGACCGAGATCCAGACCCAGGTCCGAGACCCAGGTCCGAGATCGAGACCCAGACCTACGTCCGAGATCGAATCCCAGGTCCGAGATCGAGACCCAGACCTAGGTCCGAGATCGAATCCCAGGTCCGAGATCGAGACCGAGACCGAGGTCCGAGATCAAATCCCAGGTCCGAGATCGCGAGCGAGACCGCGGTCCGAGATCGAATCCCAGGTCCGTGATCGAGACCCAGACCGAGATTGAGACCCAGACCGAGACCCAGGTCTGAGACCCAGACCGAAGTCCGTGACCGAGACCGAGACCCAGACCGAGACCCAGGTCCGAGATCGAGACCCAGACCGAGATCGAGACCTAGGTCCGAGACCGAGACCCAGGTCCGAGATCGAGACCCAGACCGAGATCGAGACCTAGGTCCGAGACCGAGACCCAGGTCCGAGATCGGACCCAGACCTAGGTCCGAGACCGAGACCCAGATCGAGACCGAGGTCCGTGACCGCGATCGAGGTCCGAGACTGAGGACCGAGATCGAGACCGAGGTACGAGACCCAGACCGAGACCCAGGTCCGAGACCACAGACCCGCGCAGACCCCACAAGGGACCCCAAGGGGGCAGGGGGCGGCATTCTGGTTACCCGCCCCGTATTAGGGAGCAAACCCAGTACGGCAGGCGTACTGCCGGCGGGGAGGCGGAGGCGGGGGAGCCATTTAGCCCTAAGGGTTCGGCGTTCGGAGCGCTCTCGGGATACGCCAGCCGGCGTTGCACGTGACTCAGCGGCTCGGGTCCGAGACCCAGGTCCGAGACCGAGGTGCGCAACCAAGGTCGAGAACCAGGTCCGAGACCGAGGTCCGAGATCGAGACCGAGGTGCAAGACCGAGGACGAGACCCAGGTCCGAGACCCAGGTCCGAGACCCAGGTCCGTGACCGAGACCTAGGTCCGATACCCAGACCGAGATCGAGACCCAGGTCCGCAACCGAGACCCAGGTCCGAGACCGAGACCGAGGTGGCGAGACCCAGGTCCGTGACCGAGACCGAGGTCCGAGACCGAGACGCATGTGCGAGACCGAGGTCGAGACCCAGGTCCGAGACCGAGATCGAGACCCAGGTCCGAGACCGAGACGCAGGTCAAGACCGAGGTCCGTGACTGAGACCCAGGTCCGAGATCGAGACCCAGACCGAGACCCAAGTCCGAGATCGAGACCCAGACCGAGATCGAGACCTAGGTCCGAGATCGAGACCCAGACCGAGACCCAGGTCCAAGATCGAGACCCAGACCGAGATCGAGACCTAGGTCCTAGACCGAGACCGAGACCCAGGTCCGAGATCGAGACCTAGGTCCGAGATCGAGACCCAGACCGAGACCCAGGTCCGAGATCGAGACCCAGACCGAGATCGAGACCTAGGTCCGAGACCGAGACCGAGACCCAGGTCCGAGATCGAGACCCAGACCGAGACCCAGGTCCGAGATCGAGACCCAGACCGAGATCGAGACCTAGGTCCGAGATCGAGACCCAGGTCCGAGACCACAGACCAGCGCAGACCCTACAGACCCCCGAAGACCCCACAAGGGACCCAAGGGGGGCAGGGGGCGGCATTCTGGTTAGTCATAACTTGCATAACAGTCGGAAACACTCGAATGCCAGCGCAGTTTAGGGTAAATCTTCTGGCTAAACCCTTAACTGCGAGCGTGGTTATGGAACGGAGGTGGGGGGGCTCCGTTATGATAACTACGCTCGCAGCTATGTGCCACGTAGGATCCGGAGGTGCCACGTCAATGGTTTTTTAAAAGCTGCGCGCTGTTTGGATTTCTGCAGATTAGCCTCGGGATTAGGCTTGATTACATTAGAGTTTAATTTAATCACCCCGAGCATTCGCAGCGGGCTCGCAAACATGGAAAACGCTGGAACTGGGGCCTGCCCGGCCTGCCGATAGTTCCGGAACCCGCCAGATCAGCCTTCAATCCTTTCATCGTCCCGGCAGCGAGCGCTTGTCAGGCGAGTCCACTGCATAGACCTGCATGCGTGCTTGCTATTCCTTGATTGGTGCCTTCCGGCCTTTGCACCATCCTTCAATTTGACAGTTGCAGAAATAAGTTGAAGTTGTCCTCCATTTTCGCGACGACAGAAGGCCAGGTTAAAAAGCAAGACGTGCAAAGGATAAAAGAGGAAAGAACAATTCCAGCTGAACGAATTAGAGAGCTGATTGGACATTTGTTGGTTGTCCAGGCTGTCGGGCGAGATTACTGGGCTCGTGTTTCCACATGCCGTTTTACGGAAAGTTATCATAACTGCGCTTCGATTCTGTATTGCCGGTGTACCGGAACTATAACTATCCTTAGGGTCATACTCTTTCAAAGTGCTCTTATGTGGTACGGTAATCCTCCTTAACAACCGACAAACATCGAGAGCAGATTTCGTAGGCGCTACTTCCCCTCCGCATTAGCGGAAACTGGATTCGGAATGCCGCGGTCCGAGGTCCGAGACCGAGGTCCGATACCAAGGTCCGAGGTCCGAGGTCCGATACCGAGGTCCGAGACCCAGACCGAAGTCCGAGACCCAGGTCCGAGGCCGAGACGCAGGTCGAGACCGAGACGTAGACCGAAACCGAGGTCCGAGACCGAGACGCAGCTCGAGACCGAGACGTAGACCGAGACCGAGGTCCGAGACCAAGACCGAGATCGAGACCCAGGTCCGAGGTCCGAGACCAAGACCGAGGTCCGAGACCCAGACCGAGATCGAGACCGAGGTCCGAGACCGAGGACCGAGACCGAGGTCCGAGACCGAGGTCCAAGACCGAGACCGAGGTCCGAGACCCAGACCGAAGTCCGAGACCCAGGTCCGAGATCGAGACCCAGACCTAGGTCCGAGATCGAATCCCAGGTCCGAGATCGAGACCCAGACCTAGGTCCGAGATCGAATCCCAGGTCCGAGATCGAGACCTAGACCTAGGTCCGAGATCGGTCCGAGATCGAAACCCAGACCTAGGTCCGAGATCGAGACCGAAGTCCGAGATCGAGACCGAGGTCCGTGACCGAGATCGAGGTCCGAGACCCAGACTGAGTTCGAGGTCCGTGACCAAGACCGAGACCCAGACCGAGACCCAGACCGAGACTCAGACCGAGATCGAGACCTAGGTCCCAGATCGAGACCCAGACCTAGGTCCGAGGCCCAGGTCCGAGATCGAGACCCAGGTCCGAGACCGAGGTCGAGACCCAGGTCTGAGACCGAGATCGAGACCTAGACCTAGGTCCGAGATCAAGACTCAGGTCCGAAATCGAGACCGAGACCTAGGTCCCAGATCGAGACCCAGGTCTGAGACCGAGATCCAGGTCCGAGATCGAGACCCAGGTCCGAGACCGAGGTAGAGACCTAGACCTAGGTCCGAGATCTAGACCCAGGTCCGAGATCGAGACCGAGACCGAGGTCCGTGATCGAGACCCAGGTCCGAGGTCCGAGAACGAGGTCCGAGAACGAGATCGAGACCCAGGTCCAAGACCGAGACCAAGACCACAGACCCAAAGACCCGCGCAGACTTCACAGGGGCCCCAAGGGGGGCAGGAGGACAAGTTAGCTCTAAGGGTTCGGCGTTCGGAGCGCTCTCGGGATACGCCAGCCGGCGTTGCGCGTGACTCAGCGGCTCGGGTCCGAGACCGAGGTCCGAGACCGAGGTGCGCAACCAAGGTCGAGAACCAGGTCCGAGACCGAGGTCCGAGATCGAGACCGAGGTGCAAGACCGAGGACGAGACCCAGGTCCGAGACCCAGGTCCGAGACCCAGGTCCGTGACCGAGACCTAGGTCCGATACCCAGACCGAGATCGAGACCCAGGTCCGCAACCGAGACCCAGGTCCGAGAACGAGACCGAGGTGCGAGACCCAGGTCTGTGACCGAGACCGAGGTCCGAGACCGAGACGCATGTGCGAGACCGAGGTCGAGACCCAGGTCCGAGACGAGATCGAGACCCAGGTCCGAGACCGAGACGCAGGTCGAGACCGAGGTCCGTGACTGAGACCCAGGTCCGAGATCGAGACCCAGACCGAGACCCAAGTCCGAGATCGAGACCCAGACCGAGATCGAGACCTAGGTCCGAGATCGAGACCCAGACCGAGACCCAGGTCCAAAATCGAGACCCAGACCGAGATCGAGACCTAGGTCCGAGATAGAGACCGAGACCCAGGTCCGAGATCGAGACCTAGGTCCGAGATCGAGACCAGGTCCGAGACCACAGACCAGCGCAGACCCTACAGACCCCCGAAGACCCCACAAGGGACCCAAGGGGGGCAGGGGGCGGCATTCTGGTTAGTCATAACTTGCATAACAGTCGGAAACACTCGAATGCCAGCGCAGTTTAGGGTAAATCTTCTGGCTAAACCCTTAACTGCGAGCGTGGTTATGGAACGGAGGTGGGGGGGCTCCGTTATGATAACTACGCTCGCAGCTATGTGCCACGTAGGATCCGGAGGTGCCACGTCAATGGTTTTTTAAAAGCTGCGCGCTGTTTGGATTTCTGCAGATTAGCCTCGGGATTAGGCTTGATTACATTAGAGTTTAATTTAATCACCCCGAGCATTCGCAGCGGGCTCGCAAACATGGAAAACGCTGGAACTGGGGCCTGCCCGGCCTGCCGATAGTTCCGGAACCCGCCAGATCAGCCTTCAATCCTTTCATTGTCACGGCAGCGAGCGCTTGTCAGGCGAGTCCACTGCATAGACCTGCATGCGTGCTTGCTATTCCTTGATTGGTGCCTTCCGGCCTTTGCACCATCCTTCAATTTGACAGTTGCAGAAATAAGTTGAAGTTGTCCTCCATTTTCGCGACGACAGAAGGCCAGGTTAAAAAGCAAGACGTGCGAAGGATAAAAGAGGAAAGAACAATTCCAGCTGAACGAATTAGAGAGCTGGTTGGACACTTGTTGGTTGTCCAGGCTGTCGGGCGAGATAAATGGGCTCGTGTTTCCACATGCCGTTTTACGGAAAGTTATCATAACTGCGCTTCGATTCTGTATTGCCGGTGTACCGGAACTATAACTATCCTTAGGGTCATACTCTTTCAAAGTGCTCTTATGTGGTACGGTAATCCTCCTTAACAACCGACAAACATCGAGAGCAGATTTCGTAGGCGCTACTTCCCCTCCGCATTAGCGGAAACTGGATTCGGAATGCCGCGGTCCGAGGTCCGAGACCGAGGTCCGATACCGAGGTCCGAGGTCCGAGGTCCGATACCGAGGTCCGAGACCCAGACCGAAGTCCGAGACCCAGGTCCGAGGCCGAGACGCAGGTCGAGACCGAGACGTAGACCGAAACCGAGGTCCAAGACCAAGACCGAGATCGAGACCCAGGTCCGAGGTCCGAGACCGAGACCGAGGTCCGAGACCCAGACCGGGATCGAGACCGAGGTCCGAGACCGAGGACCGAGACCGAGGTCCGAGACCGAGGTCCAAGACCGAGACCGAGGTCCGAGACCCAGACCGAAGTCCGAGACCCAGGTCCGAGATCGAGACCCAGACCTAGGTCCGAGACCGAGACCCAAGTACGATATCGAGACCTAGACCGAGACCGAGGTCCGAGACCGAGACGCAGGTCGAGACCGAGACGTAGACCGAGACCGAGGTCCGAGACCGTGACCCAGGTCCCAGACCGAGACCCAGGTCCGAGATCGAGACCCAGACCTAGGTCCGAGACCGAGACCCAGGTCCGATATCGAGACCTAGACCCAGGGAGGGACGGGGGCGGCATTCTGGTTACCGCCCCCGTATTAGGGAGCAAACCCAGTATAGCAGGCGTACTGCCGATGGTGGAGGCGGAGGAGGAGCCATTTAGCCCTAAGGGTTCGGCGTTCGGAGCGCTCTCGGGACACGCCAGCCGGCGTTGCGCGTGACTGAGCGGCTCGGGACCGAGACCCAGGTCCGAGACCGAGGTCCGAGAACGAGACCCAGGTCCGAGGGTCGTGACCCGGTCCAGACCCAGGTATGAGATCGAGACCGAGATCGAGACCGAAACGAAGACCAGACCGAGACTGAGGTCCAGACCAAGGTCCGAAGTCGAAACCCAGGTCCGAGACCGAAGCCGTTATCGAGAACCGAGAGCGAAACTGAGTCCGAGGTCCGAGACCGAGACCGAGACCGAGACCGAGATCGAGACCAAGACAAGACCCCAGGTCCGAGAGCGAGATGAAGACCCAGACCGAGACCGAGACCCAGGTCCGAGACCGAGACCGAGACCAACAGACCCACAGACCCGCGCAGACCCTCACAGGGGACCCAAGGGGGGCAGGGGGCGGATTCTGGTTACCGCCCCAGTATAGGGAGCAAACCCAGTACGGCAGGGTACCTGCCTGGCCGGTATCAGGGCGGCGGCATTCTGGTTACCGCCCCGTATTAGGGAGCAACCCAGACGGCAGGCGTAATGTGGGCGAGGATGGCGGAGGAGGAGCCATAGGAGGAGCCATTTACGCCCTATAGGGTTCGCGTTCGGAGTCGCTGCTCTCGGGACCACGCCAGCCGCGCGTTGCGCGTTGATCCTAAGAGGCTATGGGACCGAGACCCATGGTCCTGAGACCGAGCGGGTGCGCAACCAAGGTCGAGACCCAGCGCTGCCTGAGACCCGACGGTCGAGACATCAGACCGAGGAGGTGCAACGGACCCATCTCCTCGGTCGAGACCCAGGTACGAGTGAGGATGCGAAGTTCCGAGACCGCAGGTAGTCCGAGACCGAGTACGCAGGTTCCGAGATGTAGACCGAGACGTTAGGGTCGACGATCGGAGACGTTGACCGGGAGACCGAGGTGCGAGACCCGAGACGCGAGGTTCGGAGATCGGAGACGTAGACCAAAAACCGAGGTCCGAGACCGAGACGCAGGTCGAGACCGAGACGTAGACCGAGACCGAGGTCCAAGACCGAGACCGAGGTGCGCAACCAAGGTCGAGACCCAGGCCCGAGACCGAGGTCCGAGATCAAGACCGAGGTGCAAGACCGAGGTCGAGACCCAGGTCCGTGACCGAGGTCCGAGACCCAGGTCCGTGACCGAGACCTAGGTCCGATACCCAGGTCCGTGACCGAGATCAAGACGCAGGTCTGAGACCACAGACCGAGACCCAGGTCCGAGACCGAGACGCAGGTCCGAGACGTAGACCGAGACCGAGGTGCGAGACCGAGACGCAGGTCGAGATCGAGACGTAGACCAAAACCGAGGTCCGAGACCGAGACGCAGGTCGAGACCGAGACGTAAACCGAGACCGAGGTCCAAGACCGAGACCGAGGTCCGAGACCCAGGTCCGTGACCGAGACCGAGATCGAGGTCCAGACGGAGATCGAGACCGAGGTCCGAGACCGAGGTCCAAGACCGAGACCGAGGTCCAGGTCCGTGACCGAGACCAAGACCGAGATCGAGGTCCAGACCGAGATTGAGACCGAGGTCCGACACCCAGGTCCGTGACCGAGACCATGGTCCGATACCCAGACCGACACCGAGACCCAGGTCCGAGATCGAGACCCAGACCGAGACCGAGACCCAGACCCAGGTCCGAGACCCAGGTCCGAGATCGAGACCCAGACCGAGATCGAGACCTAGATCCGAGATCGAGACCCAGGTCCGAGACCATAGACCCGCGCACAAGGGACCCTATGGGGGGCAGGGGGCGGCATTCTGGTTACCCCCCCCGTATTAGGGAGCAAACCCAGTACGGCAGGCGTACTGCCGGCAGCGGAGGCGGGGGAGCCATTTAGCCCTAAGGGTTCGGCGTTTGTGAGGGCTCTCGGGATACGCCAGCCAGCGTTACGCGTGACTCAGCAGCTTGGGACAGAGTCCGAGGTCCGAGACCGAGACCGAGGTGCGAGACCGAGACGCAGGTCGAGATCGAGACCGGAGACCGAGACGTGGTCCGAGACCGAGACCGAGGTCCGAGACGTTAGACCGAGACCGAGGTCCGAGGCCCAGACGAGATCGCGACCAGGTCCGAGGTCCGAGACCGAGACCGAGGACCGGAGACCCAGACCGAGATCGAGACCGAGGTCCGTGACCGAGATCGAAGTCCGAGACCGAGGGCCGAGATCGAGACCGAGGTCCGAGACCCAGACCGAGATCCAGACCAGGTCCGAGACCGAGACCCAGTCCGAGATCGAGACCCAGACCTACGTCCGAGATCGAATCCCAGGTCCGAGATCGAGACCCAGACCTAGGTCCGAGATCAAATCCCAGGTCGAGATCGAGACCGAGACCGAGGTCCGAGATCGAATCCCAGGCCGAGATCGAGGAGCGGAGACCGCGGTCCGAGATCGGAGAAGCGTCCGAGATCGAATCCAGAGATGAGACCCAGACCGAGATTGGACCCGACGAGACCCAGGTCTGAGACCCAGACCGAAGTCCGTGACCGAGACCGAGACCCAGACCGAGACCCAGGTCCGAGATCGAGACCCAGACCGAGATCGAGACCTAGGTCCGAGACCGAGACCCAGGTCCGAGATCGGACCCAGACCTAGGTCCGAGACCGAGACCCAGATCGAGACCGAGGTCCGTGACCGAGATCGAGGTCCGAGACTGAGGACCGAGATCGAGACCGAGGTACGAGACCCAGGTCCGAGACCACAGACCCGCGCAGACCCCACAAGGGACCCCAAGGGGGGCAGGGGGCGGCATTCTGGTTACCGCCCCGTATTAGGGAGCAAACCCAGTACGGCAGGCGTACTGCCGGCGGGGGAGGCGGAGGCGGGGGAGCCATTTAGCCCTAAGGGTTCGGCGTTCGGAGCGCTCTCGGGATACGCCAGCCGGCGTTGCACGTGACTCAGCGGCTCGGGTCCGAGACCCAGGTCCGAGACCGAGGTGCGCAACCAAGGTCGAGAACCAGGTCCGAGACCGAGGTCCGAGATCGAGACCGAGGTGCAAGACCGAGGACGAGACCCAGGTCCGAGACCGAGGTCCGAGACCCAGGTCCGTGACCGAGACCTAGGTCCGATACCCAGACCGAGATCGAGACCCAGGTCCGCAACCGAGACCCAGGTCCGAGAACGAGACCGAGGTGCGAGACCCAGGTCTGTGACCGAGACCGAGGTCCGAGACCGAGACGCATGTGCGAGACCGAGGTCGAGACCCAGGTCCGAGACCGAGATCGAGACCCAGGTCCGAGACCGAGACGCAGGTCGAGACCGAGGTCCGTGACTGAAGACCCAGGTCCGAGATCGAGACCCAGACCGAGACCCAAGTCCGAGATCGAGACCCAGACCGAGATCGAGACCTAGGTCCGAGATCGAGACCCAGACCGAGACCCAGGTCCAGATCGAGACCCAGACCGAGATCGAGACCTAGGTCCGAGATAGAGACCGAGACCCAGGTCCGAGATCGAGACCTAGGTCCGAGATCGAGACCCAGGTCCGAGACCCCAGACCAGCGCAGACCCTACAGACCCCCGAAGACCCCACAAGGGACCCAAGGGGGGCAGGGGGCGGCATTCTGGTTAGTCATAACTTGCATAACAGTCGGAAACACTCGAATGCCAGCGCAGTTTAGGGTAAATCTTCTGGCTAAACCCTTAACTGCGAGCGTGGTTATGGAACGGAGGTGGGGGGGCTCCGTTATGATAACTACGCTCGCAGCTATGTGCCACGTAGGATCCGGAGGTGCCACGTCAATGGTTTTTAAAAAGCTGCGCGCTGTTTGGATTTCTGCAGATTA
This sequence comes from Chlamydomonas sp. ICE-L, assembly GCA_013435795.1. NCBI lineage: Eukaryota > Viridiplantae > Chlorophyta > Chlorophyceae > Chlamydomonadales > Chlamydomonadaceae > Chlamydomonas > Chlamydomonas sp. ICE-L. Next base: position 60,155 of record JACBWV010000710.1, on the reverse strand, counting down.
GCCTCGGGATTAGGCTTGATTACATTAGAGTTTAATTTAATCACCCCGAGCATTCGCAGCGGGCTCGCAAACATGGAAAACGCTGGAACTGGGGCCTGCCCGGCCTGCCGATAGTTCCGGAACCCGCCAGATCAGCCTTCAATCCTTTCATTGTCACGGCAGCGAGCGCTTGTCAGGCGAGTCCACTGCATAGACCTGCATGCGTGCTTGCTATTCCTTGATTGGTGCCTTCCGGCCTTTGCACCATCCTTCAATTTGACAGTTGCAGAAATAAGTTGAAGTTGTCCTCCATTTTCGCGACGACAGAAGGCCAGGTTAAAAAGCAAGACGTGCGAAGGATAAAAGAGGAAAGAACAATTCCAGCTGAACGAATTAGAGAGCTGGTTGGACATTTGTTGGTTGTCCAGGCTGTCGGGCGAGATAACTGGGCTCGTGTTTCCACATGCCGTTTTACAGAAAGTTATCATAACTGCGCTTCGATTCTGTATTGCCGGTGTACCGGAACTATAACTATCCTTAGGGTCATACTCTTTCAAAGTGCTCTTATGTGGTACGGTAATCCTCCTTAACAACCGACAAACATCGAGAGCAGATTTCGTAGGCGCTACTTCCCCTCCGATTAGCGGAAACTGGATTCGGAATGCCGCGGTCCGAGGTCCGAGACCGAGGTCCGATACCGAGGTCCGAGGTCCGAGGTCCGATACCGAGGTCCGAGACCCAGACCGAAGTCCGAGACCCAGGTCCGAGGCCGAGACGCAGGTCGAGACCGAGACGTAGACCGAAACCGAGGTCCGAGACTGAGACGCAGCTCAAGACCGAGACGTAGACCGAGACCGGGGTCCAAGACCCAGACCGAGATCGAGACCCAGGTCCGAGACCCAGACCGAGACCAAGGTCCGAGACCCAGACCGAGATCGAGACCGAGGTCCGAGACCGAGGTCCAAGACTGAGACCGAGGTCCGAGACCCAGACCGAAGTCCGAGACCCAAGTCCGAGGCCGAGACGCAGGTCGAGACCGAGACGTAGACCGAAACCGAGGTCCGAGACTGAGACGCAGCTCAAGACCGAGACGTAGACCGAGACCGGGGTCCAAGACCCAGACCGAGATCGAGACCCAGGTCCGAGACCCAGACCGAGACCAAGGTCCGAGACCCAGACCGAGATCGAGACCGAGGTCCGAGACCGAGGTCCAAGATTGAGACCGAGGTCCGAGACCCAGACCGAAGTCCGAGACCCAGGTCCGAGATCGAGACCCAGACCTAGGTCCGAGATCGAATCCCAGGTCCGAGATCGAGACCCAGACCTAGGTCCGAGATCGAATCCCAGGTCCGAGATCGAGACCTAGACCTAGGTCCGAGATCGAGACCCAGACCTATGTCCGAGATCGAGACCTAGACCTAGGTCCGAGATCGAGACCTAGACCTAGGTCCGAGATCGAAACCCAGACCTAGGTCCGAGATCGAGACCGAAGTCCGAGATCGAGACCGAGGTCCGTGACCGAGATCGAGGTCCGAGACCCAGACCGAGTTCGAGGTCCGTGACCGAGACCGAGACCCAGACCGAGACCCAGACCGAGACTCAGACCGAGATTGAGACCTAGGTCCCAGATCGAGACCCAGACCTAGGTCCGAGACCCAGGTCCGAGATCGAGACCCAGGTGCGAGACCGAGGTCGAGACCCAGGTCTGAGACCGAGATCGAGACCTAGACCTAGGTCCGAGATCAAGACTCAGGTCCGAAATCGAGACCGAGACCTAGGTCCCAGATCGAGACCCAGGTTTGAGACCGAGATCCAGGTCCGAGATCGAGACCCAGGTCCGAGACCGAGACCGAGACCGAGATCCGTGATCGAGACCCAGGTCCGAGGTCCGAGAACGAGGTCCGAGAACGAGATCGAGACCCAGGTCCGAGACCGAGACCGAGACCACAGACCCAAAGACCCGCGCAGACTTCACAGGGGCCCCAAGGGGGGCAGGAGGACAAGTTAGCTCTAAGGGTTCGGCGTTCGGAGCGCTCTCGGGATACGCCAGCCGGCGTTGCGCGTGACTCAGCGGCTCGGGTCCGAGACCGAGGTCCAGGTCCGAGATCGAGACCCAGACCTAGGTCCGAGACCGAGACCCAAGTACGATATCGAGACCTAGACCGAGACCGAGGTCCGAGACCAAGACGCAGGTCCAGACCGAGACGTAGACCGAGACCGAGGTCCGAGACCGTGACCCAGGTCCCAGACCGAGACCCAGGTCCGAGATCGAGACCCAGACCTAGGTCCGAGACCGAGACCCAGGTCCGATATCGAGACCTAGACCCAGGGAGGGACGGGGGCGGCATTCTGGTTACCGCCCCCGTATTAGGGAGCAAACCCAGTATAGCAGGCGTACTGCCGATGGTGGAGGCGGAGGAGGAGCCATTTAGCCCTAAGGGTTCGGCGTTCGGAGCGCTCTCGGGACACGCCAGCCGGCGTTGCGCGTGACTGAGCGGCTCGGGACCGAGACCCAGGTCCGAGACCGAGGTCCGAGACCGAGACCCAGGTCCGAGGTCGTGACCCAGGTCCAGACCCAGGTCCGAGATCGAGACCGAGATCGAGACCGAAACGAAGACCCAGACCGAGACTGAGGTCCGAGACCAAGGTCCTAAGTCGAAACCCAGGTCCGAGACCGAAGCCGTTATCGAGACCGAGAGCGAAACTGAGTCCGAGGTCCGAGACCGAGACCGAGACCGAGACCGAGACCGAGACCGAGACCGAGACCGAGATCGAGACCAAGACCAAGACCCAGGTCCGAGAGCGAGATGAAGACCCAGACCGAGACCGAGACCCAGGTCCGAGACCGAGACCGAGACCACAGACCCACAGACCCGCGCAGACCTCACAGGGGACCCCAAGGGGGCAGGGGGCGGCATTCTGGTTACCGCCCCCGTATTAGGGAGCAAACCCAGTACGGCAGGCGTACTGCTGGAGGAGGAGGCGGAGGAGGAGCCATTTAGCCCTAAGGGTTCGGCGTTCCAGCCGGCGTTGCGCGTGACTCAGCGGCTCGGGACCGAGACCCAGGTCCGAGACCGAGGTCGAGACCCAGGTCCGAGACCGAGGTCCGAGATCAAGACCGAGGTGCAAGACCGAGGACGAGACCCAGGTCCGAGACCGAGGTCCGAGACCCAGGTCCGTGACCGAGACCTAGGTCCGATACCCAGGTCCGTGACCGAGATCAAGACGCAGGTCTGAGACCACAGACCGAGACCCAGGTCCGAGACCGAGACGCAGGTCCGAGACGTAGACCGAGACGCAGGTCGAGATCGAGACGTAGACCGAGACCGAGGTGCGAGACCGAGACGCAGGTCGAGATCGAGACGTAGACCAAAACCGAGGTCCGAGACCGAGACGCAGGTCGAGACCGAGACGTAGACCGAGACCGAGGTCCAAGACCGAGACCGAGGTGCGCAACCAAGGTCGAGACCCAGGTCCGAGACCGAGGTCCGAGATCAAGACCGAGGTGCAAGACCGAGGTCGAGACCCAGGTCCGTGACCGAGGTCCGAGACCCAGGTCCGTGACCGAGACCTAGGTCCGATACCCAGGTCCGTGACCGAGATCAAGACGCAGGTCTGAGACCACAGACCGAGACCCAGGTCCGAGACCGAGACGCAGGTCCGAGACGTAGACCGAGACGCAGATCGAGATCGAGACGTAGACCGAGACCGAGGTGCGAGACCGAGACGCAGGTCGAGATCGAGACGTAGACCAAAACCGAGGTCCGAGACCGAGACGCAGGTCGAGACCGAGACGTAGACCGAGACCGAGGTCCAAGACCGAGACCGAGGTCCGAGACCCAGGTCCGTGACCGAGACCGAGATCGAGGTCCAGACCGAGATCGAGACCGAGGTCCGAGACCGAGGTCCAAGACCGAGACCGAGGTCCAGGTCCGTGACCGAGACCAAGACCGAGATCGAGGTCCAGACCGAGATTGAGACCGAGGTCCGACACCCAGGTCCGTGACCGAGACCATGGTCCGATACCCAGACCGACACCGAGACCCAGGTCCGAGATCGAGACCCAGACCGAGACCGAGACCCAGACCCAGGTCCGAGACCCAGGTCCGAGATCGAGACCCAGACCGAGATCGAGACCTAGGTCCGAGATCGAGACCCAGGTCCGAGACCACAGACCCGCGCACAAGGGACCCTATGGGGGGCAGGGGGCGGCATTCTGGTTACCGCCCCCGTATTAGGGAGCAAACCCAGTACGGCAGGCGTACTGCCGGCAGCGGAGGCGGGGGAGCCATTTAGCCCTAAGGGTTCGGCGTTTGTGAGGGCTCTCGGGATACGCCAGCCAGCGTTACGCGTGACTCAGCAGCTTGGGACAGAGTCCGAGGTCCGAGACCGAGACCGAGGTGCGAGACCGAGACGCAGGTCGAGATCGAGACCGAGACCGAGACCGAGGTCCGAGACCGAGACCGAGGTCCGAGACGTAGACCGAGACCGAGGTCCGAGGCCCAGACCGAGATCGAGACCCAGGTCCGAGGTCCGAGACCGAGACCGAGGACCGAGACCCAGACCGAGATCGAGACCGAGGTCCGTGACCGAGATCGAAGTCCGAGACCGAGGGCCGAGATCGAGACCGAGGTCCGAGACCCAGACCGAGATCCAGACCCAGGTCCGAGACCGAGACCCAGGTCCGAGATCGAGACCCAGACCTACGTCCGAGATCGAATCCCAGGTCCGAGATCGAGACCCAGACCTAGGTCCGAGATCAAATCCCAGGTCCGAGATCGAGACCGAGACCGAGGTCCGAGATCGAATCCCAGGCCGAGATCGAGAGCGAGACCGCGGTCCGAGATCGAATCCCAGGTCCGTGATCGAGACCCAGACCGAGATTGAGACCCAGACCGAGACCCAGGTCTGAGACCCAGACCGAAGTCCGTGACCGAGACCGAGACCCAGACCGAGACCCAGGTCCGAGATCGAGACCCAGACCGAGATCGAGACCTAGGTCCGAGACCGAGACCCAGGTCCGAGATCGGACCCAGACCTAGGTCCGAGACCGAGACCCAGATCGAGACCGAGGTCCGTGACCGAGATCGAGGTCCGAGACTGAGGACCGAGATCGAGACCGAGGTACGAGACCCAGACCGAGACCCAGGTCCGAGACCACAGACCCGCGCAGACCCCACAAGGGACCCCAAGGGGGGCAGGGGGCGGCATTCTGGTTACCGCCCCGTATTAGGGAGCAAACCCAGTACGGCAGGCGTACTGCCGGCGGGGGAGGCGGAGGCGGGGGAGCCATTTAGCCCTAAGGGTTCGGCGTTCGGAGCGCTCTCGGGATACGCCAGCCGGCGTTGCACGTGACTCAGCGGCTCGGGTCCGAGACCCAGGTCCGAGACCGAGGTGCGCAACCAAGGTCGAGAACCAGGTCCGAGACCGAGGTCCGAGATCGAGACCGAGGTGCAAGACCGAGGACGAGACCCAGGTCCGAGACCGAGGTCCGAGACCCAGGTCCGTGACCGAGACCTAGGTCCGATACCCAGACCGAGATCGAGACCCAGGTCCGCAACCGAGACCCAGGTCCGAGAACGAGACCGAGGTGCGAGACCCAGGTCTGTGACCGAGACCGAGGTCCGAGACCGAGACGCATGTGCGAGACCGAGGTCGAGACCCAGGTCCGAGACCGAGATCGAGACCCAGGTCCGAGACCGAGACGCAGGTCGAGACCGAGGTCCGTGACTGAGACCCAGGTCCGAGATCGAGACCCAGACCGAGACCCAAGTCCGAGATCGAGACCCAGACCGAGATCGAGACCTAGGTCCGAGATCGAGACCCAGACCGAGACCCAGGTCCAAGATCGAGACCCAGACCGAGATCGAGACCTAGGTCCGAGATAGAGACCGAGACCCAGGTCCGAGATCGAGACCTAGGTCCGAGATCGAGACCCAGGTCCGAGACCACAGACCAGCGCAGACCCTACAGACCCCCGAAGACCCCACAAGGGACCCAAGGGGGGCAGGGGGCGGCATTCTGGTTAGTCATAACTTGCATAACAGTCGGAAACACTCGAATGCCAGCGCAGTTTAGGGTAAATCTTCTGGCTAAACCCTTAACTGCGAGCGTGGTTATGGAACGGAGGTGGGGGGGCTCCGTTATGATAACTACGCTCGCAGCTATGTGCCACGTAGGATCCGGAGGTGCCACGTCAATGGTTTTTAAAAGCTGCGCGCTGTTTGGATTTCTGCAATTAGCCTCGGGATTAGGCTTGATTACATTAGAGTTTAATTTAATCACCCCCGAGCATTCGCAGGCGTGGCTCGCAAAACATGGAAAAAACGCGGGACTGGGGCCTTGCCCGGGCCTGCCAGTAGTTCCGGAACCCGCCAGATCCCCGTCATTCATCCTTCAGTGTCAACGGCAGCGAGCGCTTGTCAGGCCGAGTCCACTGCAATATACCCTGCATGCGTGCTTGCTATTCCTTGATGTGGTGCCCTTCCGGCCTTTGCACCATCCTTCAATTTGACAGTGGCAGAAAGAAGTTGAAGTTGTCGCTCCATTTTCGCGACGACAGAAGGCCAAGTTTAAAAAGCAAGACGTGCGAAGGATAAAAGAGGAAAGAACAATTCCACCAGCTGAAACGAATTAGAGAGCTGGTTGGAAACCCCAATTTGTTGTTGTCAGGCTTTGGTCGGCGAGATAACTGGGCTCGTGTTTTCCACATGCCTGTTTAAAAAATTACAGAAAGGTTATCCATAAACTGCGGGCTTTCGATTCTGTAGGGCCGGTGTAACCGAACGTATAACTATCCTTAGGGGTCATGACTCTTTCAAAGTGCCTCTTATGTGGTACGGTAATCCTCCTTAAAACCGACAAACATCCGAGAGCAGATTCCGTAGGCGCTACTTCCCCTCCGATTAGCGGAAACTGGATTCGGAATGCCGAGGTCCGAGGTCCGAGACCCGAGGTCCGATACCGAGGTCCGAGTCCGAGGTCCGATACCGGAGGTCCGAGACCCAGAACCGAAGTCCGAGACACAAGTCCCGAGGCCGAGACGCAGGTCGAGACCGAGACGTCAGAACCGAAACCGAGGTCCGAGACTGAGACGCAGCCCAAGACCGAGACGTAGACCGAGACCGGGGTGGGGGTCCAGACCCTACCGCGATCGAGACCCGGTAGCGAGACCAGACCGAGAACAGGTCCGAGACCCCAGATCCGAGATCGAGACCGAGGTCGAGACCTAGGTCCACTGAGAACCGGGTCCCCAGACCGAATTCGAGACCAGACCTAGGTCCGAGATCGAATCCCAGGTCCGAGATCGAGACCTAGACCTAGGTCCGAGATCGAGACCCAGACCTAGGTCCGAGATCGAGACCTAGACCTAGGTCCGAGATCGAGACCTAGACCTAGGTCCGAGATCGAACCCAGACCTAGGTCCGAGATCGAGACCGAAGTCCGAGATCGAGACGAGGTCCGTGACCGAGATCGAGGTCCGAGACCCAGACTGAGTTCGAGGTCCGTGCCGAGACCGAGACCCAGACCGAGACCCAGACCGAGACTCAGACCGAGATTGAGACCTAGGTCCCAGATCGAGACCCAGACCTAGGTCCGAGACCCAGGTCCGAGATCGAGACCCAGGTGCGAGACCGAGGTCGAGACCCAGGTCTGAGACCGAGATCGAGACCTAGACCTAGGTCCGAGATCAAGACTCAGGTCCGAAATCGAGACCGAGACCTAGGTCCCAGATCGAGACCCAGGTCTGAGACCGAGATCCAGGTCCGAGATCGAGACCCAGGTCCGAGACCGAGACCGAGACCGAGGTCCGTGATCGAGACCCAGGTCCGAGGTCCGAGAACGAGGTCCGAGAACGAGATCGAGACCCAGGTCCGAGACCGAGACCGAGACCACAGACCCAAAGACCCGCGCAGACTTCACAGGGGCCCCAAGGGGGGCAGGAGGACAAGTTAGCTCTAAGGGTTCGGCGTTCGGAGCGCTCTCGGGATACGCCAGCCGGCGTTGCGCGTGACTCAGCGGCTCGGGTCCGAGACCGAGGTCCAGGTCCGAGATCGAGACCCAGACCTAGGTCCGAGACCGAGACCCAAGTACGATATCGAGACCTAGACCGAGACCGAGGTCCGAGACCGAGACGCAGGTCCAGACCGAGACGTAGACCGAGACCGAGGTCCGAGACCGTGACCCAGGTCCCAGACCGAGACCCAGGTCCGAGATCGAGACCCAGACCTAGGTCCGAGACCGAGACCCAGGTCCGATATCGAGACCTAGACCCAGAGGGGACGGGGGCGGCATTCTGGTTACCGCCTCCGTATTAGGGAGCAAACCCAGTATAGCAGGCGTACTGCCGATGGTGGAGGCGGAGGAGGAGCCATTTAGCCCTAAGGGTTCGGCGTTCGGAGCGCTCTCGGGACACGCCAGCCGGCGTTGCGCGTGACTGAGCGGCTCGGGACCGAGACCCAGGTCCGAGACCGAGGTCCGAGACCGAGACCCAGGTCCGAGGTCGTGACCCAGGTCCAGACCCAGGTCCGAGATCGAGACCGAGATCGAGACCGAAACGAAGACCCAGACCGAGACTGAGGTCCGAGACCAAGGTCCTAAGTCGAAACCCAGGTCCGAGACCGAAGCCGTTATCGAGACCGAGAGCGAAACTGAGTCCGAGGTCCGAGACCGAGACCGAGACCGAGACCGAGACCGAGACCGAGACCGAGACCGAGATCGAGACCAAGACCAAGACCCAGGTCCGAGAGCGAGATGAAGACCCAGACCGAGACCGAGACCCAGGTCCGATGCCGAGACCGAGACCACAGACCCACAGACCCGCGCAGACCTCACAGGGGACCCCAAGGGGGGCAGGGGGCGGCATTCTGGTTACCGCCCCCGTATTAGGGAGCAAACCCAGTACGGCAGGCGTACTGCTGGAGGAGGAGGCGGAGGAGGAGCCATTTAGCCCTAAGGGTTCGGCGTTCGGAGCGCTCTCGGGACACGCCAGCCGGCGTTGCGCGTGACTCAGAGGCTCGGGACCGAGACCCAGGTCCGAGACCGAGGTGCGCAACCAAGGTCGAGACCCAGGTCCGAGACCGAGGTCCGAGATCAAGACCGAGGTGCAAGACCGAGGACGAGACCCAGGTCCGAGACCGAGGTCCGAGACCCAGGTCCGTGACCGAGACCTAGGTCCGATACCCAGGTCCGTGACCGAGATCAAGACGCAGGTCTGAGACCACAGACCGAGACCCAGGTCCGAGACCGAGACGCAGGTCCGAGACGTAGACCGAGACGCAGGTCGAGATCGAGACGTAGACCGAGACCGAGGTGCGAGACCGAGACGCAGGTCGAGATCGAGACGTAGACCAAAACCGAGGTCCGAGACCGAGACGCAGGTCGAGACCGAGACGTAGACCGAGACCGAGGTCCAAGACCGAGACCGAGGTGCGCAACCAAGGTCGAGACCCAGGTCCGAGACCGAGGTCCGAGATCAAGACCGAGGTGCAAGACCGAGGTCGAGACCCAGGTCCGTGACCGAGGTCCGAGACCCAGGTCCGTGACCGAGACCTAGGTCCGATACCCAGGTCCGTGACCGAGATCAAGACGCAGGTCTGAGACCACAGACCGAGACCCAGGTCCGAGACCGAGACGCAGGTCCGAGACGTAGACCGAGACGCAGATCGAGATCGAGACGTAGACCGAGACCGAGGTGCGAGACCGAGACGCAGGTCGAGATCGAGACGTAGACCAAAACCGAGGTCCGAGACCGAGACGCAGGTCGAGACCGAGACGTAGACCGAGACCGAGGTCCAAGACCGAGACCGAGGTCCGAGACCCAGGTCCGTGACCGAGACCGAGATCGAGGTCCAGACCGAGATCGAGACCGAGGTCCGAGACCGAGGTCCAAGACCGAGACCGAGGTCCAGGTCCGTGACCGAGACCAAGACCGAGATCGAGGTCCAGACCGAGATTGAGACCGAGGTCCGACACCCAGGTCCGTGACCGAGACCATGGTCCGATACCCAGACCGACACCGAGACCCAGGTCCGAGATCGAGACCCAGACCGAGACCGAGACCCAGACCCAGGTCCGAGACCCAGGTCCGAGATCGAGACCCAGACCGAGATCGAGACCTAGGTCCGAGATCGAGACCCAGGTCCGAGACCACAGACCCGCGCACAAGGGACCCTATGGGGGGCAGGGGGCGGCATTCTGGTTACCGCCCCCGTATTAGGGAGCAAACCCAGTACGGCAGGCGTACTGCCGGCAGCGGAGGCGGGGGAGCCATTTAGCCCTAAGGGTTCGGCGTTTGTGAGGGCTCTCGGGATACGCCAGCCAGCGTTACGCGTGACTCAGCAGCTTGGGACAGAGTCCGAGGTCCGAGACCGAGACCGAGGTGCGAGACCGAGACGCAGGTCGAGATCGAGACCGAGACCGAGACCGAGGTCCGAGACCGAGACCGAGGTCCGAGACGTAGACCGAGACCGAGGTCCGAGGCCCAGACCGAGATCGAGACCCAGGTCCGAGGTCCGAGACCGAGACCGAGGACCGAGACCCAGACCGAGATCGAGACCGAGGTCCGTGACCGAGATCGAAGTCCGAGACCGAGGGCCGAGATCGAGACCGAGGTCCGAGACCCAGACCGAGATCCAGACCCAGGTCCGAGACCGAGACCCAGGTCCGAGATCGAGACCCAGACCTACGTCCGAGATCGAATCCCAGGTCCGAGATCGAGACCCAGACCTAGGTCCGAGATCAAATCCCAGGTCCGAGATCGAGACCGAGACCGAGGTCCGAGATCGAATCCCAGGCCGAGATCGAGAGCGAGACCGCGGTCCGAGATCGAATCCCAGGTCCGTGATCGAGACCCAGACCGAGATTGAGACCCAGACCGAGACCCAGGTCTGAGACCCAGACCGAAGTCCGTGACCGAGACCGAGACCCAGACCGAGACCCAGGTCCGAGATCGAGACCCAGACCGAGATCGAGACCTAGGTCCGAGACCGAGACCCAGGTCCGAGATCGGACCCAGACCTAGGTCCGAGACCGAGACCCAGATCGAGACCGAGGTCCGTGACCGAGATCGAGGTCCGAGACTGAGGACCGAGATCGAGACCGAGGTACGAGACCCAGACCGAGACCCAGGTCCGAGACCACAGACCCGCGCAGACCCCACAAGGGACCCCAAGGGGGGCAGGGGGCGGCATTCTGGTTACCGCCCCGTATTAGGGAGCAAACCCAGTACGGCAGGCGTACTGCCGGCGGGGGAGGCGGAGGCGGGGGAGCCATTTAGCCCTAAGGGTTCGGCGTTCGGAGCGCTCTCGGGATACGCCAGCCGGCGTTGCACGTGACTCAGCGGCTCGGGTCCGAGACCCAGGTCCGAGACCGAGGTGCGCAACCAAGGTCGAGAACCAGGTCCGAGACCGAGGTCCGAGATCGAGACCGAGGTGCAAGACCGAGGACGAGACCCAGGTCCGAGACCGAGGTCCGAGACCCAGGTCCGTGACCGAGACCTAGGTCCGATACCCAGACCGAGATCGAGACCCAGGTCCGCAACCGAGACCCAGGTCCGAGAACGAGACCGAGGTGCGAGACCCAGGTCTGTGACCGAGACCGAGGTCCGAGACCGAGACGCATGTGCGAGACCGAGGTCGAGACCCAGGTCCGAGACCGAGATCGAGACCCAGGTCCGAGACCGAGACGCAGGTCGAGACCGAGGTCCGTGACTGAGACCCAGGTCCGAGATCGAGACCCAGACCGAGACCCAAGTCCGAGATCGAGACCCAGACCGAGATCGAGACCTAGGTCCGAGATCGAGACCCAGACCGAGACCCAGGTCCAAGATCGAGACCCAGACCGAGATCGAGACCTAGGTCCGAGATAGAGACCGAGACCCAGGTCCGAGATCGAGACCTAGGTCCGAGATCGAGACCCAGGTCCGAGACCACAGACCAGCGCAGACCCTACAGACCCCCGAAGACCCCACAAGGGACCCAAGGGGGGCAGGGGGCGGCATTCTGGTTAGTCATAACTTGCATAACAGTCGGAAACACTCGAATGCCAGCGCAGTTTAGGGTAAATCTTCTGGCTAAACCCTTAACTGCGAGCGTGGTTATGGAACGGAGGTGGGGGGGCTCCGTTATGATAACTACGCTCGCAGCTATGTGCCACGTAGGATCCGGAGGTGCCACGTCAATGGTTTTTTAAAAGCTGCGCGCTGTTTGGATTTCTGCAGATTAGCCTCGGGATTAGGCTTGATTACATTAGAGTTTAATTTAATCACCCCGAGCATTCGCAGCGGGCTCGCAAACATGGAAAACGCTGGAACTGGGGCCTGCCCGGCCTGCCGATAGTTCCGGAACCCGCCAGATCAGCCTTCAATCCTTTCATTGTCACGGCAGCGAGCGCTTGTCAGGCGAGTCCACTGCATAGACCTGCATGCGTGCTTGCTATTCCTTGATTGGTGCCTTCCGGCCTTTGCACCATCCTTCAATTTGACAGTTGCAGAAATAAGTTGAAGTTGTCCTCCATTTTCGCGACGACAGAAGGCCAGGTTAAAAAGCAAGACGTGCGAAGGATAAAAGAGGAAAGAACAATTCCAGCTGAACGAATTAGAGAGCTGGTTGGACATTTGTTGGTTGTCCAGGCTGTCGGGCGAGATAAATGGGCTCGTGTTTCCACATGCCGTTTTACGGAAAGTTATCATAACTGCGCTTCGATTCTGTATTGCCGGTGTACCGGAACTATAACTATCCTTAGGGTCATACTCTTTCAAAGTGCTCTTATGTGGTACGGTAATCCTCCTTAACAACCGACAAACATCGAGAGCAGATTTCGTAGGCGCTACTTCCCCTCCGATTAGCGGAAACTGGATTCGGAATGCCGCGGTCCGAGGTCCGAGACCGAGGTCCGATACCGAGGTCCGAGGTCCGAGGTCCGATACCGAGGTCCGAGACCCAGACCGAAGTCCGAGACCCAGGTCCGAGGCCGAGACGCAGGTCGAGACCGAGACGTAGACCGAAACCGAGGTCCGAGACTGAGACGCAGCTCGAGACCGAGACGTAGACCGAGACCGGGGTCCAAGACCCAGACCGAGATCGAGACCCAGGTCCGAGACCCAGACCGAGACCAAGGTCCGAGACCCAGACCGAGATCGAGACCGAGGTCCGAGACCGAGGTCCAAGACCGAGACCGAGGTCCGAGACCCAGACCGAAGTCCGAGACCCAGGTCCGAGATCGAGACCCAGACCTAGGTCCGAGATCGAATCCCAGGTCCGAGATCGAGACCCAGACCTAGGTCCGAGATCAAATCCCAGGTCCGAGATTGAGACCTAGACCTAGGTCCGAGATCGAGACCCAGACCTAGGTCCGAGATCGAGACCTAGACCTAGGTCCGAGATCGAGACCTAGACCTAGGTCCGAGATCGAAACCAAGACCTAGGTCCGAGATCGAGACCGAAGTCCGAGATCGAGACCGAGGTCCGTGACCGAGATCGAGGTCCGAGACCCAGACCGAGTTCGAGGTCCGTGACCGAGACCGAGACCCAGACCGAGACCCAGACCGAGACTCAGACCGAGATCGAGACCTAGGTCCCAGATCGAGACCCAGACCTAGGTCCGAGACCCAGGTCCGAGATCGAGACCCAGGTCCGAGACCGAGGTCGAGACCCAGGTCTGAGACCGAGATTGAGACCTAGACCTAGGTCCGAGATCAAGACTCAGGTCCGAAATCGAGACCGAGACCTAGGTCCCAGATCGAGACCCAGGTCTGAGACCGAGATCCAGGTCCGAGATCGAGACCCAGGTCCGAGACCGAGACCGAGACCGAGGTCCGTGATCGAGACCCAGGTCCGAGGTCCGAGAACGAGGTCCGAGAACGAGATCGAGACCCAGGTCCGAGACCGAGACCGAGGTCAGAGACCCAGACCGAGATCGAGACCGAGGTCCGAGACCGAGGACCGAGACCGAGGTCCGAGACCGAGGTCCAAGACCGAGACCGAGGTCCGAGACCCAGACCGAAGTCCGAGACCCAGGTCCGAGATCGAGACCCAGACCTAGGTCCGAGATCGAATCCCAGGTCCGAGATCGAGACCCAGACCTAGGTCCGAGATCGAATCCCAGGTCCGAGATCGAGACCTAGACCTAGGTCCGAGATCGAGACCCAGACCTAGGTCCGAGATCCAGACCCAGACCTAGGTCCGAGATCGAGACCTAGACCTAGGTCCGAGATCGAAACCCAGACCTAGGTCCGAGATCGAGACCGAAGTCCGAGATCGAGACCGAGGTCCGTGACCGAGATCGAGGTCCGAGACCCAGACCGAGTTCGAGGTCCGTGACCGAGACCGAGACCCAGACCGAGACCCAGACCGAGACTCAGACCGAGATCGAGACCCAGGTCCGAGACCGAGGTCGAGACCCAGGTCTGAGACCGAGATCGAGACCTAGACCTAGGTCCGAGATCAAGACTCAGGTCCGAAATCGAGACCGAGACCTAGGTCCCAGATCGAGACCCAGGTCTGAGACCGAGATCCAGGTCCGAGATCGAGACCCAGGTCCGAGACCGAGACCGAGACCGAGGTCCGTGATCGAGACCCAGGTCCGAGGTCCGAGAACGAGGTCCGAGAACGAGATCGAGACCCAGGTCCGAGACCGAGACCGAGGTCCGAGACCCAGACCGAGATCGAGACCGAGGTCCGAGACCGAGGACCGAGACCGAGGTCCGAGACCGAGGTCCAAGACCGAGACCGAGGTCCGAGACCCAGACCGAAGTCCGAGACCCAGGTCCGAGATCGAGACCCAGACCTAGGTCCGAGATCGAATCCCAGGTCCGAGATCGAGACCCAGACCTAGGTCCGAGATCGAATCCCAGGTCCGAGATCGAGACCTAGACCTAGGTCCGAGATCGAGACCCAGACCTAGGTCCGAGATCCAGACCCAGACCTAGGTCCGAGATCGAGACCTAGACCTAGGTCCGAGATCGAAACCCAGACCTAGGTCCGAGATCGAGACCGAAGTCCGAGATCGAGACCGAGGTCCGTGACCGAGATCGAGGTCCGAGACCCAGACCGAGTTCGAGGTCCGTGACCGAGACCGAGACCCAGACCGAGACCCAGACCGAGACTCAGACCGAGATCGAGACCTAGGTCCCAGATCGAGACCCAGACCTAGGTCCGAGACCCAGGTTCGAGATCGAGACCCAGGTCCGAGACCGAGGTCGAGACCCAGGTCTGAGACCGAGATCGAGACCTAGACCTAGGTCCGAGATCAAGACTCAGGTCCGAAATCGAGACCGAGACCTAGGTCCCAGATCGAGACCCAGGTCTGAGACCGAGATCCAGGTCCGAGATCGAGACCCAGGTCCGAGACCGAGGGCGAGACCTAGACCTAGGTCCGAGATCTAGACCCAGGTCCGAGATCGAGACCGAGACCGAGGTCCGTGATCGAGACCCAGGTCCGAGGTCCGAGAACGAGGTCCGAGAACGAGATCGAGACCCAGGTCCGAGACCGAGACCGAGACCACAGACCCAAAGACCCGCGCAGACTTCACAGGGGCCCCAAGGGGGGCAGGAGGACAAGTTAGCTCTAAGGGTTCGGCGTTCGGAGCGCTCTCGGGATACGCCAGCCGGCGTTGCGCGTGACTCAGCAGCTCGGGTCCGAGACCGAGGTCCAGGTCCGAGATCGAGACCCAGACCTAGGTCCGAGACCGAGACCCAGGTACGATATCGAGACCTAGACCGAGACCGAGGTCCTAGACCGAGACGCAGGTCGAGATCGAGACGTAGACCGAAACGCAGGTCGAGACCGAGACGCAGGTCGAGATCGAGACGTAGACCGAAACCGAGGTCCGAGACCGAGACGCAGGTCGAGACCGAGACGTAGACCGAGACCGAGGTCCGAGACCGTGACCCAGGTCCCAGACCGAGACCCAGGTCCGAGATCGAGACCCAGACCTAGGTCCGAGACCGAGACCCAGGTCCGATATCGAGACCTAGACCCAGGGAGGGACGGGGGCGGCATTCTGGTTACCGCCCCCGTATTAGGGAGCAAACCCAGTATGGCAGGCGTACTGCCGATGGAGGAGGCGGAGGAGGAGCCATTTAGCCCTAAGGGTTCGGCGTTCGGAGCGCTCTCGGGACACGCCAGCCGGCGTTGCGCGTGACTGAGCGGCTCGGGACCGAGACCCAGGTCCGAGACCGAGGTCCGAGACCGAGACCCAGGTCCGAGGTCGTGACCCAGGTCCGAGGTCGTGACCCAGGTCCGAGGTCGTGACCCAGGTCCAGACCCAGGTCCGAGATCGAGACCGAGGTCCGAGACCCAGGTCCGAAGTCGAGACCCAGGTCCGAGACCGAGGCCGAGATCGAGACCGAAACGAAGACCCAGACCGAGACTGATGTCCGAAACCCAGGTCCGAAGTCGAAACCAAGGTCCGAGACCGAAGCCGAGATCGAGACCGAGACCGAGATCGAGACCGAGAGCGAAACTGAGTCCGAGGTCCGAGACCGAGACCGAGACCGAGACCGAGATCGAGACCAAGACCAAGACCCAGGTCCGAGAGCGAGATGAAGACCCAGACCGAGACCGAGACCCAGGTCCGAGACCGAGACCGAGACCACAGACCCACAGACCCGCGCAGACCTCACAGGGACCCCAAGGGGGGCAGGGGGCGGCATTCTGGTTACCGCCCCCGTATTAGGGAGCAAACCCAGTACGGCAGGCGTACTGCTGGAGGAGGAGGCGAAGGAGGAGCCATTTAGCCCTAAGGGTTCGGCGTTCGGAGCGCTCTTGGGACACGCCAGCCGGCGTTGCGCGTGACTCAGCGGCTCGGGACCGAGACCCAGGTCCGAGACCGAGGTGCGCAACCAAGGTCGAGACCCAGGTCCGAGACCGAGGTCCGAGATCAAGACCGAGGTGCAAGACCGAGGACGAGACCCAGGTCCGAGACCGAGGTCCGAGACCCCAGGTCCGTGACCGAGACCTAGGTCCGATACCCAGGTCCGTGACCGAGATCGAGACGCAGGTCTGAGACCACAGACCGAGACCCAGGTCCGAGACCGAGACGCAGGTCCGAGACGTAGACCGAGACCGAGGTCCGAGACCGAGACGCAGGTCGAGATCGAGACGTAGACGGAGACCGAGGTGCGAGACCGAGACGCAGGTCGAGATCGAGACGTAGACCGAAACCGAGGTCCGAGACCGAGACGCAGGTCGAGACCGAGACGTAGACCGAGACCGAGGTCCAAGACCGAGACCGAGGTCCGAGACCCAGGTCCGTGACCGAGACCGAGATCGAGGTCCAGACCGAGATCGAGACCGAGGTCCGAGACCGAGGTCCAAGACCGAGACCGAGGTCCAGGTCCGTGACCGAGACCAAGACCGAGATCGAGGTCCAGACCGAGATCGAGACCGAGGTCCGACACCCAGGTCCGTGACCGAGACCATGGTCCGATACCCAGACCGACACTGAGACCCAGGTCCGAGATCGAGACCCAGACCGAGACCGAGACCCAGACCCAGGTCCGAGACCCAGGTCCGAGATCGAGACCCAGACCGAGATCGAGACCTAGGTCCGAGATCGAGACCCAGGTCCGAGACCACAGACCCGCGCAGACCCCACAAGGGACCCTATGGGGGGCAGGGGGCGGCATTCTGGTTACCGCCCCCGTATTAGGGAGCAAACCCAGTACGGCAGGCGTACTGCCGGCAGCGGAGGCGGGGGAGCCATTTAGCCCTAAGGGTTCGGCGTTTGTGAGGGCTCTCGGGATACGCCAGCCGGCGTTACGCATGACTCAGCAGCTTGGGACCGAGTCCGAGGTCCGAGACCGAGACCGAGGTGCGAGACCGAGACGCAGGTCGAGATCGAGACCGAGACCGAGACCGAGGTCCGAGACCGAGACGCAGGTCGAGATCGAGACGTAGACCGAAACCGAGGTCCGAGACCGAGACGCAGGTAGAGACCGAGACGCAGGTCGAGACCGAGACGCAGGTCGAGACCGAGACGTAGACCGAGACCGAGGTCCGAGACCCAGACCGAGATCGAGACCCAGGTCCGAGGTCCGAGACCGAGACCGAGGACCGAGACCCAGACCGAGATCGAGACCGAGGTCCGGGACCGAGATCGAAGTCCGAGACCGAGGGCCGAGATCGAGAACGAGGGCCGAGATCGAGACCGAGGTCCGAGACCCAGACCGAGATCCAGACCCAGGTCCGAGACCGAGACCCAGGTCCGAGATCGAGACCCAGACCTACGTCCGAGATCGAATCCCAGGTCCGAGATCGAGACCCAGACCTAGGTCCGAGATCGAATCCCAGGTCCGAGATCGAGACCGAGACCGAGGTCCGAGATCGAATCCCAGGTCCGAGATCGAGAGCGAGACCGCGGTCCGAGATCGAATCCCAGGTCCGTGATCGAGACCCAGACCGAGATTGAGACCCAGACCGAGACCCAGGTCTGAGACCCAGACCGAAGTCCGTGACCGAGACCGAGACCCAGACCGAGACCCAGGTCCGAGATCGAGACCCAGACCGAGATCGAGACCTAGGTCCGAGACCGAGACCCAGGTCCGAGATCGAGACCCAGACCGAGATCGAGACCTAGGTCCGAGACCGAGACCCAGGTCCGAGATCGGACCCAGACCTAGGTCCGAGACCGAGACCCAGATCGAGACCGAGGTCCGTGACCGAGATCGAGGTCCGAGACTGAGGACCGAGATCGAGACCGAGGTACGAGACCCAGACCGAGACCCAGGTCCGAGACCACAGACCCGCGCAGACCCCACAAGGGACCCCAAGTGGGGCAGGGGGCGGCATTCTGGTTACCGCCCCGTATTAGGGAGCAAACCCAGTACGGCAGGCGTACTGCCGGCGGGGGAGGCGGAGGCGGGGGAGCCATTTAGCCCTAAGGGTTCGGCGTTCGGAGCGCTCTCGGGATACGCCAGCCGGCGTTGCACGTGACTCAGCGGCTCGGGTCCGAGACCCAGGTCCGAGACCGAGGTGCGCAACCAAGGTCGAGACCCAGGTCCGAGACCGAGGTCCGAGATCGAGACCGAGGTGCAAGACCGAGGACGAGACCCAGGTCCGAGACCGAGGTCCGAGACCCAGGTCCGTGACCGAGACCTAGGTCCGATACCCAGACCGAGATCGAGACCCAGGTCCGCAACCGAGACCCAGGTCCGAGACCGAGACCGAGGTGCGAGACCCAGGGCCGTGACCGAGACCGAGGTCCGAGACCGAGACGCATGTGCGAGACCGAGGTCGAGACCCAGGTCCGAGACCGAGATCGAGACCCAGGTCCGAGACCGAGACGCAGGTCGAGACCGAGGTCCGTGACTGAGACCCAGGTCCGAGATCGAGACCCAGACCGAGACCCAAGTCCGAGACCGAGACCCAGACCGAGATCGAGACCTAGGTCCGAGATCGAGACCCAGACCGAGACCCAGGTCCAAGATCGAGACCCAGACCGAGATCGAGACCTAGGTCCGAGACCGAGACCGAGACCCAGGTCCGAGATCGAGACCTAGGTCCGAGATCGAGACCCAGATCGAGACCCAGGTCCAAGATCGAGACCCAGACCGAGATCGAGACCTAGGTCCGAGACCGAGACCGAGACCCAGGTCCGAGATCGAGACCCAGACCGAGATTGAGACCCAGGTCCGAGATCGAGACCCAGACCGAGATCGAGACCTAGGTCCGAGATCGAGACCCAGGTCCGAGACCACAGACCAGCGCAGACCCTACAGACCCCCGAAGACCCCACAGGGCCCGGCATGTGGGCATGGGGGGGGGGGGGTGGTGCGCATTCTGGTTAGTCATAACTTGCATAACAGTCGGAAACACTCGAATGCCAGCGCAGTTTAGGGTAAATCTTCTGGCTAAACCCTTAACTGCGAGCGTGGTTATGGAACGGAGGTGGGGGGGCTCCGTTATGATAACTACGCTTGCAGCTATGTGCCACGTAGGATCCGGAGGTGCCACGTCAATGGTTTTTAAAAAGCTGCGCGCTGTTTGGATTTCTGCAGATTAGCCTCGGGATTAGGCTTGATTACATTAGAGTTTAATTTAATCACCCACATTCGCGCGGCTCGCAAACATGGAAAAAAAACGCTGGAACTGGGGCCTCCCGGCCTGCCGTAGTTTCCGGAACCCGCCAGATCAGTCCTTCAATCCTTTCATCTCCCGGCATTAGCGGAAACTGGATTCGGAATGCCGCGACGCTAGGCTTTGTAACGATCACACCCGCGAGGGAAATGAGCAATGTGCCCCCATCTCAGATCCACCGCTCCCACCTCCACCTCCTCCAAAGTGATCCATCTCAACTGTCGGCGAGCGAGCAGTTCGAATCCAGGAAGCAGCGCTCTGGAAGCACCAGAGCGCAGCAAAACCCATGGAAAAAGGTAGGGAATATCAAAGCGCCCAACGCCTCTGCCAGCATCACCCAACCAAATTCTACCACAAATCCCC
Source organism: Chlamydomonas sp. ICE-L (assembly GCA_013435795.1). Lineage (NCBI taxonomy): Eukaryota > Viridiplantae > Chlorophyta > Chlorophyceae > Chlamydomonadales > Chlamydomonadaceae > Chlamydomonas > Chlamydomonas sp. ICE-L. The sequence continues at coordinate 39,734 of JACBWV010000710.1, read as the reverse complement.
GTACCGGGCGGATTACCAAATCTACACCAAACAAGAAGAACAACACCACGTTTCGAGCGGACACGCTGTCGCGAAGCGATCCTGGAACACCTGCTATACAGATATTCCAGGATGGGGCACCTGCATACCAAATCCCACGATGATCGTCACCACCCTCCGACGAGTCCTGACCACCATCAAAAAAAATATCATCTCCACTTCCAGCATCAAACAATCAAAAATCACCACCAAACCCTACAATGGAAAAGATACCATCTCCAACGCGACGATCCACATCGTCGTCCTTCTTATCCTCCTAACAAGCACAGCCTTCCAACACCACAACACTTGCAACTCTCAAGCCCCACAACCCTCCAACGATACAATGCTCCGATATGGCCCCTTCCAATCTAAGCTCCTCACAGGTGAGAATTACGAGTCGTGCCTCCCCAGTAACGACCTGTACTCACGCACCGACCCTCAACCTCCCTTCGACCATTGCTGCGTCTCCCTGCTCCGCAACAACACATTCCATCCAAACCAACATCTCCCCCAAATCCACCCTTACTGGGATAATACCGTCCATCGTGGCGAAGGTGAGAGTCCTATTGAATCCTGCAGATTCAATGGGGGGCAAAAGCCTGACGGCAGCCCCCAAAATGGAAAGCATAAGCCTGACGGCAGCTATCCGAACCTCGCAAATAACAATATCTCCTCGACAGGTCTCAGTGGCACCAAGCCTGTGCTCGAATCCAGAGGGGACGTCCTCTACCCCCCCCCCGAGGATTCACCGCGCAACGCCACGTCTTCCTGGATACTCACCTACAGCGAGCCATCCGAGTCTATGAGACCCACGAGGAAATTAACGCAACCATCCACCCTCCGTCACCCAACGACGAATCAGTCTTCCATAACATCGACCCCTTCGCGGCCGAGCTGAGCGACCAAACAGTTGTGACTTACCCCATCCACGGCATTCCCCAAGATGCCAAGATTATCAAGGTGGTGCTGGGAGGCATTGTTGGCAACACCACCAGCATGAGGCTTACCAACAGGCCCAGACCCGGCTTCTTCCCTGACAATGCCTTGGCTTGCACCACCCCTGACTCAGTTGCTAGGCATGTCAACGCAGCATTCCGCCAGATGCCCCCTGGCATACTGGCTGGCGACATCAGTGGGAAGCATGTCGACCAAGTCTGCAGCACCCCTACTACACCCGTAGAGTGGAAAGTAACAGTCCACATTCATGCCACTCACCTGCACAAACTCCCCCTCCTGACTATCAAACACCTCTGCAACTTTGCAGTCCTAGCCAAAAGCAGAAACCTTGAGACAGGGGTACCCACTCTCACCCCTCTAGTAAACACCAACCACCTCATCCCCTGCAAAATCTTAGTCAATATTGAAGACAGTGAGAGCCTCTATCCCAAGGGCACCATCTCTAGAGCCAACACCATCACTAGACTTACCTCCCTGGGCAGGTCCACCAGAAACCCTGCCAGGCAGATCATTGATGTTTGTCAGCAGACCAGGATCCCCACCCATACTGCCAGTGGAAGTGTCCTCTCAGAGCAACCCACTGCACCTACTGCCACAACACTTGTACCCATTCCCCACTATCCCCCTGGCAGAACAACCAACCCTGCACACCCACCAGCCCCAGGGGCATCTCCAGACCCCCTAGCTGAAGGGGGAGATGAGCATATGACAGAAGCACAGGGCACAGATGTCACTGACCCTCCCACACCCTTCTCCAACCCTGATGCCCCTGGCCATGACCATGCCCCTCCCACCAAGAAGGCCAAGGGGCAGAAGACCAACGCCGCAGATGATGCGGAAGTCGCAGGACCCCCCAGGAAACTCACCTCACCATCACCTCCCCTCAGCTTCTCTGTCCCAGTGACTTATCCCCCTCCTGACCACCTCGACTTCCACGACATCGAGGAGGTTCGCCGAGCCTCTGAAGCTTACATGCACTACGACTGGAAGAACATCGAAGCAGAAGACAAACCCAACTGGCTTGTGAAGCTCGAGGTCATCCTCCAGCTCGCCTTGATTAACAAAGAAGACCACGACGACACCATGACAGTGCATAACTCACTCAACTTCATGCTGGTAGAGACCACTCGCGACAAGAGGACTGTCACCAGCGCCATGTGCGCCACTCCCGCAATCAAGGAGTCCATTGAGTCCCTGCTCCCCCTCCACATCAGGAGGACTGACCACTACAGCCTCTTCATCAGCCCCTCCAACATCCCCTCAGATGCCTACCAGTGCTCAGTGATCTTGAAGACTGACCAGATCGTCAACCTTGAAGACCGCCTTGGACTGCACCAAGTCATCATGGAATCCAACAGGCACTACCTCGCTACTCTGAGGAGGATGTTCCCCAAGGAGCTGGAGGGCCTTGATGAGGACCTACACTCACCAGACCTGTGGGACATCATCTCCAGGGAAAAGATCTGCAGCGATTATGTCACCACCCGCTGCTCACATTAACAACTCCCTTGTCACCAGGGAGGGCATCCCTCTCTACTTACATGATCCTATCACCAGGTCAACACAAGCCAACCGAGGCATCCACCTCATGCTCTTAAACAGAGCTACAGTCCTGATAACCTTCCTCTCCACCAGAGGCATCCTCCATTCTGGTGGCTCTACCTACACCCTCAGGCCCTCCTTCCTCCCTGACTACGACCCTGCCATGACCAAGGGCAAGCCAGGCAAGATCTGGAACTGCCTGGCCACTTGGATGATCAGGAGAGAGATCTCCAAGAATTCCGCCAAGGGAAAAGGCCCCCTTGACCCCCACACCAAGGGTGACCTGGACCAATGGAAGGCTCTCAAGACCTCCCTGGATGGACACCCCCCCCGAATACCATGTCACCACCTACCAGAAGGCCATTGTTGACATGCTCCTCAACCATGAAACCCCTGATCCACCTGCAGCTTGGCCACCTGCACCCTATGAAGCCGCTGATGATGATGACATCTTTGGAGCAGGTGCCATCACCAGTGAGCACTGCAACACCCCAGCAGACCCTGAACTGGGAAATGACTGGAGCAGCTTCCTCCAAACAGCTGCTCTCAAGGTAAACCCCAATCAAACCAAACCCTATAGTACCTTCTACACCTGCATCCCTGCCACCAAAAACCAACAACATCAAAACACTCACCACTCCACAGGTTGCCAGCACCACAGCCAACAAGGCTTACCCCAAAGCCAACACCTTCAAGGGACACAGGATGTAGCAAACCCCCTGGACCTCTGGATAACAGCACTGCTCCTCCTGCTCTTCTCTCTTATCAGCACTACCCCACTGTCCCAGTGGAAACATCCATAGCAAGAGCAACAAAAATAGAAAAAATAGACATGGATATGAGCCCCTCTGGACACTATCTCCTTATAATGTGAACCCCTGCCAGACCAAAGGCACAGCCTGCCACTCCTGTGCTGAGATTACAACCTGTAACAGATTAAACCTTGCCTGCACTCTTCCCTCCCCTATCTCTCCTGCTCTCACTCTACCCATAGACAGCTCAGATACTCAGGAGGATGCTCACAGCAGTAAGTACCCCTACAGCTGCCCCCTCTCCACTCCTCCTACACCCCCCACACTCAGAGGAGGTAGACCCAGAGGAAGCAGACGCCTACAAAGTAAGTCTGAGTCTGCCCCATACTGGGAAGCCCAAACAGCCTCTCACTGCCAAATTCACTCCATCAATGCCTACCTTGGATACAAAGCCATGGATATCAATCTAGTCCTAGACTTTGCTAACAAACTCCACACTCAAGTCACTAGAGCCACTGATAATCACTGGAAGGTTATGGGATCATATTTTCTCAACCCCTCTGGAAACTATAATAATGCCCTTATTGACTACTACACCTTCACCAAGCAGACTGGCACTGGATACCTGGTCAGCCACAGGAACCACCCATACACACCACTACACACCTCATCTCCTAACACTGAAGAAAACTATGAAACAGGCATCCAACTTGGTAGCACCAAACAACAAATCCTTAGCAGAATTCCCATCAATAGCACCAAATTCATACTGCACTACTGGTCCAATGGCTATGGTCATGCAATCACTATCAAATACTACAACAATAAATGGTACAACCTTGACTCTTAAATCTCTGGACCCACCATCCTAACCCCCCAAGACTGGCACCAGCTCCAGGGGCGCATCTACACTCTTAGCCAGGCTACACCCTCCTTCCATGGCCATCCATTTCAACCTGATCTCTATTTTGATCCAACCAATCCCCACCCTAATACCAATGGTACCATCCTAGAAGACTCTCAACAGATCAACACCTACACCAATCCACCACCTTCACCACCAGATCAAACAATCCCTACCACTCAAAATAACACTGAAACACCCACAGACGAAGATGATGACATTATCTATCTAGTATCTGAGGATGAATCCCACGCAAAACGTAAGAAACCCTACACCTCTACCAAAAAATCTAAAAAATCCAAGAAAACTACCACCACTAAAAAACGGTCACGAAGTGACCTTCCCCCCCCAATACAGGCAGCAAGGCTCCCCACCCCCAGCAGGCCTACCATCCCTGAATACAACAAGCTCAGACAGACCCGGATCCCTGGAGCTCCCCCCCCGTCCAAGAAGCAGCAGTCCATCAGCACTACCAAGCCCACCTCACCGGTGAAACGTAGTAAGCCTAAATACTCTGAACAAACCTCAGACCACCCTGTCCAACAGCAGGAACACATTCTTAATGACACTAACATCACCACTATCAACTGCAGGGGAATTGGATCCTCCTGGGAAGTCATCTATGATCACATTAGATCCAGGGATAATGATATAATAATTCTCACTGAAACCAAACTACTCCCACACAGAAAATCCATTCTAAACATGATTAAATCAGACATGCATGATTATCACTTCCACCACAACAGCAAAACTACTCTCCAAGCTACCAGCCCTGACAAAATTGTCACCCCCTCAGCAGGGGTCATTACCCTAATCAGGAAAACAGTCACTGCTCACCCAGTCAATCATGAAACTCCAGTCGAACTCTCTGGACACATTACTCACCAAACCATAAACAACATAGCCCATGTCCTGGGCGTCTACATGCCCTGTAACAATGCCCCCAAAAGAGAGAACATCTACTCCTACATCCACCACATTACTGAGAAAAATCCTACCCACCACTACATCCTAGCTGGGGACTGGAATGCCACATGCCACACCACTGACAGAAGCAGTCTAACCAAATATCCAGATGACATTTCTCACCAGCAACACATTTATCAACTCTGTATCACTCCACAACCACAACCCAGACCTCACACATACTTTTCTTGCAGCAACAACACCCCCTACAGCAGTCGTATTGATGATATCCTGCTCATCAACTCACCTCCGGGCACCCACACCACTGAAAGCACCCACCAAATGGGGGACACCCTAGACCACCATGCACTTGAGCAACGCCTCACCTCCACTCTCCTCCCCCCTCCTGCCATACCTCCAACCAACACCAACACCTCCCCTCAGCTCCTCCTCCCTCTTAAACAATCAGACAAAGAGAAAACTAGGCAAGCCATCACTACTCAATACCTCCACCAATTCCTAAGCTCCCACACTAACATAGAATCCGCCTGGCAAACTGCTCAGGACCTTCTTGGGGAAGACAGGACTGCCTCTCACATTCAATCCATCAGGCAGGAACTGATGACTACACTTCCAGAAGACCTCAACAGTATGGCCGACCACCTTATGACCACCCTGCATCAAGCCCTCAGTATAATGATAGAGACTTGCCCCACTAAACAAACCATCTCTGGCATCTTCCTCCCCAGAAAGACAGCTAAATCCTACCAACAACTTAACCAACACGTGAAACACATTAAAACTCTCCGCACCCAATCCTACTCCATGGACCAATCTGGATATGATAACCTGCGCTCTTCCCCATCCTTTCCTCCAGACTGCCCTCTACAAACTACAACGCAAGTCCAACTCCTTCTCCTCCACAACCCCCTTCTTACCCAATACCGTCAATCACTCACTGATGACATACAACACACTATCCAGGAGCTACGCACTATCCAAGCCCTGCAAAAGGAGGAAAGAAGCACCAAGGCCATCAAGAAGTTTCGCCATCGCCTTAATACACAGGCGCGGGTTACGCATAGACACATCTTCAAACCAGACGGCCAGCCCCACTCTCCCACTGTCCTTCTTAACCAGCAAACTGGAACCCTTCATACTAAAACTAAAGATCTCCTTGACCTTTTGACCAAACACATGGGCAAACTCATGTCTCCCCCTGTGCCCCCACCCAATGGCAACTACACTGCCTACTCTACCCCTCCCCCCTGGGAAACACACACTGACAAATTTCAACTCGAAACCCCCGCCACCTCTATTCAGCATACTGCCTCACCCTACACCTACCTCTCATCCCCAACTGCCTACACCGACTGCATCAGAAAACTGGCCACAAATAAAGCCACAGGACCAGATGGGATACCCAATGAATTACTGATGTGTCTCCCCACCGAAATGCACACTGTCATTCACAAACTTATGCAAATCTCCTGGATCCTGGGAGAAACCCCAGACTGCTGGAAAACTTCTCACACAGTTATGCTTTACAAAAAATCTGACCCGTACCTTCCCCAGAACTATAGACCCATAGGACTTAACAATTCTGTGGCTAAACTCTGGACCTCTCTCATCACCAACACAATTTCCACCTACTCAGAAACCAATCATATTCTCAGCACCTGCCAAGAGGGATTTAGAAAAGACAAGAGCACCTATAGGCAGCTCCTCAACCTCCTTCACAACATAGAGGATGCCTCCCTCTTCCAACAAGACTTGTACGCAGCTTACTTTGACTTTAGCTCTGCCTTCAACATGATTGATCACCACAAAACTTCTTTGCATTATGCACAACCTTGGATTCACCCACGACACCATAGACACAGTCAAAGGGATCTATACCAACTCCAACACTCACATCCTCCTTAACAACACACCTGGTCAACCCATCCCCATCACCAGGGGATCCATCCAAGGGGACACACTCTCCCCTCTCCTCTTCATCATCTTTATTGAACCCCTCCACCGATGGCTATGCTCAGGAGGTAGGGGATACCGCGCTGCCTCCCTTCCCACCGCGGAGGCTGACGAGCACCTCACCAGCAGCCTGGGGTACGCGGATGACACCGCAGTCCTCACTGGAACGGTCGAGGACCTCCGCATCCAATGTGGTAAAGTCCAACTGTTCAGCACCTGGTCTGGCATCCCTCTCAATGCTACCAAATGTGTGGTCAGTGGCATCCTTCACAAGACACACCCCTCAACCCCCACCCACACTGATATCCTCAAACAAAGACTCCAGGACAAAATAGCCCTTGGAGACACATATGCCACTTATCAACCACCAGATATAGCCTACAAATACTTAGGAGTCCACATCTCTCTCACCCTCAACTGGAAAACCCAACTGCATGCCACCCTTAACATTATCCACACCAAGGGCCTACATATACTCAACAAAGCTAAAAGCAGGGCAACCCCTGAACAATGCATACGCATAATCACACAATGCATCAGAGCAGCCATCAAATACCCTATGATCGTAGCCCCCTTCTCTCTCACAGACATCCACATTATAGATAAAGCAGTACTTAAGACAGTCAAACTGTGCAGCAGCCTTCCCATGTCCTTCCCCACTAGGGCACTACACCTGCCCAAAACAGAGGCAGGCCTAGGGATCCCCTCTCTCCTCACTGAATACACACAAATTACTGCCTCTGCCCTCACCCACGCCATGAATGACACTGGACGCCTGGGCATACTAACCAAATCTCTCCTCACTAAAACCTTCAAAACTTTCCACACTCTCACTCCAACCTCTCTCTCTCCCAAACTCCTCCAATACTCATCTGTTGCCCGGCAACTTCAACTCCTAGACCATTCAAACATCCAAATTACCTGGAATGACACAGAACTCCTGGATAAGCTCAACATCCAATCAGTACTCCCTCAACCTGCTCACATCCCTGTCTCCCTTGTGACTCCCTTCCACGATCTAGGGATCTATACATACCACGACCTGGTTACTCCAGCAGGCACTCACCTTATCACTACCACGGATCTCCCTCTTATCACACAGGGCAAAGTCACAAAGCACCATCGGCGCTCCCTCAACCTCCTTACAGCACACCTCACTGGCAACAGCCCCGACCTGCTCCCCTCCTTCAGCCATGCCAACCCTCTTCCATTACCGCAGCGACAACTTACCTCGTCATACACCATCCCACCCAAACCGTCAGCCGATGCGCAGAACATGTTTGTCGCCCGCCCGGCCTCCACCCCAACTCAGCGCTACCCCCACCAGCCGAGCGCAACCTCCTGTCAAGGAAGCGGACTACACAGCAGACCCTCTCCGAGACCTCAGCGGGGAACAATGGTGGGCGTGGACCACCTGCAACTCCACAGCCGAATGGAACGCCAACGTCGACCACTACGGTAAAGCATGGGGCAACAATGAAGCCGCGACAACCTGGGCATCCCGCCTTCACCTCTGCAAGGCCATCATCCGCGGCCCAGCCAAGCCCTTCTTTAAGCACTACAACATCACTAAGGTCTCCAACCCTGATCTTCTCAAGGCAGCAATGCTCCACCCTACCCCTGGATCCCCATCCCCCCCTACCCGTCTCCTTCACCTCACCTATGGTAACCAGTACAAACCCTTCAGCATCACCAGCTGGCGCAGCAAACGGACCATGGACACTAGGGACACCAGCATCACCACCACTGCCCACCTCCAATGGGCCCCCATCACCATGCACAACGACCATATCAGTCAATACACCCAAATTGGTTACACTATCCTTCACAGTAACCCAATTACTCCCACCACCTCTGAGGTCCACTGGAAACCACAACCATACCACACCACCCACCTCATCACTATGCTGGGCCAATCCACCTATGACACCCTTCTCCAGGCCTTCAAAGACACACCCACCACCACAACCCATCTTAACCCCAGAAGAGACTCCCACCTTACTAACTCCCAGCAACAGGGGCAATGGGCCACTACACCTGGCTTCAACGCTGATAACCATGCCCTTGTCCACAAACTTCTTCACATAGACACTCATGACCGAAACCCTACCTGGGACATCCAATCACCACTCAAACACACAGCCCAAACTGGCATCCTCACTGGCTCAGAAGGCCATCAAACCCACACGCATGCAGACACTACATTCCTCTATAACCCCACCGGGAAATGTGTGGGTCATAGTACCAACACCCTTCTCACCTCCCTCCACACACACTATGAATACAATAAAACTACACGCCCTTCAACTTGGAACCAACTCACACAAGGAGGATTCCTACCTGACCTTGCAGCCCTATACACCAGACACAAGGACACCCCTGCCTCCACCTACACTCTTCCCCCAGCCCTGCACCAAGCTAACCTACACCTCAACATCACCCATCACCGCACTGCTACCCCACTCAACCTAGATTCTGCCTATGAAGAATTTTCCTCCATGAACCCAGCTGACCAGCTCTTTGGAGCCAACGGGGATCTCTTCCACAGCATCTGGACAGGGGGATCACTGGTGAACATCCCTACCTCCGTCACCGATGCACACAAGGCACTCAGGTGGGCTCTAGCCAGTGCTGACCACGCAGAAGCACAACACATCCCAACATGCACTGTCTTACTCATCCCAGACAACTATAATGCCCCCTACAAGAAACTATTGCACCACCCCTGGATCCATCACGTGGACTCCAGACCTTTCTCTGAAATCTACAGCACCTCTGAAACCTGGCTAGGGGGCAAACATCACAACCCTACCTCCTCCCACAAGCTCCACATTCTCATCATCAGCAACCCAAGCAGCCAACCTGAATACCTAAACCGTCTCCAGGGGTTCAAAGACATCTGGTCACAGCACATGCTCAGCATCTCACCCTACTGGGAACCACATAACCTCCCTGCACATCCTACCCTTACCTCTTCAGACACACAAATCACCTACCCCAGGACTCTTAAATCCCTCACTACCCTGCCCTGGCAGCCTACCACCCACCACTGCCCCCCTCTGCTCCCCACAGTTATCTACCCCTGCCACTACCCAGCCATACCTACCCTAGGTCTGCAGGTCTATACTGATGGCAGCCTGATCAAGGGAGCCCCTGGCACCCCCAGCAAAATAGGTGCAGGGGTCTACATACCTGTGGCTGGTATGAGCTATTCCATTAACCCAGGAGGCCAAGGCGCCACCAGAACTAACAACCGGGCTGAATTAGTGGCCATCCATCAAGCCATAGCACGCATTGACTATAATACTGACCTCACCCTGCACACTGACAGCCTCTGCTCACTCCAACTCATTAATAAAATGATTCAAGATCCTACTACCTCTACACGTTCTCTTCACTATGAACTCCTGCATTCTATCCGCACTCACCTTGTCCAACGCATTCTGGCAGGATCACACACTACCCTCTGCAAAGTACGCTCACACACTGGCATATTGGGCAATGATAGAGCAGATGCACTAGCACGCAATGCAGCCACCAACCCAGCATCTGTACGATACACCGACACCACTGGAGAACAACCCCGCCACAACACCTATTGGCCCATTGTCCAACCCCCCTGCACACCTCTTGGCACAACTCCCCCACGAGCCTTAGCACCTAACCTCACCAACGGGATCAGTCTTAACCTTCCCACTAGCTGCCACCTCGGAAAACATCCCCTCAAAGGCATATATGCCACCACCTGGGCTGATAACACCCCCTTGCATCTACCCCACTCCAGCAATAAATTCTGGACATCCTCTCACATCACCCACAAAACTAAGTTCTGCATCCTCAAGGCCAGATGGGGCCGACTGTGGAACAAGAAGCTTGCCTATCGCTGGAAGATGCCCTATGCTAACAACCCCAACCCTGCCACCCTCCCCCACATGCCCTATTTGTACCACCCACGAGGACGGAGCTGGCCACATTCTTGCTGGCTGCACACACGCCACCTTCAAGGGCATGTACATCAAGCGTCATGACGCAGCTGTCCACTTACTGCACAAGGCCATCAGCAAAGGCGCCCTTGGATCCCGCCGCGTTATCATGGACGCAGGTAGGCTGGAGGACCTCCCCCGCGGAGTCCTTGGCAAAACACTGCCTGACTGGTTACGCCCTCCCTCCATCTCAGCAGAGATCTGGCCCAAACTGAGGCCAGATCTCGCCATCCTGCCCGAGGTGGACTCACCCACCATTGCTGCTGACAAGGAAATCTGGATTCTAGAGCTGGGATACTGCTCTGACACCAACCATGCCACTAAGGCAGAGGATAAACATGCCCAATACACCCAGTTGGTGGCCGGCCTAAGACTAGCTGGCTACCTTGTTCACTACCTAGTTGTTACCATTGGTACCACTGGCACCATCCCCAGAACCTTTGTGACCTCCATGACCACCCTTGGTCTTACCAATTTAGAAATTCTTACATTAGCAGACCAGCTGCACCACCACTCTGTTGACAGCTTTCAGACTATTTTACAATGTCGTAGATTCATGGAACACCACCCCGCCGGAGATTAACATTTTTTGGTCCAGCTAGTGCCACCCACGTGACTGACTGAAATGACTCTCAGTCAGTTACGGGTGGGATCACAACTAGTACTGGATATTTTTTGTGTTTATCTATGGTGACTACAGCTAGCTTCTGCATACGCTGTGGTGTCCTTAATCTCACGTCCCTAGAGTATTTATATTTCTTGGATGTAACAATTTCAATTTCAATTTCCTTAGGGTCCTTCCCTTAGGGTGTGTTTCCACAGAGATTTTCGCGTCCCCGGAAACAAAAAGTAAACCCTCCCCGGTGCCAGGTAGGCAATTTTGTTTCCACAGGGGTTCCCCGGAGTCTCCCCGAAGAATCCCCGGAGTTCCAGGTCGGCAAATCTTCGCGACAGGTCGTCGAATCTTTACCCCTGGGTATTTTTGAATATTTCGAAATATTTACGAAAAATGACGGTTAAAAGTACAAAACGGACGATTAACGACTTTCCCTTGGCTTTCCAGGAGAAAAGTTTCGGGGGAACATGCCGCCCACCCCTGGAGATTTTGGAGTCTCCCAGGAGTCCACATCAGCATTTCCCGGAGTCCACATCAGCATCCCAGGAGAATCGCCGCACACAAAATCGACAAGGCGTCTCATTGTTTGCGTGATGACATCTTTAGCTTTTATTTCACAGCGGCTCTCTCTTTTGTTCTGCCGCTTGGGCTTCCCGTGGATTGGGGTCCAGCTGTTGACCTGTCAGCTCAACTGAACCCAACCGAAACTCCCCGGAGAATCCCGAAGTCCTTGATTCGCCCGAAGGACTTTGGGATTCTCCGGGTAGTTTCGGTTGGGTTCAGTTGAGGTGCCAGGTCGACTCCTGGAACCTAATCCACGGGAAGGCCAAAAAGTCCTGTGGAAACACATCATAACTCATGTGGAAACAGGCCCTCAACCGAACGCGTTCGCGAACGGTAACCGAGCGGGGAACGTGTTTAAATTCGAAATTCAAAGCAAGCTTCAAAACAAGCCCAGCTCATCAGAAGACAGAAATACGGGCCTTATTAAGCTCCGGCGTGTTGCCACTTGCTAGTGCACTGGCTGGTGATGCCCCCCGTGTTGCCCCAGCCAGGTGCCCAGGGATTCGGAGACAGTCGAAATGCACGATTTCAATACCCTCGATTTTCAAACCCCACGAAGGCCCCCGAGTGAGCCCGGCGTAACGGCTGGACCTCCCAAGACGCACACGACCCCCCCCCCCCCCCCCCCCCCTGCCTGTGCGGGGCTTGTTGCATATCCGAGTCCGGAAGGGCTTAGTCAGATGCAGGGTAGTGCAGGACGCAGCGAATAAGGGTGTGTCCCAGGACGCAACCCCTGGGGTCCGTTTGAAGTACCCTGGTACCACTGTGTCCGCTGGAAGCATCTCCCCCCCCCACACACACAAATTACATAGTGTTTAAGGCAAAAATAGACATTGAGATGATTTTTAAGCGTTGAAATCGGGTATGCCCCCCCCCCCCCCCCCCCCCCCCCCCCCAGCTTGGGCAGACTACTTAGTAAACATGTACTTGACCTTGAAGTTGGTTACCAACAACCGGTATGGATACTAAGCCCTATCAAGTTTAGTGCTCCTGATTTGAATTGTTACATGGTTTTCCAGCAAGCTTGGGCAGACTACCGTACTTTGTGAACATGTTCCAAAGAAATGTAACAATAACATAAGGCCCTTTGCCAACTGGATTACAAGGCTGAGCTTGAGACAGTAATAGCCATAGACCCCTTTGCCAAGTTAGTTTTGCCAAGCTTTTCTGAGACCCACTTTTAGGGGGAAATGACATTTGCCAATACTAAATCTTGCCAATACTTAAGGCGCACACGGTATACTCGAATTCACTTGGGCAAAGAGTCGTTTGCCAAGTCATTTGCCAATTAATCCTGTGTGTGCGGTACGACAGTATATCATCCGCATCAATCGCTTAGGGGTCTATATCATCCGCAGCAGTGCCCACGAGTCTGAGGAAGTGGCTGCCACTCACAGCCGGTAGGTTGGGCAGCTAGGCTGTGCTGAAGTGATGTGACAGGTAGGCCTAAAGTTTACATTATTACAAATACAGTTTTTTGCCAACTTTTAATCTTGCCAACTAACGCTGCGTGTCAGGGTAATTCAAAGCGCGCGCTTTTGCGCGCTGACTTTTTGACCCCCTCTGCGCTCTAAGCGTAGTTTTTTGCACCCCCCTGTGGGCGCAGCAAGCAATTTTTGCGCTTTTTGCACTACAAAGCGCAGTTTTTTTGTTTTCAAGTGCGCTTAAGCGGTGGCTAATTTGGTAATTCGAAGTACCCTGCTGTGTGTACGATAGATAATGCACCAGACTTATTGCTATGATGAAGTATCACAGCTATATGTATGAAGTCCAGTAGATCCCTGCAAAGGTTTCATCATGCAACATCACAGCTATGCGTTTATGACATTCAGTAGATGTATACAAAGGTTGCATCATACCCCTGGGCTTGATGCGGTATCATACCTACGTGTATAATGATGCACCATACTCATGTATACAATTCAACATCACAGTTATATGTACGACGTTCAGTATATCCATAAAGAAGGTTGCATCTTACCCCTGGGCTCGATACGTTACCATAACTATGAGTATGACAATGCATCATACTCATTTCTATAGTGCTCAATATACCTCTTCCTAAGCTTTCATCGTACCCCTGGGCATCATGTGGTATCATACCTATGGATATAACAATGCATCGTACTCATTGCTGTAGTGCTCAATAAAAATTTCCTATGGTTCCATCATAGTCCTGAATTGGTGGATAAAAACTCCAGTATGAAGCTGGTCATGAATTCTGATTCCTTTGAAGGATGGAAATACTTAATTCAGTCTATTAAAAAATGCGATAATAATCGTACAATTAAATTATCATCCCAGCTGAGATGATGATTTAACTAGATGATGATTTAACTTCTTTTTAAGCTCTTCCTAACGGTTGGGCAAGTCCCTTTAGCCTATTTGGCCTACCTCTGGACTGTAACATACATACATACATAAATAGTCAAGGATATATTGAAATAACTTTCACAACTACAAAAATAAAAACATCATACTCCTGGGCATGATGTGGTATCATACCTATGGACACCCCCCCTTATGCAGACACCCCAAATAAGCAGTGTTAGGGGTCCACCCAGCCCTTGGCCATATCCCCCAAAATTAGCAGTAATGGGCGTTCCTGCTTCCGAACGGATTTTTTATTTTACTGAAATCTTACGATAAATATTGTAAGATCGTTTTCGCAAATTAATTGATTTTGCTTTTTTGGTGTATTTTACGAAAATATCTTACAATTTATTTTGTTCTGCCAGACCAGACCAGGACACGCGCCGGGCCAGCACCTGCGCCGGAGTACTGGCGAACAGCTCTGCACCCGCCTGCACCTTCCTGAGGCCTGCCTACCTGCATGATGGTTACCTGCCTGCACCTGCGTCAGAGTAATGGCGGACAGTACTGCATACCCATATGGCATGCATCCTTAGCTACCGTTCCAAGATTTCCATAGCGTCTGGTTTGGTTATGAATTGCATTGTAGTGGTAGACTGCAATTGTAGCCCAGACTTAGCTGCCTTGTGCCTGTGTTGACCAAGTTACTGCTTGCCAACAGGTTGCCTTGTTTATTGGTTAATCTTTGCCGGGAGTGTGGTTGGGTGTTTATGTTGTGATTGGTACTTTACATGACACTGACATATGGATCATGTACACCTGCAGTTCTTCTATTTTACTGTGTTCTTGCCCACCTCGGCCACCTACCTATTTACTAGGTTTGTTTTAGTGGCCCAGTACTGCAATAGGTAAAGCAAAGATGTGAAGTTGAGGCCTGCTTGACTTGCATAGCATTACTGATGAAATGTCATAGCCCAGAAGAATTTAGCCCTTTTGCCTGTTCCGTCTAGGCATTCGGTGGATCAAGTTTTCTTTGACTGGTTTTAGGATTGATTTTTTTATGATCGGGAGGACTGTGTGTATTCCGAGTTTGGTCTTCTCAATCATTCGCTCGTTGGGTTTGACAATGCTCCCGATTATGATCGGGAGGACTGTGGGTATTCTGAGTTTGGTTTTTCTCAATCATTCGTTCGTTGGGTTTGTCCATGCTCCCGATTATGATCGGGAGGACTGTGGGTATTCTGAGTTTGGTTTTTCTTAATCATTCGCTCGTTGGGTTTGACAATGCTTCCGATTATGATCGGGAGGACTGTGGGTATTCTGAGCTTGGTTTTTCTCAATCATTCGCTCGTTGGGTTTGACAATGCTCCCGATTATGATCGGGAGGACTATGGGTATGCCGAGTACAAAACAAAAACAAAAAAAACAAAAAAAATATGCAGAGTACATGTTTTCTGAATCATTCGCTCGTTGGGTTTGACAATGCTCCCGATTATGATCGGGAGGACTGTGGGTATTCCGAGTTTGGTTATTCTCAATCGCTCGCTCGTTGGGTTTGACAATGCTCCCGATTATGATCGGGAGGACTATGGGTATGCCGAGTAAAAAAAAAAAAAAAAAAAATGCGAGTACATGTTTTCTGAATCATTCGCCCGTTGGGTTTGTCAGTGCTCCCGATTATGATCGGGAGGACTGTGTGTATTCCGAATTTGGTTTTCTCAATCATTCGCTCGTTGGGTTTGTCAATGCTCCCGATTATGATCGGGAGGACTCTGTGTATTCCGAATTTATTTTTCTCAATCATTCGCTCGTTGGGTTTGACAATGCTCTCGATTATGATCGAAGGACTGTGGGTATTCTGAGCTTGGTTTTTCTCAATCATTCGTTCGTTGGGTTTGACAATGCTACCGATTATGATCGAGAGGACTATGGGTATGCCGAGTACAAAAAAAAATAAAAAAAAATGTGGCGATTACATGTTTTCTGAATCATTCGCTCGTTGGGTTTGTCAGTGCTCCCGATTATGATCGGGAGGACTGTGTGTATTCCGAATTTGGTTTTCTCAATCATTCGCTCGTTGGGTTTGTCAATGCTCCCGATTATGATCGGGAGGACTCTGTGTATTCCGAATTTGGTTTTCACAATCATTCGCTCATTGGGTTTGACAATGCTCCCGATTATGATCGGGAGGACTGTGGGTATTCTGAGTTTGGTTATTCTCAATCATTCGCTCGTTGGGGTTTGACAATGCCTCCCGATTATGATCGGAGGACTGTGGGTATTCTGAGCTTGGTTTTTCTCAATCATTCGTTCGTTGGGTTTGACAATGCTCCCGATTATGATCGGGAGGACTATGGGTATGCCGAGTACAAAAAAAAAAAAAAAAAAAAAAAAATGCCGAGTACATGTTTTCTGAATCATTCGCTCGTTGGGTTTGACAATAATCCCCATTATGATCGGGAGGACTGTGGGTATTCTGAGTTTGGTTGTTCTCAATCATTCGCTCGTTGGGTTTGACAATGCTCCCGATTATGATCGGGAGGACTATGGGTATGCCGAGTACAAAAAATAAAAAAAAATAAAAAATGGCCAAATACATGTTTTCTGAATCATTCGCTCGTTGGGTTTGTCAGTGCTCCCGATTATGATCGGGAGGACTGTGTGTATTCCGAACTTTGTTTTCTCAATCATTCGCTCGTTGGGTTTGACAATGCTCCGATTATGATCGGGAGGACTATGGGTATGCCGAGTACATGTTTTCTGAATCATTCGCTCGTTGGGTTTGTCAGTGCTCCCGATTATGATCGGGAGGACTGTGTGTATTCCGAGTTGGTTGTTTCTCAATCCTTCGCTCGTTGGGTTGGTCACAATGCTCCCGATTATGATCGGCGATATAATCGGGAGCATTGCCAAACCCCAAGATGAGAATGGATTGAGAAAACAAAACTCGGAATAAACACCGTCCCTCCCGATTCATAATCGTGAGCACTGACCCCCCCCTTCGAGGGACTGGTATATTCCGAATTTGGTTTCTCTCTCCTTTCTTCTGTGACACCTCGTACTCCCTCCGAGTGTGTCTGCCCCGGCTCTTGAAAATGATTCTCCCCGATTTATGTGATCTGGGTTTTGCAGGACTACCTCGTGTATTCTGATTTGGTTTTCTTCCTCTTTTATCCCACTGAGCTCTGATGTTCGATATATGACATCCTGAATGCTGAATCATTTGCTTTACCAACTATTGTCTGCCGCCCGGTACAATGACAGTACCGGGCAAGTTTAAAACTCCAATCGGAGGGAAGGATTTGGGATGCTGGCGTCATGGACGATCATGGACCCAAGGAGCGCCAAGTGCAAATGAACATCGAAGTCGTTGTTGGTGACCAGACTTCTATGTTACGGCTACACACGCTCACTGGTTGAGGTTTCGCGGCGAATGCAGGCATATGTGCGGAGCAGATGCATTCTGGTCGACACTCACCCTTGCGGAAGTCAAGACAGCCCAGTTGCTCGAAGCCACTAGCATTCGGAGGCCCATGTCAGGAGCTGGGCTATAAGGAGATAACAATTTGAATACGATGACCTTACAAAGTTGTCGGCGATCTGTCCTCTTCGTTGATTGTAGGAAGCTGACCTCATCGCGCCTTTCCTGACTTCTTCGCGGAGGCCGTAGGAAATGTAAAGAGTGCAGAAGTTACGCAATATCCTATCGAAATTGAAAGCGGCAAGTGCGGTCAGCACACAATGGTTGTTTCGAACGGTGTACATCCCACCGCGTACGTAACATTCGAAATGTACCTGTCAGATTTGAAAATTTAACCTGAGCCACGAGTGCAGCAGTACAGTCCGTTCGATTGCTCTCATACCGGCGTCAGGTGAAGGCCCTTTTGGTGTACATCGAGGTGACGTCCTCCTGTCGCTAGGACCAACTCCTCGAAATCGCTCCTGAGCTTTCCTTCGCATGTCTCAACCCACGCCCTAGTTTCCTCAAGCTCTTTGTCGGCGATAAATTCGCCCTCGCCGACCCTGACAGGCTTGCCTGCGCATTGTCAACCTCCAACCCAAGAGCCTGAATGTGAACTGGTATCCATGATAGGGCTCCTAACATGGGCCTCCGAATGCTAGTGACTTCAAGCAACTGGGCTGTCTTGACTTCCGCAAGGGTGAGTGTCGACCAGAATGCATCTGCTCCGCACATATGCCTGCATTCGCCGCGAAACCTCAACCAGTGAGCGTGCGTAGCCGTAACATAGAAGTCTGGTCCACCAACAACGACTTCGATGTTCATTGGCACTGGCGCTCCTTGGTCCATTCGTCCATGACGCCGCATCCCAAATCCTTCCCGTCCGATTGGAGTTTTTACTCCACGGTATTGTCATTGTAGACCCTGCGGAAGACAAATAGGTTGGTAAAGCAAATGATTCAGATTCAGATTCAAAATCAGATTCAGATTTAGAGAAAAACCAAACTTCAGAATACCCATAGTCCTCCCGATCATACTCGGGAGCATTTTCAAACCCAACAAGCGGAATGATTGAGAAAACCAAATTCGGATACACACAGTCCTCCCGATCATAATCGGGAGCACTGACAAACCCAAACGAGCGAATGATTCAGAAAACATGTACTCGGCATTTTTTTTTTTTTTTTGTAATCGGCATACCGATAGTCCTCCCGATCATAATCGGGAGCATTGTCAAACCCAACGAACGAATGATTGAGAAAACCAAACTCATAATACCCACAGACCTCCCGATCATAATCGGGAGCACTGACAAACCCAACAAGCGAATGATCAGAAAACATGTACTCGGCATTTTTTTTTTTTTTTTTTTTGTACTCGGCATACCCATAGTCCTCCCGATCATAATGGCAGAGCAGTGTCAAACCCAAACGAACGAACCATGATTCTGAGAAAAAAACCAAACTTCAGAATACCCACAGTCCTCTTGATCCATAAACGTCGGGGCATGTCAACACCCAAGCGAGCGTATGTCATGATTAAGAAAATACATGTACTACGGACAGTTATTTTTTTTCTTTTTTTTTTATTTGACTCGGAAAGATCCCATAGGTCCTCCGATCCATAATCGGAGCATTGTCAAACCCACTTACGAGTCGATATGATTAGAGAAAACACCAAGCTCAGCAATACCCACGAGCCCTACGATCATAATTCGGGAGCTGTTTTGAAAAACCCAAACAGGAATAATGATTTGGCGCGAAATGATATTGAGAAAACAAAATTTTCGGAAAAAAACACAGAGTCCCTCCGATTCATAATCGGGGCAGCAGTGAACAACCCAAAAAACGAAGCGGAATGCAATTAGGAAAACCAATAAATCGGATTGGAATACACCACAGTCATCCCGATCATAATCGGGAGCATTGTCAAACCCCAGAAAAGACGAAAAACTAGGATAGATATGTTTGAGATCACATACGCAATATTTCGGACTACACCACATTCACTCCCGATCAACTACAATCGGGAGCATCTGGACAAACCAACCGAGGAATCACTGGAGTTCAAGGGAAAATCAATGACTCGGCTTTTTTTTTTTTTTTTTTTGTGACACACTACGGGCATACGCCACTCAGCTCCTCCCTATAGATAATCGGGTGCATTGTCAAACCCAACGAAGCGAAGTGATTGAGATAAAAAAGACCAACTCAGAAATACCCACAGTCCTCTTGAATCATAAAGGAGCATTGTCCTAAACCCAAGTGAGCGCATGATTGAGAAAACCAAACTCGGTTAATACACAAAAGTTCTGCCCAGATCTAATCGGAGATGACCACTAAACCCAACTGACCTATTTCGCTTGAAGTCACCTACTACACTGCTAGCTGCCAGGCAGATGCCTGGTCACCAGCTGCTAGAGTGGGTGTCGGACCTAAGCACGCACCGTTACTGATACAGCTATAGGCTGTATCATTACATTCCCCCCAATCCCTGGTATTCTGGTACCCAGAATTCCTGGGATTCCACAACACAAGTCATAAGGAGTAAGCCAGACAAATATTCCCGTGGAGAAGAGAAAGTAGGGGATGGAAAGCAATCCTAAAACCAGTCAAGGCGTAGGTATGACATCCGTGAAAAACTGTCTGAACAGTATCCAAAGCTCTTCTTTGCACGCATCCGCTGATGCAATGGACAACAAGAAGACTAATCTTCCTCAGTCACGCCCTTCTCACATACAAAGAAGACCGCAGGAGGTGAACTTCTAAAGACACGCATCATGTGTGAGTACAAATACAGCGCATGTAGGACATGTCCTCCCCGATCATAATCGGGAGCATACACAGTATTTAAAACTTGAAATGATTACTTAACAAAATAATGCTAATATTCTGACTTCATGTTTCCTTCTATGTTAACTCAGGATTATTCTCCCAGGGAAGAGGCTTCATTGGTTATTGGGCTTTGCCATTCTACTCGCAGTCCATCAATCTGACTATATCATGCTTCCAACATTTCTTCAACCGGGTCCTTGAAGAAGAGGGGCAGCTTCCACCGTATTGCTTCTTGCAAATGGACAACGCGGCAAAGGACAACAAGACGCTTTCATGTTCGCATACTTGTCCTTGTTGGTTGAGATGAACTGGTTTGAGGAAGTGTACGTCCATTTCCTCCCTCCCGGACACACACATAGCAATCTTGACCAAAAGTACTTCTGTGATCTCGCAAGTGTTAAAGAACATGGAAGTGTACACCCTGGACCATCTGATGGGCATTGTTGGTAACTTAATTCAAGAGAATGGGCCCTTACACAAGGCAAGACGTCGTGACCTCTATAGGGGACTTCTCCGCTGTCCTCCTAGACAACGTTTACAAGTTGTTCGGTCATGCCACTAGCACCGTCAAAGGAGTTAATCGCCGTTTACACGCATTCAAGATAACGAAAGGTCCCAACGGGAGAGTCGGTAAGAATACTTGATATACTGATATTTACAATTAAATGCTACCGTGCGTGTATGTACTGTCTGCACAATGCTCCCGATTATGCTCGGGAGGAATATGGGTGTGCCATGTCCTCATTGATTTACATGTACAGTCTTCAATAGAAATTAAATGATACAAAGGAAGTTGTACCTAGGACCTAGGATGTATTATCCAAGGGATGCTCCCGAGTATAGTCGGGAGGAATATGGGTGTCCTAAATGATTCACTAATATACAATACATGTTTGCACACCAACAATTGCAGGGGTCTATTACAAGGAGTATGACGAGTCAGGATCTTGGAGAGGACAGTGGGACAATGACGCTGAACCTATTACGTCCTCCAAGGTCTTCCCACTGGTGGACACCAGAACAGTATTTAAGGAAAGCCCCCGAGATCAAGATTGAAGAGCTCGAGAATATCGAGGCAAACTGGGCGGCTGTCTGGAAGACTATTCATAACGAGAGCCCGGAGGTGACGTCCTTGCAGGCCACATGGCCGATGGTCCTTTACAAACGCCGGTGACGACCGTGCAGGACCCGTAGCTGATGTCCGTGTACGACACGCAGCGGAGGACCTTCTAGAACCAGAGCGATGACAGCAGCAGATGGCCATGAACCAGCAGCGATGGCCCACTCCATGCCCAGACCTTCAAACATATTGCCGAGAAGCTTCGTGAAACTGGGAAGCCAGCAATAAGTGGTGGACTGATTTCTTCAACGTTGAGAAGAGTATTGGAGCACTCAACCAGATGATGCTGTGACTGGGGAGTAACCGAAAGACCAACATTTTGTCGACTTCCATCGGAGTTGTCAGCAACCAGTCGTGTTCTGACACAGTCTGAGAAATCAATGGCCAAGCGCTTGATAGCATCATTGGATGACTTGTCCATGGATGTGTCAGATCTTTTACCTGCAAGTAACGAGATTGCCAAGACTATGAAGGTCGCACACACTTTGGAGACTAATATGGAAAGGCCAGAGGAGGAGGATGTGTTTTACTATATTCTTCACAAGGGACGAAGCCGGATAGAAGAATAGCCTACGAGCCCACTACTGATTGGTTGTTGGTCATGTCGCTGTGGTCAAGGTACAAATGGATGACTCTAGCGGATTGAGAGGATGGGACGTGGTGGAGGTCAAATCACTACCAGTGAATGGAGAAGTGGAATGTGTGTATTTAAAGCCCTTGTACTCTGGGGCTCAGAAGTTGGTGTACACTGAAACACAATACCCAACTTGGCCAGAAGATTGGATGGACCACAAGCTTGTGCCTATTACCGTGGGGGTTAGGAGAAAAGCAACTATGGACGGGCGATATTCCCATTGACGCATTTCAATTTAGCTGCGAACCCACCAAGGGTATGAAGATCCAGAGAAAGTACCACACAAGCATGCTCCTAGCTTGTCAATCCATTGAGAAGGACACCAGGGCAGAGGCTGTGCAATCGGATGGAGACAATGCAGACATTGCTAAGGAGGAGGAGATGGAGGAGGAGGAAGATGGGGATGGGGACATGGAGGAGGAGAAGGACGAGGAAGAGGAGGACGAGGAGGGGGGGGAGGAGGAGGAGTAAGATGTTTGACACATAGCCGTTTTTTACTAAATTAGGAAAATTAAATGAATTATACTCACGATTTTATTGTAAGATGTAAAAGCTGAATTCTGCCTGCGACTTATAACCGTCCGCTTTCCCTTTATTTTCTTACAATTATAATTGTAAGACACGAATTGATGTTAACACCTTTTGTTACAAAATATGGCATTTCAACGTTTGTAACATTCGCAATCTGTACGTTTCTCCGTCTTTCAAGCTCATTTTAAGCATATTTTGTCAAAATTTGACTACAATCTACGATTTTCGTATCGCTAATGATGGCATTGGAAGCATCAAAAGACCCCCAAATTGATTGAAGATGGAAATCCGTTCGGAAAGCAGAACGCCAATTCAGTCGTCAGAGTCCACCAGCCTGGCCCATGGGCCCCCCAAATTTGCAGTGTCATGAGTCCACCAGCCCTTGGCATGCCCCCACAAATTAGCAGTGTCAGAGTCCACCCAGCCCTGGACCATGGCCCCCCAAATTAGCAGTGTCAGGGGTCCACCCAGCCCTTGGCTATGGCCCCCAAAATTAGCAGTGTCAGAGTCCACCCAGCCCTTGGCCGTGCCCCCCCAAATTAGCAGTGTCAGAGTCCACCCAGCCCTTGGCCATGGCCCCCCAAATTAGCAGTGTCAGGGGTCCACCCAGCCCTTGGCCTGCCCCCCAAATTAGCAGTGTCAAGAGCCACCCAGCCCTTGGCCATGGACCCCCAAAATTAGCAGTGACAGAGGACCACCAGCCCTGTGGCCATGCCTGGAGGGGAGGGAGGGGGTGGGGGTGGGGGTGAGGAGATTATTGGTTGGGCATATCATATATGTAGCACAGACCAGCTAGCGGCCGAGTGGAGGTGTGGTGGTGTGTGGTGTTTTGGTCGTGTTGGGGTGTCGGGGTGGCAGGTCGTGTGGGTGGTGTGGGTTGTGTTGTTGCGGGTGTGTGTGCGGCGTTTGGGGTGTGGTCGCCGGGCCGGAGGTACAGGCCATGAGCCCCATCTATGGGACACGGCAAAGAGGACGGAGGGGATAGTGCACAGGAAGATGCCCGTATACAACGGCTCTTGGTGGTAATGTAGGTGCGAGGACTGAGGGTGAGGTGCGGGGGGCAGCAGGTGGGGGTGGGGGGATTAGTTTATGGGGGAGGGTATCAATCATGTAGCACAGAGCTAGTGGCCCAGTGGGGTCGGGGGGGGGGTGGCGCTGGGTGATGTGTTGGGTAGCGTGTGTGGTAGTGTGGGTGGGTGGGGGGATTAGTTAGGGCGCGGGACATTCTCAATATATGACATCAGAGTCATGTGGCAGTGAGGAGGGTGGGGGGGTGGGGCCCTGTGGGTTGTGGCCAGTGGTAGGGGTGTGGCGACCGCGGTGGATGTGCGGTGTGGGGTGTGTGTGTGGGGGCATGGTGGGGCTTGGGATTTGCTAACCCCTCCCCCTTTTCTTCTGGTGTTTTGTAGAGACGCGAGGAGGAGTTGGTGGTGGGTGCGTGCGTGGCAGCTGGTTGGTAGGGCATTTGTGGTGGGGTGGAAAGGTGGGTGGGGGTCCTGTGGGGTGTGGTGTTGTCGGGGTTGTCGGGGTGTGCGGGCATCTTTGTGGCAGTGGTAGGGCTGTGGTCGCCTCCCGGTTTTGGCGGTGGGGTGCGGAGTCGTGTGGGGCATCTGTGGCCCAGCAGTGGTAGGGTGTGGGGTGGTGGGGTGTGGGGTGTGTGTTGTGGGGGGGGGGTGTGTGGGGATGTGGCAGTGGTAAGGGGTGGGGTGGTGAGGCGTGTGGGGTGTGTGTATGTGGCAGTGGTGGGTGGGGAGGTTGTGGGTGGTGGGGGGGGGTGAGGGGCTGTGGGGTCGGGGGTTGAGGGTGCAGGCCCTGAGCCAATACATGGGATACGGCGAACGAGGACGTCGGGGCACAGAGCTGAACAGGAAGAGGTCATCTACAAAAGATTTGGTGTGGTCATGTAGGTGAGAGGACTGGAGGGGGGGAGGGCGGAGGCAGTGGGGAGGTCGGTGTGTGAACTATTTGTGGGGCATGCTTATGCTTGAGGCACTGGAGGGGGGGGTGGGGGGGGGGGGAGGGGAGGCAGTGGGGGTTGGAAGTGGGATGCCGGGAGTAATATATGTAACACAAAGCTAGTGGCAGTGGGTGGGTTAGGGTAGGTTTGGAGGGTGGGGTAAGCGCTGAGGTGGAATGGCAGACCATGGGTGGGCGCGCCTGGGGCGCAGCAGTGGCTCAAGTGGTTGCCACCAGGCGTTATCAGTACTCTTTCGCCAACCGACCACAGTTGGTGCTTGAGCCGCACCAAGCCCAGAAGCATCGATCCGACCAGTAGCAATGGAGACTCAGTACTCTAGACACAACATGCCGAGGTTGCATCGATTGTATGATGTTACAACAACATACTAGTGGACAATAGTCCTAACCATAGCAAAGAAATTGCTATACCTTTGACACTTTTGTTTGAAAACATACAGCATTACTGCACGACACCCCAGAGGGGCTCAACAATTCTCACGACATCAAACATGTGCTCAGGATGTGACCATGTTATGAATGTCACACACACAACATCCATGGCTGACAGAAAACAAAACACAGGAATGAGTATTAATTTGAATTATGATGAAGAGCATTTAAGCTTACCAGATGCTGCTCCGGACCAAAGCTTACGATATGGTGTCATTAACCTTCACGTCTGGAAGTAACGGATACACGGATTCTCAATCATTTCACCTGTTGTAACAATTTCAACTTCTCAATTTGCAAACCCTTACCAGTCCAGGGGCGGCTCACTGCTCGTAACACCAACATGCACTCAGGCTGGATGTTGTGCTGATGTTACACAAACTTCAGTCCAGGGAAGTCAATCATAACACACAGCATTAGTTGAAATACAGTTAACTTAAATTAAAATTTGAATTAGTATAAATTTGAAATTTGAACCCTAAACCCATATTTTGTTAGCGTACCTGTACAAGTGGCGGCTCACTTCTCTCGACACCAACATGTGCTCAGGCTGGACCATGTTATGATGTTTACACACAAAATTACCAAGCTGCATAAATCACACACCGGAACATAAACATCAGCGCCAATTAGATACATTTAATTTGTTTGACAATATAGCTTACCTGTAAAACTGGCGGCTCACTTCTCTCGACACCAACATGTGCTCAGGCTGGACCATGTTATGATGTTAAACAAACATACAGTGCCATAAATCTAAACATAGGAATCTAAACACAGGAATTAGTATACATTTAATTTGTTTACATTATAGTAAAGGTAAACTGGAGGCTCACTTATCTCGACACCAACATTGACTCAGGCTGGGACCCATGTTAGATGTTAACAAAATCAATACAGTGCATAAAATCTAAACACAGGAATCTAAACACAGGAATTAGTATACATTTAATTTGTTTGACAATATAGCTTACCTGTAAAACTGGCGGCTCACTTCTCTCGACACCAACATGTGCTCAGGCTGGACCATGTTATGATGTTACACAAACATACAGTGCCATAAATCTAAACACAGGAATCTAAACACAAGGAATTTCAGTAGACTAGAATTTGTTGACGCAGAATTAGCTTACTCTGTAAAAGTGGCGGCTTCCTCACTTCTATCGACACCACAAATGCGCTAAGGCGGGCTGACGTCCATCAGCGACGGACGAGTGAAGGCCCAAGGATGACTAGGGAAGGCATAAAAGGTCCCAACCACAACCGGTTCTGGGCCACAGGCATGTCGGCCGCTGGACGGTAGTTAGGAGAACCCGGAGGCGCGAGGCCCTGCACATAGGACATGGGGGTGAGGGTTGGGTTAGTGGCCCCGGTGACGGGGTTGGCGTGGGTTGACACAATACTTTGGTGAGTGTGTGAGGCGGATGTTACCCAATATATTGGTGTAAGGCGTTGAGGGATAGATTAAGATACTAAGCATGCAATTGTCGGCTCTCGCGCTGGTAGCTACCTGCGAGATAACCCGAGGATCAAGTGTCCCTGCACATAAAAATGGGTAAGGGTGAGGTGGGGTGGGTGATGGGTTAGGCGTGGGTCCGCGTTGGGGGGGCCTTCCCCTGTAGGTGGTTGTGCCTCGTGGGGGAGTGGGGCTGGGGTGGGGGTGGAGTCCTGTGTGTGCGGCACGGTGGGGGGTGAGGGTGCGGTTCTGTGTGTGTGGGGTGGGGTGGGGTGGGGATCTGGGGAGGGGTCGGGTTGGGGGGTGGCCGCGTTGGGGTGAGGGTGGCATTCCCCCCCTGTCGGTGGTGTGGGGTGGTGTGTGTGGCTCTGCTCGGACTGTGGCCCTTCCCTGTGCGTGTGGTTATGTCGGTGTGTGTGCTGGTGTTGGTGTGTGCTTTTGCATATGGGTGTGTGTGTGCTGAGGGTGGAGGGTCGAGTCGGCCTTGGCAGGTGGGTGTTGAGGGTTGGGGCTTTCGGAACGGAGAGGGTGAGGGCTAGGGGGTGGGGTGAGGGTGGTGGTGGGGTTGGGGGTGTGTGTGTGGGTGGTGGGGTTGGTGGCGGCTGGAGGTGGGTTGAGGGGGTGGGCCGTTGTGTGGTGTGGGCACGCTGTGGGCCGGTGGGTACAAAATCAAAGTAGGATTGGGTGGTTACACCTGTAGCATGTAGTGCGTCAAGTTTAGCATTGCAGCTCCCATAGGTCTACAGCGTCCCAGGTCCCGAGTACCCAGGTCACTACCCATTGTAGCTCCCCAGGCACCCAGGTCCCAAGTGTTCATCACCCCTTGTAGCCCCCAGGCCCCAGGTCCCCAGTCATACCTCCTTGTAGTTCACCAGGCACCCAGGTCCCCAGGTCAACCCCTGTTAGCTCACCCAGGACCCCAGGTCCCTCAGGTCATAACCCCCTGGTAGCTCCCCAGGCCCAGTGGTCCCCAGGTCATTACCCCCCCTTGTAGCTCCCAGGACCCCAGGTCCCCAGGGTCAACCCTCTTCTTTGTAGTCCCAGGCCCCAGGTCATACACTGTGTCGCCTCCCCAGGCCCAGGTCCCCAGGTATACACTTGTTAGCTCCCCACGGCCCAGGTATGACCCCTTGTAGCTCCCCAGGCCCCCAGGTCCCAGGTCATACCCCTTGTAGCTCCCCAGGCCCCCAGGTCCCCAGGTCATACCCCTTGTAGCTCCCCAGGCCCCAGGTCCCCAGGTCATACCCCTTGTAGCTCCCCAGGTATACAAGGGGGGCATTGTAGCAGCCTGAGGTCAAACCCATTGCTTTGTAGTGGTCAAGCAAGTCTTGGGGGGTTACAATATTGGGTCAACATCCACCCCAAAACCACCCACACTCTGCCAGAACCCACCCTCTCCATTGTGTGTGCTCTTGTCCAGGGTACTACTATGCATGCGTGCCGCGCTGCCTTTTTGAGCCCCTCTGCACGTTTCACGCAGGGTTTTGAGATTTTTGCAACTAAAAAGCCGCTGACTCAAGATGTATTTCGTTTGTGACGCTTTAAGGCTGACCCAATTTGGACGTTGGTCGCGCTTAAGAATGACCAAGATTTGACGGGTGTGCGCTTTAAGCGATATCTGACCAATTGATCGTTGGTGAGCTTGAGCACTGACCAATTTGGCAAGATAGTCCTAGTACCCTGGTGCTAACTATCAATTGCGTGGGGGTGGCCGCAATGTATTCTTTTTAAATTCTGAGAGGGGGTCTATAAATCTTAAGTCAATGGTTTTAGGCTCCTCCAGGGACGCGGTCTGTTCTAGGCTTTTTAGCTTTTCTTGCTTTTTAGCGTGCCTGCGGGCCTCAGATAAAACACTTGGCCCGAGTAGTCGATCTGCGTGTTGTTCACTCTAAAGGCGCCCCCCCCTTTTTGATGTTGCCTACCACTTTGTAGCAACAGACCGCCCAGTCGCATTTGAACTCTTGGCCTTCCACCAACCACAACATGATACAACCCCACCAGAATGAATTGTGTGTGTTGTGTGAATTAAAACAACCAGCTACCAGCCAGCCAGCCCTGCACACCAACCACCGCAAATAATGCCGAAGATGCATTAAACGACAATGCAACATAAGGTCCGGCAGAAGCCAATGGCTATTCAGATGGCTTTATTCATGTTATTGTTGGTTGTATCTGTGTGTGATGTCGTGTGTGATCTTGTCAGTCTGATTTATATAATTTTGAAGGCTCCTGGTCAGAAATTTTAGCTTTTCCTTATTGGCACCAACCACAACAGCAACCAACCTACTATAATAATTGCAAAGATGCAATAAGCCGACAGACAAAATCAAGGCTTGTCACTCCTTACCGACGGGAGAATGTGAAACTGGCTCTTCAGTAGGCATTACATTCATTTGTATTTGTTGTTTGTTGGGTGTGTGAGCAGTGGGTGTGGATGTGTGTGGTGCTAAGTTGTCGTTCTGCTCCACGACTTGGAACCTCCTGTGGTCAGCACCCTTATTTGCCCTCCGGCGGGCAACAACCCACAACAGATACGAACCTACCGATATAATCGCAAATAATTGTATAATAAAATTATTATAATTAATTAGACATCGCTAAATAAATACAATGATAATCCGCAACTATAAGCAATGAGCCGCGTCACAAACATGGGGTTGCGTCTGTGGCGCCTGGGACCTTTTGTCTTTGTTTTATGTTTGTGCGTGTGTTCTGGGATGTCTGGTCTACATTTGGACGCCCCTGTGTAGCAATATTCGTGGCAACAAACCACGACAGTAACCAACCACAACAGCAACCAACCTACCGCAATAACCAGCCTACGGCAACAAACCACAACAACCGCAATAACCGCAAACCGCAATAACCAACCTACAGCAACCAACCTACGGCAACAAACCACGACAGCAACCAACCTACCGATATAATCGCAAATAATTGTATAATAAAATTATAAATAATTATAATCGCAATAAATAATTATAATCGCAAATAAGCAATAATTGCGATGACGCAATGAGCCGCAGCCAGCATCGGGTTGCGACCAATGTCAATGGCTGTATTCATTTTATTTGTGAGTGTGTTCATGCTCTTGTCCGTCTGATCCACAATTCTGAATCCCCTGTGTAGCAATTATTCGCGGCAACAAAACACAACAGCCCAAGCTACCGCAATAATTGCAATGAGCCGCAGCCAGCATCGGGTTGCGGACAATGTCAATGGCAGTGCATCAGGAGATGACTAGAGATGGGAAGTTCATATTTGAGCTGATGCGGGTGTTCGGTGTGTATGAGTGTGATGGTGCGAGAGTGTGTGTGTGTGAGTGTGTGTGTGATGGTACGAGTGTGTGTCTGTGAGTGTGATGGTGCGAGTCAGTGTGTGTGAGAGTGTGTGAGTGTGTGTGTGTGTGTGTGTGTGTGTGCCATAAAAACCCCCCCCACAAGCCGACCAGCCAAGCCCTGCCAGCCAACCGACCGCAATTGAATTGCAAAGACGAATGGAGTGTGTATGTGTAGGTGTGTAGGTGCTATGTGGGTGTGTGGTCCTGGTGTTAGGTCTGCGTGTGTGTGTATTGTGGTGCCGTGCATAAACCCACACGGCAAGCCATGCACCAACCGAACCGCATAATAATTGCAAACGACGCAATGAGTGTTGTATGTGTGTATGGTGTGTGTGGAATTTGTGTGGTATGGGTGTCTGTGTGTGTCGTGTGTCCTCATGCAACCCAGCCGGCCAGCCCTGCATCCAACTTACCGCAATAATTGCAAAGACGCAATGAGCCGCAGCCCCCCACGGTTGTCGAGAACATGTCACGGCTTGTTTGGGTTTGCGCCGGAAGTGGTGTTAGCCAAACCAAGGGAGAGGCTTTGACGCGTGGCGCTTGTTTCAGGGTCCTGAATCATGGATGGGGTGGTAATGGTGGTGGTGGTGGTGGGTGGGTTTGGCGGTCAGTGTTTTCAGGTGTGGGTGTGTGGGGGTGGGCGTTGGGGCTGTATGGGTTTGCATGGTTGGTTTGCTGTGTGTGGGGGGGGGTGTGCATGTGTATCAGTGTGTGTGTGTTGGGGGAGGGGGGGAGTGGAGGTCATGTGTGTTCAGTGTTGCGTGTGTTTGAGGGAGGGGGGAGGGGGGGGGGGGGGGGGGGGGGGAAGGGGGGCGACGAACATGTCCATGCAGTGCGCCATGAAGGTGACACCAAACTAGGAGCGGCTGCGCTGGCGCTGTTTCAATGCCTGCATCATGGGTGGTGGTGGTAATGGTGGTGGGTGGGGTCATGGTTTTCAGGGGTGTGGGGAGGGGGGGCTCAGTGTTTGCGTGTTGTGTTGGTGGGTGTGGGGTGTGTGGGGGGTGCTGGCCTGTTCAGTGCCGCATCATGGGTGTGGTGGTTGTTAATGGTTCTGGTGGTGGTGGTGTGTGTGTTGTGGTTGTGTGGGGTGGGTTTGTGTGTGTGGGGGGGGGGTCATGGTATTCAGTGTGTGCTTTGATGGGGAAGGTGGGGGGGGGGTGGGGGGGGGGGGGGGGAGGTTGAGCACAATGTGTTGTGTGGGGGCCACTGGGTGGTGGTAATGGGGTAATGGTGGTAATGGTGGTGGTTGTGGTGTGGTTGGTTGGTGGTGGAGGGGTAGGGAGGGGAAGGTGAGCACATGTGCCCATGGTGGGTGGGGTAATGGTGTGTGGTATGTTGATAATTGTGGTAATTAATGGTGGTGTGGTGGTGATGGCTGGGGGTGGGGGGGGAGGGAAGGGAGGCACAATGTGACATGCGTGGTGGTAATGGTGGTGGGTAAGGTGATACTGTGGTAATGGGGTGGGTGGGGGGGGGGGGGGGGGTGAGGGAAGGGAGCACAAGGTGCACATGCGTGGGTGGTAATGGTGGTTAATGGTGATAATGGTTGTTGGTAATGGTGGTAGTGGTGGTTGGGGGTGGGGGGTGGGGGGGGTGGGGGGGACGGTGGAGCACAATGTGCAAAGGGTGGTGGTTAATGGTGGTGAATGGTTGGTGGGGGGGGGGGGGAGGGAAGGTGAGCACAATGTGCCACCTGGGTGGTGGTAATGGTGGTGGTGGATGGTGGTGGTGGGGGGGAGGAGGTGAGCACATGTGCACATGGGTGGTGGTAATGGTGGTGGTTAATGGGTGTGTGTTGGGGGGGGGGGGAAGGGGGGGGGGGGATGGAATGTGAGCACATGTGCACATGGTGTGTGGTGTGTTACTGGTGGTTAATGGTGGTAAGGTGGGGGTGGTGGTGGTGGTGGTGGTTGGGGGAGGGAGGGAGGTGACACAATGTGCACATGCTTTGGTGGTCATGGTGGTAATGGTTGATAATGGTGGTAATGGTGTTGTCTGGGGTGGTGGGGTGGGGGGGGGGGGGGAGGGAAAAGGGGGGGGGGGGGGGGGGGGGGGGGTTTGGGGGGGGGAGGGCGGGTGGGGGGAGGGACGGTGAGCACAAAGGTGCACCTGAGTGGTGGTAATGGTGGTGGTAAGATGATAATGTGGTTTAATGGTGGTGGTGGGGGGGGGGGGGGGGGGGGGAGGGAAGGTGAGAAAAATGTGCACATGCCGTGGTGGTATATTTAATGGGGTATGGTGATAATGGTGTTCATGGTGGTGGTGGTGGGGTGGGTGGTGGTGGTGGGTGGTGTGGTGGTGGGGGGGAGAAGGTGAGCACCAATGTGCACACGGGTTGGTTGGTAATGGTGGTGGTAATGGGGTGGGGGGGGGGAGGGGAAGGTGAGCACAATGGGCAAACATGGTGGTGGTAATGGTGGTGGGGGTGGTGGTGGTGGGGGGAGGGAAGGTGAGACCAATGTGCACATGGGTGGTGGTAAGGGGTGGTAATGGTGTTTGTTTGTGTGTGGGGGGGGGGTGGGGGGGTGGAAAGGGGGGGGGGGTGGGGGGGAGGGAAGGGGGGGGGTGGGGATGGAAGTTGGCCAACAATGTTGCACTGGGGTGGTGGTTAATGGTGGGGGGGGGGGGGGAGGGAATTGTGAGTCACCAATGTGCACATTGGTTGGTGGTAATGGATGGGGGGGGGGGGGGGGGGGGGGGAAGGGGGGGAGGGGAAGGTGCGCACAATGTGACATGGCTGGTGGTGTTGGTGGTGGTGGTGGTGTGGGTGGGGGGGGGGGAAGTTGAGCACAATGTGAACAGATGGTGGTGGGGGGGGGAGGCGGGGGCATGTGTATTTGTGGGTTGGTGTGTTAGGGGGGTGGAAAGGGAAGTGAGAAACAATGTGAACTGTGTGGTGGTAAGTGTGGTGTGTGTGTGTTTGTGGGGGGTGTG
This sequence comes from Chlamydomonas sp. ICE-L, assembly GCA_013435795.1. NCBI lineage: Eukaryota > Viridiplantae > Chlorophyta > Chlorophyceae > Chlamydomonadales > Chlamydomonadaceae > Chlamydomonas > Chlamydomonas sp. ICE-L. Next base: position 6,478 of record JACBWV010000710.1, on the reverse strand, counting down.
GGGGGGCGGTTTATGTCATTATGTGTGTTCAGTGTGCGTGGTGTTGGGGTGGGAGGGGGGGGGGGAGGGGGGGGGGGGGGTGGGGTGTGGTGGGAGTGGGAGGGAAGGTGAGCATTAATTGGTCAATGGCAGCAGGCAACAGAAGATGACGCCAGGACTCACTGAGAAGGCTGCGCTGCTGCTGCTATTCCCCAAAGCCTGCGGTTGATGGTGTGTATGTGATGGTATCTATGTGATTGTGTGTTGTGTGATTAGGGCTGTTCAATGCTTCGGTGTTATTAATGGGTTTGGGCGGGTCGGTGGTGGTAGGGTCTGCGTGTTTATGGCGTCGACTATGTTGTTGTGTGTGTTTTTGATGTTGTGTTGGTGTGTTGTGTTGTGTGTGTTTGTGTGTGTGTGGTGGGCGGTTTGTGTTGTGTTCTTTTTGTGTGGTGTGGTTGGTGTGTTTGGTGTTGGGTTGTGTTGTGTGTTTGTGTGTGTGTTTGTGTTGTGTGTGTTTGGTGGTTTGTGTGTGTGTTTTTGTGTGGTGTGTTTGGTGGGTGCTTGTTGTCAGGTTGGTTCAAAAATAAAATGTCGGTCTGACTTGAGTTGAGGGCTGACTTTGAGCCAGTTACCACGGGAGCTGGGGGCCAGGGTGATTAACAACCAAACAGACAAACAAACAGACAGACAGACAAACAGACAGACAGACAGACAGACAAACAGACAGACAGACAGACAAACAAACAAATAGACAGACAAACAAACAAATAGACAGACAGACAGGTAGAGGGACAATTGGGTAACCCTGGGGGCTACTGCCCCCCGAAAGGGGGGGCTGCGTTCACACACACCTTGGGCATGGCTGCATTCCTGCCGGTGTTGTTGGCCCATTCTGTGGCACCCCCTGCTCTTATGGATCAGGCCACCAAAGCAGACTGAACACCGCCCTCCCCACACACTAACCAAACACCCCACACCCACACCTCACCCCACACCACGCAAAGCACCTGCACCAACCCCCATACCAACACACAAGCAAACAACACAGGACACACGTGCTCCTCCAAGCCCTTCCCAACTCACAAACAAAACACTCACCCATAGCTCCCCTCCCCTCCCTCCCCCTGTTACTCCTTCCCACACAACCTGGGCCCTGCTGCGTTCTGCTGGTTTTATCGGCCCCTTCTGGCACCATGCTCTTATGGTCGGATACCATGCTTGAGTGATCACCCACACACGCCAAAAACACATCCACAAACACCACACCCAATCATCAACACAAACAAACCCACACAAAACAAAGACACACGAGTCCTCCCAAGCCCCCCCCCCCCCCCCCCCCCCCCCCCCCCCCCCCCCCCCCCCCCACACACACACACACAAACCACACCACCGCTTCTCTCCCTTCCCACCCCACCTTTGGGCATTCTGCATTCTGCTTTTGGGGGTTGTGTCGGCCCATTCGTGGCACCATGCTCTAAGGCTGCGGGTTACATGCTCAGTAATGAAGCAACCTTAGAGGCTGCAACCTGCATAGTTTTGTGATGGTGTACGTGACGGGGTGTGTGATGGACTGATAGTGTGTGTGTGATGGTGTACGTGACGGGGGGTGTGATGGACTGATGGTGTGTGTGTGATGGTGTACGTGACGGGGTGTGTGATGGACTGATGGTGTGTGTGTGATGGTGTACGTGACGGGGTGTGTGATGGACTGATGGTGTGTGTGTGATGGTGTGTGTGTGATGGTGTGTGTGTGATGGTGTTTGTGTGTGATGGACTGATGGTGTGTGTGTGATGGTGTGTTTGTGATGGTCTGAGCATTTGTATTTGTGATGGTGTGGCACCGACTGCTCTTATGGCTGCGGGTACCATGCGGTGTGGAGAAGTTGCTTTCCTGGCTGCGGCAACCTGCAGATGTTGGGTGTGTGGTGTGTGGGTGGGTGACTTGTTGGGTGTGTGGTGTGTGGGTGTGTGTGTGGGTGTGTGGGTGTGAGGGTGGTGGTGGTGGTGTACCATGCTGAGTGGAGAAATTGCCTTCCTGGCCGCGGCAATACCTGCAGAGGTGTGTGTGGCTGGTGTAAGGACGGGTGTGTTGATGGTGTGTGTGTGTGTGTGTGTGGTGTGTGATGGGTAAAGTGACTGGGGTGTGTGTGTGTGTGTGTGTGTGTGTGTGTGTGTGGTGAGTGTGTGTGATGGTGTACATGACGGGGTGTTTGATGTGTGTGTGTTTGTGTGTGTGTGTGAGTTGTGGGTTGGTGGGTGTGTGTGTGTGATGGTGTATTGACTGAGGGGTGTGGATCGTTGTGGTGTGGTGTGTGTGTGGATGGGTGTACGCTGCGGGGGTTTGGTTGGATGGTTGTGTGCTGTGTGTGTGTGTGTGTGTGTGTTGTTGTGTGTGGTGTGTGATGGTTGTACGTGAGGGGTGGTGATGGTGTGTGTGTGGGGGTGTGGGTGTAGGCAGGGTGTGTGATGTTTGTGGGTGTGTGTGTGCTGTGTGGTGATGATGGGTAAGTGAAGGGGTGTGTGTGATGGGTGTGTGTGTGGGTGAGGTGTGTGTGGAAGGGGGTGGTGTGGTGTGTGTTGCTGTGGGTGGATGTGTGCGTGACGGGGTGTTGTGATGGGTGTTTGTGTGTGTGTGTGTGTGCGGTTGTACGTTGGACGGGGGTGTGGGATGTTGTGTGTGTGTGTGTGTGATGGGTACGTGACTGGGGTTTTGTTTGAGGCTTGGTGTGTGTGGATGGTTTACGTAGGGGTTTTACGATGGGTGTGTGTGCGCGTTTGCGATGGCGGCTTACGGGGTGTGTGATGTTTCTGTACTCTGTGCTTTTACGTTGTAGTTGACTGTTGTTTTTGATGGTTGCTTGGTACTTGTTGTGTGATTGTGTGCGGTTGTTTTATGTTTGTGTTTTATGGTGTGCGTTTGATTTTGTTTTGTGACTGTTGTGGTGTTGAATGGTGTGGGTGTTTATGGTTGTGCTTGTGTCCTGTACTTTGGTGGTGTGAGAGGGGTACTCGGGGTGTGTGTTGTGTTGATGGTGTTGTGTTACTGGTGTGTGAGCGTAATGGTGTGTGTGTGTGTGTGATGGTGTGTGTGATGTGTGACGGTTGGCGTGTGTGATGGTCTGTTGTGGGGTGTGATAGGGTTTGCGTGTTTGTTCGATGGTATGCAGTGTGTGTGTTTGTGAGGGCGGTGGTTTTGTTTTGGTGGTGTGTGTGTGAGAGTGGGTGCAGGTGGTGTGATGGTGTGTGTGTGCTGTGGTGTGAGGTTGTGTGTATGTGTGTGATGGTGGTGTGTGCTTGGTGTGTGTGTGATGGTGTGTGGATGGTGTGTGTGTGTGTGGTGGTGTGTGTGTGATGGGTGTGTTATGGTGTGATTGGTGTGGTGCGTGTAATGGGTTTGTGGTGTGTGTGACTGGTGAGCGTGTGTTTGTGGACGGTTGTTTGTGTGTGTGATTGGTGTGTGTGTGCTTCGATGGGAGGAGTGTGTGTGTTTGGTGTGTTTGTGTTGTTTGTGTTTGTGTTTGTGTTTTTGGTTTTTTTTTTTTGTTTTGAGTAGTGTGTGTGAGTGTGTGTGTGTGTGGTGTGTGGTGTGTGTGTGTGGTGTGTGGGTGTGGTGCTGGTGTAGGTTTGTGTGAAGGGTGGGTTGTGGAGGTGTGTGTGATGGTGTGTGTGATGGTGCGAGTGTTTGTGTTGTGGTGTGTTGATGGTGTGGTGTGTGATGGTGTGGGTGTGATGATGTTTGGTGATGGACATGTGGTGTGATGGGGTGTGTGATGGTGTTGTACACACTCCAAACCATGTTCTCGCTATGAGCTCACATAGCAGGTCATGACAGTCAAATTTTGCAAGCAGCGCCAAATATCCAATTCCCCCCCCCCTCTCCCCCTTACCCCCCTCCCCCTCTTGCTGCAGGTTCCGACTGTAGCGGGAGCGGCTTACACTCTCCAAAATTTGCTCAGCTAGTGCATAGTGAACCTCACCCAGCTGCCATTGCAGTCCAAGCCCGCCCGCCGCCAGCCCCCCCCCCTCACCCTCTGCTGCAGGATTCCGACTGTAGCGGGATCGGCTACACTCTCCAACATTTGCTCAGCTAGTGCGCTATTGAACTCACACCAGCTGCCATTGACAGTCCAAGCCCGCCCCCGCCCCCCTCACCCTCTGCTGCAGGTTTCAGACTATACGCGGGGGGGGGATGGCTTACAATCCAACATGTGCTCGCTATCAAACTCTTGGTAGCAGCACCTACCCAATCCCATCCAAGCCATCCTGCCCCTTCACCATTTGCTGCTGGATTCTGACTGTAGCGGGCTTGGCTACACTCTCCAACATTTGCTCAGCTAGTGCGCTATTGACTACACCAGCGTGCAATGACGTCAAGCCACCCCCCCCCCCCCCCCCCCCCCCCCCCCCCCCCCCCCCCCCCCCCCCACCCCCCCCCCCCCCCCCCCCCCCCCCCCCCCCCCCCTCATCCTCTGCTGCAGGATTCCGACTGTAGCGGGCTTGGCTACACACTCCAACTTGTGCTCAGCTATCAAGCTCACACCAACTGCCATTGGTAAGTCTATTTTGCAAAGGCAGCCGCCACCCATCCCCCCCCCCACAACACAAAACCTAATCACTCCCTAACCGAACCCCCTGCTCACCTTTGCTGCAGGATGCCGGACTGTAGCGCGGGTTGGTACAATCCAACTGGCTCAGCTAGTTCGAGATCACCCGGCTGCATTTGGAAGGTCGAGTTACAAAGGCAGCCTCCACCCCTGTCGGCGCTCCATCGTATATGATGTGTCCTTGAGCTAGTAACAGCACCTGCACCATTAGGTTGGCTTGGCTTGGTTTGGTTTGGTTTGGTTTGGTTTGGTTTAGTTTGGTTTGGTTTGGCTTGTTTTTGTTTGGTCTGTGAGAGTTTGCAAAGGTAGCCTCCATCACTGCAGGTGCTCCCTCGTATATGATGTGTCCTTGAGCTAGTAACAGCACCTGTTACAATAGGTGGTTGGATTGGCTGGTTTGGGTTTGGTTTGGGTTGGGTTGGTTTTTAGTTGGTTGGTTTGGTTTGGCTGTTTTTGTTTGTTCGATCTTTGAGAGTTGCAAAGGTTAGCCTCCATCACTGCGGTGCTCCTAGTATATTGATGTGTACTGAGCTAGTAACAGCACTGGCCCCAATCGATTGGCTTGGCTGGTTTGGATTTGGATTGATTGGTTTGCTTGGTTTGGTTGGTTTTTGGTTTGGTGTGGTTTGGTTTGGTTAGGTTGGTTTGGTGTGGTTGGTTGATTTGTTTGTTTTGGTTGGGTTGGCTTGGTTTGGCTGGGTTGGTTGGTTTGGTTGTGGAGTTGCAAAGGCAACCTTAACCTGTTCGGTGGCTCATCTCATATATCATGTGGCCTTCAGCTAGGAACAGCACCTGCAGCAGTAGGTTGGTTTGGCTTGGCTTGGTTTGGTTTGGTTTGGTTTGGTTTGTGAGAGTTTACATAGGCAGGCTCCACCCCTGATGGCGCTTCATTGTATATCATGTGGCCTTCAGCTAATAACAACACCTGCAGCTTTAGGTTGGTTTGGCTTGGTTTGGTTTGGTTTGGTCTGGTTTGGCTTGGTTTGGTTTGTGAGAGTTAGCAAAGGTACCCATCACCCCTGTTGGCGCTCCATTGTATATCATGTGGCCTTCAGCTAATAACAAAACCTGCACCAATAGGTTAGTTTGGCTTTGCTTGGTTTGTTCAGAATTGACATAGGTACGATCCACCCAAGATGCCAGCTATTGCGATTTTGGCTGGTTGGTTTGGTTGCCATCCCCCCCCCCCCCACCACCACTTCACCACACAAACACAAACACTCACACAGACATGCCCCCCCCCCCCCCCCCCACCCCCCCCCCCCCCCCCCCCCCCCACCCCCCCCCCCCCACCACACACCCAGCCCCCCCCAAACACCCTCAACCCCCCCCCCCCCACCCCACCCATCCCCCCAAACCCAAGCTCAACCTGCTCCAGATGTGAAAGTGTGGCGTGAGGGCTGGTGGATGGATGCTATATGATGCGCTGACTACCACTGGAACCTCCCTCAGCCACACACCCACACAAACACAAACATACTCCCACACACCCCATCCCACCCCACCACACAAACACGCACACAAGCAAAGCCACCCCACCCTACCCCACGCCCACCCCATAAACACTCACACACACAAACACACCCAAGCTCACCTTACCTAGCATGTTGAACAGTGTGGGTGAGGGCTGGTGGATGGATGCTATGATGATGCGCTGACTGCCACTGGAAACTCCCTGAGCCCCGCACCCACACGAACACATACATAGCCCCCCCCACACACCCACACACACATCCACCCAAGCTCACCTTATCCAGCATGTTGAACAGTGTGGGTGAGGGCTGGTGGATAGATGCTATGATGATGCGCTGACTGCCACTGGAAACTCCCTCAGCCACACGCTGAAGCAATAGCATCAAATGGGTGCGTGTTGTAGGAGGTTCGACCAT
>JACBWV010000454.1:0-21400 GCA_013435795.1 Chlamydomonas sp. ICE-L | reverse complement strand
AACCCACACCACCCCACCCCCCACCCCCCAAATACCCCACCCAACCCCACCCCCTCACCCAATTATTCCCCAGGTTGACACTGATTCAGGCTTTGAACCCAAAGGCAAGGATGAGTTATTACCATTACACCTCAACCCACACCCAGACCATCTCCAACCTCCCCTCACCCAACCCCCCCCCACCATACTAACCTCCCCCCCCCCTCACCACTTAGTCCCCAGGTTGACACGATCAGGCTTTGAACCCAAGCAAGCGTATGAAGTCTACACTGACACTCACCCCACACCCAAGACCCTTCCCCCCCCCCCCCCCCCCCCCCCCCCCCCCCCCTCTCTCTTATAGTCCAGGTTGGCACTGATGCATGCTTCGAACCCAAGCAAGGTATGTAAACCCCCCACCACACGTCACCTCCCCCCCCCCCCCCCCCCCCCCCCCCCCCCCCCCCCCTCCCCGCACCTCCCCGCACCTCCCCCCCCCCCCCCTACCCTTCTTATTACCCAGGTTGGCACTGATGCAGGCTTCGAACCCAAACAAGGTATGTAAACCCCCCACCACACCTCACCCAAACCCAAACCATCCCCCCTCCCCCTCCCCTCCCCCTCTCTTATTCCCCAGGTTGGCACTGGTGCAGGCTTCAAACCCAAGCAAGGTATGAAGCCTACCACCACACCTCACCTCACCCACACCCAAACGCTCCCCCCCCCCCCCCCCCCCCCCACCCCCACCCCCTCTCTTATTCCCCTGGTTGGCACTGGTGCAGGCTTCAAAACCAAGCAAGGTATGAAGCCTACCACCACACCTCACCCAAACCCAAACCATCCTCCCTACCCCCCACCCCAACCCCAACCCCAAATCCCAAACCCCTCCAGGTTGGCACTGATGCAGGCTTCGAACCCAAGCGTGGTATGAAGCTAGCGTTTAGTAAGGTGGCTGATACGTTGAAGGTTGGTGAGGTGAGTAGCTGGTTAGTAGCTAGTGAGTAGCTGGTGAGTAGCTAGCGTTTAGTAAGTCGGCCGATACGTTGAAGGTTGGTGAGGTGAGTAGCTGGGTAGTAGCTGGTAAGAAGCTGGTGAGTGGCTGGTATGAAGCTAGCGTTTAGTAAGGTGGCCGATACGTTGAAGGTTGGTGAGGTGAGTAGCCAGTGAGAAGCTAGTGAGTAGCTGGTGAGTAGCTAGTGAGGAGTTGGTGAATAGCTGGGGAGAAGCTAGTGAGTAGCTGTGAGTAGCTGGGGAGTAGATGCTGAGTAACTGGCGTTTAGTAAGATGGCCGATACATTGAAAGTTGGTGAGGTGAGTAGCTGTGGAGGAGCTGGGTAGTTGCTGGTGTTCCGTAATATGGCCGAATAAAATAAATAAATAAATATAAATAAATATTAACTTTAAAGATATGTCACAATGACACGTATAAGGACGAGGGGTTAAGGGAACCGGCTCAGACGTATGCGATGGACGGGCTTAAATCGCACATAGAGTCCAGTTTTCATGCCGTTCGACGACCCTCCGGGTGGGCCCAGGTGACCTTGATGGGGTTCGAACCAGCAACCGGATAAGTGCCCGCACCTGCTTCCATTCGATCCGGGATCGCTCTACGATAGCACACAAACACAAACCACCTCCACACACACACACACTCCACCACAACAGCACACGCACTCCTCCTCCCTCACTCATATACAAAGGGCTAGTGTGATTGTAAAGCCTAGTGGCAGTGGTTGGTTCAAATTGTATGCTGCCTATTCCAACCCTCCACACACCCCACCCTTTTTCCTCCCCCTCCTTTCCTCCTCCTCACAACACACACACTTCCCCCCCCCCCCACCCCCCACCCTCACACACGCTCATATACAGAGGGCAAGTGTGATTGTGAAGCCAAGTGGCAGTGGTTGGTTCAAATCGTTCGCCTATTCCAACCTCCCCCACACACCACCCTTGTCCCTCCCTCTCTTCTCCCCCTCCTCACAACACCTACACCCCCCCCCCCCCCCCCCCCCCCCCCCCCCCCACACACACACACACGCACACACCTACCCCCATCACTGATGTACAGAGGGCAAGTGTGATTGTACAGCCTAGTGGCAGTGGTTGGTTCAATTCGTACGCTGCATACTCCACCAATAACGTGCTGCTTTCGGAGCTTACCAACACACTCACACTGTACCACACACACACGCACACTCCTACCCCCCACACTCATATACAGAGGGCAAGTGTGATTGTAAAGCCTAGTGGCAGTGGTTGATTCAAATCGTATGCTACCTACTCCAGCAACACACACACTCCCCCCCCCCCCCCCCCCCCCCCCCCCCACACACACACACACACACACACACACACACACGCACACACACACACACACAGGCACTCCACCACAACCATACACACACACTCCTACCCTCTCACTCATATACAGAGGGCAAGTGTGATTGTAAAGCCTAGTGGCAGTGGTTGGTTCAAAGCATACGCTGCCTACTCCACCAGACACTCACACTCTACCACACACACACACACCGACCCCCTCCCCCCTCACTCATATATACAGAGGGCAAGTGTGATTGTAAAGCCAAGTGGCAGTGGTTGGTTCAAATCGTACGCTGCCTACTCCACCAGACACTCACACTCTATCACACACACACACACCGACCCCCTCCCCCCTCACTCATATATACAGAGGGCAAGTGTGATTGTAAAGCCAAGTGGCAGTGGTTGGTTCAAATCGTACGCTGCCTACTCCACCAAGAACGTGCTGCGTTCAGAGCTCACCAGCACAGACACACACAGGCACTCCACCACAACCACACACACTCCTACCCTCTCACTGATGTACAGAGGGCAAGTGTGATTGTAAAGCCAAGTGGCAGTGGTTGGTTCAAATCGTACGCTGCCTACTCCACCAAGAACGTGCTGCTTTCAGAGCTCACCAACAGCGAGAAAAAGCTGGAGTGGGCGAAGAGGAATGTGGAGGTGGTGTTCACAATACAGGTTGGTGTGTGTGTGTGTGTGGGGGGGGGGGTCGGGGGGGGAAGGGTCGGGGGGGGGGGGGGGGGGGGGGGGGGGGGGGTCATTTGTTTTTCATAGATTGCTGCTTTCGTAGCTCACCAACAGCGAGAAACAGCTGGAGTGGGCTAAGAGGAATGTGAAAGTGGTGTTCACAATACAGGTTGGTGTGTGTCTGGGGGGGGGGGGGGGGGGGGGGGGGGATTTGTGTATGTTTTTATTTTGCTTTTCATCGATTGCTGCTTTCAGAGCTCACCAACAGCGGAAAAAAGCTGGAGTGGGCGAAGAGGAACGTGGAGGTGGTGTTCACAATACAGGTTGGTGTGTGTGGGGGTGGGGGGGTGGGGGGGTGTGGGGGGGTCTATGTGGGGTGCGTATGTGTGTGTGGGGTGGGGTGGGGGTGGGGGGGTTTACGTGGGGTGCGTATGTGTGTTGTGTGTGTGGGGGGGGGGGTCTTGTTTTATTTTTGTTTTGTATTGGTCGCTGCTTTCAGAGCTTACCAACAGCGATTGATAAACAGCTGGAGTGGGCGAAGAGGAATGTGGAGGTGGTGATCACAATACAGGTTGGTGTGTGTGTGTGGGGGGGGGGGGGGGGGGGGGGGGGGGGTCTATGTGGGGTGGCGCATGTGTGGGTGTGGGTGTGTGGGTGTGTGGGTGGGGGGGGGGGGGTCTATGTGGGTGCGTATGTGTGTATGTGTGTGTGTGTGGGGGGGGGGGGGGGTCTTGTTTTATTTTTGTTTTGCATTAGTCGCTGCATCCAGAGCTTACCAACAGCGATGAAACAGCTGGAGTGGGCGAAGAGGAATGTGGAGGTGGTGATCACAATACAGGTAGGCGCGTGTTTGTGTGGGTGTAGGTGGGGTGTGGGTGGGTGGGGGGAGGGGGGATTTTTTTGGCAGAGCCCCCTCTTCAAGGGGGCGGGAGCCCCCATGTTTACCCATTTGTCTGTCCGACCAAAACATTGCTTGAAGCCTGACACGTCAGCCAACGGTTGCGTAACTAACTCGCTTCGGTCAGCTCCATCGTTGCTACCTTTCGTTCCGTTGCCGTCACACTCCGCCAATTTTCCGCGGCGCTTGCGATGGTGCATAGGATTTTTTTGTCTATCATTGGTTGCTGCTTTCGTAGCTCACCAACAGAGAGAAAAAGCTGGAGTAGGCGAGGAGGAATGTGGAGGTAGTGATCACAATACAGGTAGGTGCGGGTTTGTGTGAGTGGGTGGGGGTGTGTGTGTGTGTGGGGGGGGGACTTTTTTCATGTTTCATATTTTTATGGTTTATTGTTTTTTTAGCTGCAAGTGGCTGAATATGGCTTGAAGTAGCCTTATGTAGCTGAAAGTGGCTGAATATGGCTTGAAGTAGCCTTATGTAGCTGAAAGTGGCTGAATATGGCTTGAAGTAGCCTTATGTAGCTGAAAGTGGCTGAATATGGCTTGAAGTAGCCTTATGTAGCTGAAAGTGGCTGAATATGGCTTGAAGTAGCCTTATGTAGCTGAAAGTGGCTGAATATGGCTTGAAGTAGCCTTATGTAGCTGAAAGTGGCTGAATATGGCTTGAAGTAGCCTTATGTAGCTGAAAGTGCCCCAAACCAAATACCAAATATGTTCACCCAGCAGGTGATCAAGATTGTGCCCCCCAGGGGCAGGGAGCAGTAATGACTCTCGTTGAAATGTAGCTGAATGCAGCTGAAAATGGCCTAATGTAGCTGAAAGTGGCTGAATATGGCTTGAAGTAGCCTTATGTAGCTGAAAGTGGCTGAATATGGCTTGAAGTAGCCTTATGTAGCTGAAAGTGGCTGAATATGGCTTGAAGTAGCCTTATGTAGCTGAAAGTGCCCCAAACCAAATACCAAATGCGTTCACGCAGCAGGTGATCCAGATTGTGCCCCCCAGAGGCAGGGAGCGGTAATGACTCTCGTTGAAATGTAGCTGTATGTAGCTGAATGTGGCTTGAAATAGCCTTATGTTGCTGAAAGTGCCTGAAACTAAATACCAAATACGTTCACGCAGCAGGTGATTGCGATTGTGCCCCCCAGGGGCAGGGAGCGGTAATGACTCTCATTAGAGTGTAGCTGAAAGTGGCCTAATGTAGCTGAAAGTGCCCCGAACTAAATACCAAGTACGTTCACCAACCAGGTGGCCCATATTGTGCCTTCCAGGGATATTATATTACCTAGTCGTCGATCAGATGGGTCTGAGGTTGGAGCCCTGTCCATTTACTAATTTTCAATTTCCGTACTAATATTCATACTAAATTTCTATCTTTAATTTCCGTACTAATTCTCATACTAAATTTCAATTTTCAATTTTCGTACTCATTTTCATCCTAAATTTCTATCTTTAATTTCCGTACTAATTCTCATACTAAATTTCAATTTTCAATTTTCGTACTAATTTTCATCCTAAATTTCTATCTTTAATTTCCGTACTAATTCTCATACTAAATTTCAATTTTCAATTTTCGTACTAATTTTCATCCTAAATTTCTATCTTTAATTTCCGTACTAATTCTCATACTAAATTTCAATTTTCAATTTTCGTACTAATTTTCATCCTAAATTTCTATCTTTAATTTCCGTACTAATTCTCATACTAATTTTCAATTTTCGTACTAATTTTCATACTAAATTTCGATCTTTAATTTCCGTACTAATTCTCATACTAAATTTCAATTTTCAATTTTCGTACTAATTCTCATACTAAATTTCGATTTTCAACTTCCGTCCTAAATTTCATACTAAATTTCAATTTTCAATTTTCTTCCACCAGGTTAACCAGATTGTGCCCCCCAGGGGCAGGGAGCAGTTATGACTCTCGTTGAAATGTAGCTGAATGTAGCTGAAAGTGGCCTGAAGTAGCCTTCTGTAGCTGCAAGTGCCTGAAACTAAATACCAAATACGTTCACGCAGCAGGTGATCGCGATTGTGCCCCCCAGGGGCAGGGAGCGGTAATGACTCTCATTAGAGTGTAGCTGAATGTAGCTGAAAGTGACCTAATGTAGCTGAAAGTGCCCCAAACTAAATACCAAGTACGTTCACTGACCAGGTGACCCATATTGTGCCTTCCAGGGATATTATATTACCTAGCCGTCCATCAGATGGGTCTGAGGTTGGAGCCCTGGCCATTTACTAATTTTCAATTTCCGTACTAATTTTCAAACTAAATTCCAATATTCAATTTCTGTACTAATTTTCATACTAAATTTCAATTTTTAATTTCCGTACTAATTCTCATACTAAATTTCAATTTTCAATTTTCGTACTAATTTTCATACTAATTTCTATGTTTAATTTCCGTACTAATTCTCATACTAAATTTCGATTCTCAACTTCCGTCCTAAATTTCGTACTAAATTTCATTTTTCAATTTTCTTCCACCAGGTTAACCAGATTGTGCCCCCCAGGGGCAGGGAGCAGTTATGACTCTCGTTGAAATGTAGCTGAATGTAGCTGAAAGTGGCCTGAAGTAGCCTTATGTAGCTGAAAGTGCCCGAAACTAAATACCAAATACGTTCACGCAGCAGGTGATCGCGATTGTGCCCCCCAGAGGCAGGGAGCAGTAATGACTCTCGTTGAAATGTAGCTGAAAGTGGCCTGAAGTAGCCTAATGTAGCTGAAGGTGCCCAAAACTAAATACCAAATAGGTTCACCCAACAGGTGACCCAGATTGTGCCTTCCGGGGATATTGTATTACCCAGTCGTTGATCAGACGGGTCTGAGCTTGGAGCCCTGGCCATTTACTAATATTCATACTAAATTCAAATTTTCAATTTCCGTACTAAATTTCATACTAAATTTCAATTTTCAATTTTCTTCCACCAGGTTACCCAGATTGTGCCCCCCAGGGGCAGGGAGCAGTTATGACTCTCGTTGAAATGTAGCTGAATGTAGCTGAAAGTGTCCTGAAGTAGCCTAATGTAGCTGAAAGTGCCCCAAACTAAATACCAAATAGGTTCACCCAGCAGGTGACCCATATTGTGCCTTCCAGGGATATTGTATTGCCCAGTCGTTGATCAGACGGGTCTGAAGTTCGAGCCCTAGCCAGTTAATAATTTTCATACTAAATTCCAATTTTCAATTTCCGTACTAAATTTCATACTAAATTTCCAATTTTCAATTTCCGCACTAATTTTCATACTAAATTTCAATTTCAATTTCCGTTCTAATTTTCATACTAATTTTCAATTTTCAATTTCCGTTCTAATTTTCATACTAAATTTCCATTTTCAATTTCCGTACTAATTTTCATACCAAATTCTAATTTTCAATTTCCGTGCTAATTTTCATACCAAATTCAAATTTTCAATTTCCGTGCTAATTTTCATACTAAATTTCAATTTTCAATTTCCGTGCTAATTTTCATACTAAATTTTAATTTCCAATTTTTCTCCCACCAGGTTACCCAGATTGTGCCTCCCAGGGGCAGGGAGCGATAATTGCTCTAGTTGAATTGTCATTGTCAGCTACATTCAGCTACTATCGGCTACACTCAGCTACTCTGTATAGTGTGGCTGGTTCAAGATTGTTCCCCTGGCTCAGGGCACGGTAACCACTCTAGTTGAATTGTCGGCTACTGTCAGCTACATTCAGCTACTTTCAGATACATTCAGCTACTCCGCCCAATATGGCTGGTTCAAAATTGTGCACCCTGGGGGAAGGGAGTGGCCACTGCACTTGTTGAATTGTTGGCTACTTTCAGCTACATAAGGCTACTTTAAGCCACTTCCAGTTACATTCGGCTACATTATATGCTACTTTAAGCAACTTTCAGGTACATAAGGCTACATAAGGCTACTTTAAGCCACTTTCTGGTACATTAAGCTACTCATATCTACTCTCAGCTACTGAGCCTGGAGTTGGTTCAAGCTTGTGCCCCCTGGGGAAAGGGAGCGGTAATTGCACTCGTTGAACTGCCAGTGGCCACTTTCAGCTATACATCAGGCTACTTTAAACCACTTTCAGGTATATTCAGCTACATTAAGCTACTCTTATCTACTCTCAGCTACTGAGGATGGTGTTGGTTATATCTTTTGCCCCCTGGGGAAAGGGAGCGGTAATTGCACTCGTTGAATTGCCAGTGGCCACTTTCAGCTATACATTAGGCTACTTTAAGCCACTTTCAGGTATATTCAGCTACATTAAGCTACTATTATCTACTGTCAGCCACTGAGGATGGTGTTGGTTCAAGCTTGTGTCCCCCAGAGTAAGGGGGTGGTACTAGCACTCCTTGACTTTTTGGCTACTTTCAACTACATAAGGCTACTTTAAGGTACATTCAGCTACTCTCAGCTACTGAGGATGGTGTTGGTTCAAGCTTGTGTCCCCCAGAGGAAGGGGGGGGTACTAGCACTCCTTGGATTTTTTGCTACTTTCAGCTACTGTCGGCTACGTTCAGCTACATTCTAGGTCTCATATGTTGCAGACGTAAATGTTGCGTCATGCAGACGTGATATGTCTGTTTTGGGCATAACTATTTGACCGTTACATATACGACCGTTACATAAATACATATACAATCTTTTGCCAACGCGGTTTTGCGTCGGTCCCAGCTGGCTCACCGATGCCAGTTCCTGGTGAGCAGATTTTGCGTCGGTCCCAGCTGGCTCACCGATGCCAGTTCCTGGAGAGCAGATTTTGCGTCGGTCCCAGCTGGCTCACCGATGCCAGTTCCTGGAGAGCAGATTTTGCGTCGGTCCCAGCTGGCTCACCGATGCCAGTTCCTGGAGAGCAGATTTTGCGTCGGTCCCAGCTGGCTCACCGACGCCAGTTCCTGGAGAGCAGATTTTGCGTCGGTCCCAGCTGGCTCACCGATGCCAGTTCCTGGTACGTAGATTTTGAAGGACCCTTGATTCCTTGAACAAAGCAACACTTGTGAGAAATGATATATATTCCCGTCTGCCTTTTGCAGTTAATCTAGGACCATCAGTCTTATCTTTATCGGCTTTTACTTTACTGCCGCTTGTCCAGTTGTCCTCGAATTGGGAGTTGTTGTAACGCTAGTTTCCTTGCTAATAATGCGTAATGTGGATATCCCGTTTGCCCGTCCTTCCCTGTTATGGTACGACTCATAGATCGTACCATGCGACATGCCAGTTCGCGTGTCTTGTTGGCTAGAGGCTACTACCGTACCAGTCTACTAGCCATTATGCCCACGCCATTCAGATGTACTGCTGGCATGTACTGCTCTCCTGATGCTCTACTACTTTTCTATTGAACGTGGGCCTTCGAGCTATTGAAATTGAAATTGTTACATCCGTGTAGAATCGTTACTCACAGGACGTGAAGTTAAGGACACCATAGCGTAAGCTGGAGCTAGCTATAGTCACCGTAAGGCCACCTCAGTAAAACGAATTACCACCGATGCCTGACCGTCAGGCACCGTAGCCTTCGAGCTATCTTATATGTAACACGTGGTCCTGCAGTCCCCCAAGTCGCAGACTACAAAACTCCCTGCAGCAAAACGAATTACCACCGATGCCTGACCGGCAGGCACCGTAGCCTTCGAGCTATCTTATGTGTAACACGTGGTCCTGCAGTCCACCAAGTCGCAGACTACAAAACTCCCTGCAACAAAAAGAATTACCACCGATGCCTGACCGGCAGGCACCGTAGCCTTCGAGCTATCTTATATGTAACACGTGATCCTGCAGTCCACCAAGTCGCAGACTACAAAACTCCCTGCAGCAGCTGCCATGCAATCTGTGGGAGACGAACTGATGCCTAGCACCCCTGACGGTAAGATCAGGGTTGTTAAGGACGCTACTTCCTCCATCACACTTCAGGACGCTACTTTCTCCATCACAGACGCAACTTCTTCCATCACAGACGCAACTGAAATTGGTTGGGTCTCAGGACGCAGCGTTAGAAGTCCTGAACAATCTTGGTAATAAGATGTCTCCAAAAATCACAAATCGTTACAAGGTTGAATTTAAATTGTTAAATTTGAATTGTTACATGGTTTAATTTTAATTCTTACACGGTTGAATTTTAATTGTTACATGGTTGTGTTGTAATCGGTAGTATACCAACCGGACATCTGAATTCGGTACACTACCGATTACAACATAGCGTGATGCCCAAGGGTTCCCGCGACAGGGATTACACTTGGTACTGAAACAAGATTCCGTGCAGACTACACTCGGCTAGTCCCAGCCCACCCAGGACGCACGGGGTCAACTGGGATCGGACTGGTGCCGATTGCCGCCCTTGGGAATCACGTTATGTTGTAATCGGTAGTGTACCAACCGGACATCTGATTCAGATGTCCCGTTGGTAGACTACCGATTACAACAAGTTGAGCATTGCAAATTGTTACATGGTTGACTTTGAATCGTTTCATTTTAATTGTTACATGGTAGACTTTGAATCGTTTCATTTTAATTGTTACATGGTTGAATTTGAATCGTTTCATTTTAATTGTTACATGGTTGACTTTGAATCGTTTCATTTTAATTGTTACATGGTTGAACATTGCAAATTGTTACATGGTTGACTTTGAATCGTTTCATTTTAATTGTTACATGGTTGAGCATTGCAAATTGTTACATGGTTGACTTTGAATCGCTTCATTTTAATTGTTACATGGTTGAACATTGCAAATTGTTACACGGTTGACTTTGAATCGTTTCATTTTAATTGTTACATGGTTAAACATTGCAAATTGTTACATGGTTGACTTTAAATCGTTTCATTTTAATTGTTACATGGTTGAACATTGCAAATTGTTACATGGTTGACTTTGAATCGTTCCATTTTAATTATTACATGGTTGAACATTGCAAATTGTTACATAATCGTTTTTTAATTTATACATGGTCGCTTTTGAATTCTTACATGGTTGAACATTGCAAATTGTTACATGGTCGATTTGTAATTTATGCATGGTTGAGCATAGTAAATTGTAGCATGGTTGAATTTGAATTGTTAAATGGTTCTTTAGCCAACTCTAGGCTGCTCACCGTATGCAGACCGCATGTTCAGAAATTGTTTTTTTCACCCCAGACCATCCACCTACCCCCCCCCCCCCCCCTCCCCCCCCAATGCATCATATCTGGACACCCAGACAGTATAACATAATAAAATGTATCCATGAGCATCATCTCGACAAGGCCTTTCCGATCATACATAAAAAAATAAAAAATAAAGTTTGGACAAAGTTATTCAGTTTTTAGTATTTTACAACTTTCTTGGGTAGCTCAGTAGTCCACGCCCATGGAGGATATCATCCAGAAATGCAAAGGACAGAAGGCGTTATTTATCTGCCTATCTATCATTATCATCAGAATTATCATGGTTTAATTGACTTAAATTGTATTCTGAAGCCTGAGGGTCTGCTCGGGTGTGGTAGGGGTGTGTGGGGGTGATGGTGGGGGGTGGGGGTGTGTGGGGAGGAGGTTGTGTGTGGCGGGGTGGGGGTGGGTGTGGGGGTTGGATGGGGTGGGGTGGGGTCTAGACCCCAGGCTCGACTGCTTTAGGAACCTCGTCAGGGACCAGAATTCAGAATTCGCATACAAATGCGCGTTTCCAGCATAACTGCCGCTCGTGCGATGCTGGGCGCTAAGGTGTAGGTGACGTCCAGCCTGGATGGACGAAATCTTATCTTTGAGGTACGATTTTTTTTCTTGCCCAGTTCCCACCCCCCCCCCCCCCCCCCCCCCCCCCTCGGCTACAGCATTTAATGCTGTTCGCCGCCTTTGGTAGTAACATGATAAAATATGATATAATATCAAAATATTCCATCAACCAATATCGGCATGCAATCATTGATAAACCATTTGTAAACCCTGAAACCCTAAACTCTTATCACCGGAGGAGTAAACATGGGTAGGCACACGGGTAATTCAAAGCGCGCGCTTTTGCGCTTTTGAGCGCTGACTTTTTGATCCCCTCTGCGCTTTAAGCGCAGTTTTTTGCAACCCCCAGTGGGCGCAGCAAGCATTTTTTGCGCCTTTTGCACTACAAAGCGCAGTTTTTTGTTTTCAAGTGCGCTAAAGCGCTGGCCAATTTGGCCATTTGAAGTACCCCTGGTAGGCACCCTTGTAAACCCTTGTAAACCCTTGTACCGGTGTACCCATACTAAATCAAAATCAAATCATTGCTATCCATCCAAAATTTCCAGGAAAAGGTAATGATAACGCCTGGAGGGGCGTGGTGTTAAGGGAGCCCGTCGTATGCGGGTGGGGAGCTGTCTCCTACGTACCTCAACTGGACAACCCCTCCAGACTGGGCGGTATGGTCTTCTTCCTCAAGCGATCTGGTCTTCTTCCTCAAGCGATCTGGTCTACCACTTGACCATCGTATATGACTGAGAGGGGCTATCGGTGTGTCATGTATCCATGTTACCCCATCGTTATCCATGTGGTTAAGGCTTCGACCACCGGAGTTCGAGCCCTGCTGCCGGAAGACGGTGGGTGGTTTCTCGAGTCCGACTTTAGGGCGGTGTTGTTTCACTGCTTGGACATGAGCCCCATCTTTCTAATCTTTCTTTCCATCCATGTTCCTCCATGGTTATTATCAGCTTGGATAACACTCCGGAGAGTGGACTTTGTGTGTGCAGCACGCCAATCTATAAATGCGGAGACGAGAATAAGTTACAAGCACAGGAGACCCATTAAGGGGCACCAGTGGAGGAAAGGGGGCGGTAGCCTGGAACCTGATCAGGGTACAGGCTAGACAGCGCGTGTCAGAAGAACCGATGACGCAGTCAACAGGAAGCTGACATAGTACTGTCAGGACCGATAGTTCTTAGGGAGTACACAAGGATTCACCAAGACACAAAACAAGCGAGAGCACCGCTATTCATGCTGATACTCCACCTATGACGCAGGTGACATACAATACTAGTACTCCACCTATGGCACTGGGGACATAGAACCATAAACTGGTAGCAAACAAAAATTATTAAGGAACGGCGGAAAAACAGGAAACCAGAAGAAAGCCTTGTCTAAAATAAAAGGATGAGACAGGATGAACCAAAAACCACTGTAGTACTCCGAAAATGTAGCAGCAAAAAACTTGGGTCATACCGAGCTGAGCTGAGACCAAAATGGAAATGTAACCATCCATGGTAAGCGCGAAAATACTATTCATCCAGAATAGTCGGCACCAAACCAGAAAATCACAGGGAGGCCAAACAGAAATCAATCCTAATACCAAAGGAAAGGGAACAACGGTGACTGAAAGAACCGAGAACTTAACCTAAAGAGAAGACTGAAAAAATCGTATATCAAAGTTGGGGAACAACGGTATAGAAAACCCGATCCGGGAATAGGAACCTAACGCCAATCAATGATAACCAAAGAGACGGATTGAAATATCGTGTGAGAACAGCACACGAGAGAATCAAAACCTAAAGGACGCAGACAAGAGGACACTAAAGACTCCGATGGAAAAAAAAAGTCGATGGAAAAATCCACTACCTTAAAAACTATTCTTAGCATAGAATTCATGACTAGGTTGGGATGAAAAAACCATGATGAACTGGTTTCTCACTCAAAGATGGAAGTAAGAAGATGTATGAAAGTTAATTATCATAAATCCCCAGCTACGGCACTAACGAAAAACAGTCTAAGAGGTGGGTATCGCACCGCAAAGAACTCGTGCACGCAAGACAAACCAAGCGCCTAACTAAAGCAAACCAAACCTGCAGCAACTGAAAAAATCCAAAGGATGCGAAGTTAAAATTTTCAAGAAACTTGTAACCAACAAAGGAAACACAGTTCAATAAACAATAGAAGGGTAGATGTACAACCATAGTACATAAAAAGTATTGTCCACCTGAAAAATAGTAAACGCATAAAAAGGACTTCAAAGAATTTACTGCAAAGGATGGACTGAAAGGGCGCTTGAAATACACTCGGAAAACAAGAAAGAGGTGAGCGGCGGTACATCTGCAAGTACAACTGCAAGATTACCCAGCCCACCAATTCACAGTAAAATCCGAAAGGAAACAACTACTACACTCCACAAAAAGTTCCAATCACATGAGGGGCTGGTGATCTAAAAACAGTGTGGAGTAAAAAGAAATAGCTAATCTATGATGAGCTCCACCGAACGAACCATCTGCCTATGGAACTAAGAGTCAGAAACCATCAAGACGCTATAACGGTGGTCTGAATTAAGTACCACCTTCCACCAAAACCAAGAAAGACAGCTGAAAGGAAGCTGCCTAAACAAAGCGTCGTAACGCTCCACCAATCTAGACTACCCTATGAGTCAGTCTAGGAGGTGCTGAGGAATAGGCACTCACAACATAGGGCCATGTTAACCTACGTATGAGAACCAGCAGCACCTAAAACAATGAATCCTGGGTTGACTGTAACACCCCAGCCATACGCAGTATCAAGCTAGACCAGTGTTCAAGATCATCACTTACCCATTCGGCAACGGCTACATCATCACATGGGCTTGACCCGAGTAATCCACCAGGGACGACAGGAGGCGTCGGAATTATCGACACCCGCGAGCCATCCGAGGTGGTCGGAGGTTGGCGACTATTAGTCAATGGACCTGATCCAGGTACCACTATGATCGAAGGCTGTCTAAATCTTCACCGCTAAAACGTGGCACAGAGGAGGGCCTAGCGACCCCCTGAGATTCGGCTAAGATTATAGTTGGATATCCAACTCCCACCCGCCCTAAAACTTCACACACAATACAGCAAGATCAGGCCCTGATCTAGAATGCAACAATGATACATCCCAGCCAGGCCAGCCAACAACAATTGGGGTTGTTAAAGGGCGTAGGGAATTACCGGTAACACATAACATATCACCGTTTGATGACAGGAGGGATGCAAGCGGGCACGGGGACCCATACTAATGGGTGAACCCAGAAAGACAGTTTAGAACTGAACTGGAGATAGAGAGTACATCACTACTCACTACTAACTAGCGCAACATTGGAAACCCCAATATAATAACCCTTACTCACCAGGGAATACCCAACCAGTCTACCAAATAATGCCTTTCTAACTAGCTTGTTGCGTGACTGCCCAATACTAAGATTACATAGCAAGGGCAACCAAACAAACGCAACAACGACACATCAGGTGCAACCCCAAAGAAAAGCTCCGAAGGAGTCTTGTCTCCCTAGATGAACACGCGATTGCGAAGATAACACACTAGCACCATGCTGAGCAGTGTCATCATCAACAACTCATGCATGCCCCAACTAATCGAGATCAACCATGCCTCTATACCACTTAACTAAAAATTCCTAAGCCCTATCAGAACTCAAACACTTGAACCCAAACTCACGTAGCTAAGGCATACACCTAAGGGGGGAACCAGGGGCACGGGAAGACTAAGTAGTAACCTCTGACGAACCACGGAACGCACCCAGGGGTCACAAGGAGCCTAAGAGAGAAAAATATCCACCAAGATATCATGCCAAAGATCCTCCACGGCCGCTGGACTAGGGCCAGGACGGCGTCCACTGCGGCCTGTAGCATGGGCGAAGTCCGGCGCTGCGAGACCTGGGATCACAGAAGGTGGGGAAGCGTTAGGTCGAAGTCGAGATTTGAGGTATGGGAAAAAAGGAGACGAGAATGACAGTGCAGCAAGTCGCACCTGGTGCAGAAAATCGCACCAATGGCAGAAAATCGCAAATCGCAAGGGCAGAATTCGAACATTTATCGCTAGGATGCGAAGAGCAGAGCCGAGGCATGTAAAGGTCCTAATATCCCGCCGTCGATGATCAGTCAATCTCAAGTCCCCCCCTCTATCGCTCGACTCACCCGGTTGGGGGGTAGAGGGAGCAGCACCCGTAGTGGTGCTGACCATACCCCCCTGCTTCCTACCACCTCCAGAATCTCCAGGTCCAGACGCGTAGGTCGTCCTCCTCTGGCGAATCCTACGGCAGTGCCGGCGATCCGCCAGCTTGATCGACAAAATTCTCCAGAAGGTAGCACAGAGCCACTAGAGCGCAAGCTCATGCTAGGAGCCGACCGTCGGCTGGGCAGAGCAAAGGGGGCAAAGACGACGTAGACATCAGCAGGGAGCTTGGTCGGCTTGGCAACCTCCGGTATGCAGGCAGAGCCTCAAACACCGGAGAAAGGTTAGCGACGTCAAGGACGCGAGCAGACGAAGACGGGGTATCTCCACCGATGTCCAGGCTAGTCGCCGAGTTGAGTCTGCACGTCACAGTCATCTACGACAGACGGGAGGAGGCGACAGACGGCAGGGGAGGAAAAAGAAGAGAAGATGGAGGAATGACCGGGGGGGGGGGGGTTACTTCCACGATGGCGGAAGGACTCTCATGACCGCTAGCAGAGGCAGCTGGTGCACAAACGTCTAGCCAATCATCAAGAGGAGCCGTTCCTCCGTTGGAAGGATTGGTCGCAGCCATCGCTGAGAATGATACTGCGCATCCCGCGCGTCCAGGAAAGACCATCCATGTCATGGAGTTTCTCAAAATGGCGGGAGGTCCTCGCGGAAGTTGCATCGCAAAGCAGTGGTAGTAAATGAAGGACCGTATAACCTATCAGCTTGGATAACACTCCGGAGAGTGGACTTTGTGTGTGCAGCACGCCAATCTATAAATGCGGAGACGAGAATAAGTTACAAGCACAGGAGACCCATTAAGGGGCACCAGTGGAGGAAAGGGGGCGGTAGCCTGGAACCTGATCAGGGTACAGGCTAGACAGCGCGTGTCAGAAGAACCGATGACGCAGTCAACAGGAAGCTGACATAGTACTGTCAGGACCGATAGTTCTAAGGGAGTACACAAGGAGTCACCAAGACATAAAACAAGCGAGAGCACCGCTATTCATGCTGATAGTTATAAACTTTGATGGTCGGCAGGCTGTGCTGCTGTCCTGTCTCGGCAATGATTTGCTGAGCTTATGTAACGAACCCTCTCTCTCTCTCTCTCTCTCTCTCTCTCTCTCCTCTCTCTCTCTCTCTCTCTCTCTCTCTCTCTCTCTCTCTCTCTCTCTCTCTCTCTCTCTCTCTCTCTCTCTCTCTCTCTCTCTCACTCTCTCTCTCTCTCATGGTTATCCATGGTACTCCATGGCACTCCGCCGCCGGTTAAAAGTTGCCTGTGTTTACCGTGTCAATGATTGTATGACATGATTGGTTCCTGGATTTTTTAGCCTCTTTCAGTGATTTACAATGGTCTAGTGGTAGACCAGATCGCTAAATAATGAAGAGTCGGGGGTTGATGTCCTAATGAGACAACATCGCCCTTAAGTCGGACTCAAGAAACCACCCGCCGTCTTCCGGCAGCGGGCTCGAACTCAGGTGGCCGAAGACTTAACCACATGGATAACGATGGAGTAACATGGATACATGACACACTGATAGCCCCTTTCAGTCGTATACGATGGTCAAGTAGTAGACCAGATCGCTGGAGGAAGAAGACCAGATCGCTTGAGGAAGAAGACCATACCGCCCAGTCTGGAGGGGTTGTCCAGTTGAGGTAGGAGACAGCTCCCCACTCGCGTACGACGGGCTCCCTTAACACCACGCCCCACCAGGCGCCCCACCCGGCCCCACCAGGCGTTATCATAACCTTGAGACACTGATAGGATCGTCCAGGACGCTGCGTCCTATGTCGCAGGCGCAACGTGGGGGAGAGTCCGCTGCGTCTCAGGACGCAGGCTATTGGCCGATGGTCGGTTTTGGATCTGTTACGACTCACAAGCTGCATTGGAAGCCCATTCTGTGCCATTTTCGAGGCCAGAATCGGTGTGCACGCCGTTTGTGACTGTACAGAGCGGCACATGTGCTAGGTAATCAGAACCAGCATCATAACTTATATTTGCTTGCTGTACTAGAGGGGCGAGCAAAACAGAGGGGGGACGACGCGGCACCGTATGGATCCATGCATGGATGTCAAATGCGCTATTTTCGAGGCCAGAATCGGTGTGCACGCCGTTTGTGACTGTACAGAGCGGCACATGTGCTAGGTAATCAGAACCAGCATCATAACTTATATTTGCTTGCTGTACTAGAGGGGCGAGCAAACTAGAGGGGGGACAACGCGGCACCGTATGGATCCATGCATGGATGTCAAATGCGCTATTTTCGAGGCCAGAATCGGTGTGCACGCCGTTTGTGACTGTACAGAGCGGCACATGTGCTAGGTAATCAGGACATATATTTGCTTGCTGTACTAGAGGGGCGAGCAAACTAGAGGGGGGACGCGGCACCGTATGGATCCATGCATGGATGTCACAAGCCGCATTGAAGGCCCATTCTGCGCTATTTTCGAGGCCAGAATCGGTGTGCACGCCGTTCGTAACGCTACAGATCGGCACATGTACTAAGAGATCGGTTCTCTGAAATATATTGATGTATAGAACTCCTTCCGCGAATGTCGCAATGGCTAAGTAACGGATCCATGTCGTTACACCGTTTCGGCCAGAACTCCAGAAGCTTCCGGTCATTTTCGGATCAGAAACTCAGATCTGCCCGATTGGATAATGCATACGGTACGTACCAACGCGTAGATCAACGCATCAGAAGGAGAAAGCGTAAATCGCGTCAAGGGAGGTGTTCTAACATCGCGGAGGTTTTTGCGGGAACTCCAGGTGTGCTTTGTAGATGTCCGCGTCGGTGGACAGGAATAATACTGAATAACTCCAGTTTTTCCTGGAGGGAGGATGTGATCCTCGGTATATCAAAGTATACTCAGTGCGCATAGACTGACCTCCAGGAGTCCGGCTTCGGTTTATATACTAATCGGAATCGGAATCGGTAGGTGGTCGGTAGTCGGTATGTGTGATGTGTGATGTGTGATGTGTGGTCGGTGCCAGGTGTGTGGTCGGTAGCCAGTATGTCTCAGCTGGTCGGTAGTCGGTATGTGTGATGTGTGATGTGTGATGTGTGGTCGGTGCCAGGTGTGTGGTCGGTAGCCAGTATGTCTCAGCTGGTCGGTAGTCGGTGTGTGTGATGTGTGATGTGTAGCAGTGTTGGTGCCAGCTGGTCGGTAGTCGGTGTGTGGTAGCTGGTCGGGAGTCGGTGGTCGGTCGTCTGTGTCGGTGGTCGGCCAGGCTACTACAAGTGCTCCCCCTTTCAGACAACCACGTCTGCGGGGTTGCTGTCTGAATGAAGCTCTGGTACCTGGAGAACTGGGTGTATTCGGTGTTGTCGGTGTATACCTGGTCAAAGTTTGTATATAATCGGTGTATAACTGGTCATTGTCGGTGTATAATCGGTGTATAGTCGGTACATTTGGTGTATAACTGGTGTATAGTCGGTATAGTCGGTATAGTCGGTATAGTCGGTATAGTCGGTATAGTCGGTATAGCCGGTATAGTCGGTATAGTCGGTATAGTCGGTATAGTCGGTATAGTTGGTATAATCGGTGTATAATCGGTGTATAATCGGTATAGTCGGTATATAATCGGTGTATAATCGGTATAGTCGGTATATAATCGGTGTCTAATCGGTGTATAGTCGGTATAGTCGGTATAGTCGGTGTATAATCGGTACATTCGGTGTTAGTGGTCGGGGTGTTGAGATGAAGATTTTGTCTGCCAAAATCCGTCGGTTTTTCGTAAGCTGATCGGTAAATGATTGTGTAGAAAAATAAGTGCCGGTTGTGCATCTCAAGAGGATTTATTGCTCGGCTGACGGTGGGTCGAGCAGTGTCTGACCTTGTGCAACAATGGCACTGACAAAGGCTGGGTGTCGGGAAAGGGGGTCGGCAACATTGGTTTGGCCAGCAATGTGTTTCAATGTGTACTCAAATCGGAAGGAAAATGCCATATATCAGCATGAATAGCGGTGCTCTCGCCTGTTTTATGTCTTGGTGACTCCTTGTGTACTCCCTTAGAACTATCGGTCCTGACAGTACTATGTCAGCTTCCTGTTGACTGCGTCATCGGTTCTTCTGACACGCGCTGTCTAGCCTGTACCCTGATCAGGTTCCAGGCTACCGCCCCCTTTCCTCCACTGGTGCCCCTTAATGGGTCTCCTGTGCTTGTAACTTATTCTCGTCTCCGCATTTATAGATTGGCGTGCTGCACACACAAAGTCCACTCTCCGGAGTGTTATCCAAGCTGATAGGTTATACGGCCCTTCATTTACTACCACTGCTTTGCGATGCAACTTCCGCGAGGACCTCCCGCCATTTTGAGAAACTCCATGACATGGATGGTCTTTCCTGGACGCGCGGGATGCGCAGTATCATTCTCAGCGATGGCTGCGACCAATCCTTCCAACGGAGGAACGGCTCCTCTTGATGATTGGCTAGACGTTTGTGCACCAGCTGCCTCTGCTAGCGGTCATGAGAGTCCTTCCGCCATCGTGGAAGTAACCCCCCCCCCCGGTCATTCTCCATTCTTACTATTACTTTCCTCACTGCGTCTGTTGCTCATCCTCCCGGGTTGTCGTTAGATTACTGGACTGCAGACTCAACTCGGCGACTAGCTGGACATCGGCGGAGATCTCGTCTGCTCGCGGTCTTGACGTCGGCTAACTTTCTCCTGGTTGAGGCTCTGCCTGCATACCGGAGGTTGCCAAGCCGGACAAGCTCCCTGCTGTGTCTACGTCGTCTTTGCCCCTTTGCTCTGCCCAGCAGACAGTCGGTACTGGCCATGAGCTTTCGCTCTCGTGGCTCTGTGCTACCTCTTGGAGAATTTTGTCATCAAGCTGCGGACGCCGGGCCTGCCGTAGGCGTTCGCCAGAGGAGGGACGGAACCACGCGTCTGGACTGGAGATTATGGAGGTGGTAGGAAGCAGGGGGGTATGGTCATCACCACTCCGGGGTGCGCTCCCTCTAACCCAACCGGTGTGAGTCGAGCGATAGAGGGTGGGGTGAATTGGGATCTGATATCATCGACGGCGGGATATAGGACACTTTACAGCCTCGGATTCTGACTTTCGCATCCATGCGATTAAATTCGAAATTGGCCCCTGCGATTTGCGATTTTGCCATTGGGTGCGATTTATGCACCAGGTGTGACTTTGCGCACTGTCATTTCGTCTATTTTTCCACTACCTTAAAATTCGACTTAGAATAAACTAAGACCACAAACGTAGGTGATCCAGGATCGCCAGAGACGGAATTCAAACAATGGTTATATCAGAAGAAGAGTGGGACGAAGTCCTGGCATAGTAAAAGAGGGACCGTGTGAGGAATCTTGGAATGATATCGGGTGGATCATTTTTTTCTATTAGGCTATCTTGTGGACACCTGGGTTTGCGTTCCGTGGTTAGTCAGAGGTTACTTAAGTCGTCTTCCCGTGCACCTGGTACCACCTGAGGTGTATCTTAAGTACGTGAGTTTGGGTGCATGTATTGGAGTTTCTGATAGGTGAGGAATTTTTAGTTAAGTGGGTATAGAGGCATGTTCGAGATCGAGGAGGGGGGAATGAATGATGTGGTTGAGGATGAAAAATGTCCTTAAGAGGGTGCGAGGTGGGTGTATATTTTGAAATACGAGCCGTGTGGGGGGGCGAT
>JACBWV010000918.1:0-27669 GCA_013435795.1 Chlamydomonas sp. ICE-L | reverse complement strand
CCCCCCCCCCCCACCCCCCCCCCGTAACACACACACAACACCCACCACACACCCACAACCACCCCACCCTCTCCCCCCCAGGGGGTTGACACCTTGCAGCCAAAACCCCACTTTCCCATGTATGCCCCCCCCCCCACACACACACACACGCACCATCTCATCCCCCCATGGTGTTTGACGCCTTGAGCCTGTGCCCCACTTTCCGATGTCCCCCCCCCCAACAACCCCCCCAACACACACACCCGCCACCCCCAAGCCACACATCACCCTTCTCATCCCCAGAGGTTGACGCATCAAGCCGTGCCCACTTCCGAGCGTTCCTGGAGTACAACCTGCACGTCAACACACACCCACAACACACACCCACAACACACACCCACAACCACCACACACCCTCTCCTCCCATAGGGTTGACGCCTTAAAGCCTGCGCCCCACTTCCAAGCGCCCCCTCCCCCCCACACACACCACCACAACACACCACAAACACCCACCCACCCTCTCCACCACACAGGGTTGACGCCTTCGAGCCTGGCCCCATTTGTGCGTCTGGATTACAAACCTGCACGTCCACACACACACACTCACCACACACAACCACCAACCCCTCTCCACCACACAGGGTTGACGCCTTTGAGCCTGTGCCCCACTTCCGAGCGTTCCTGGAGTACAACCTGCACGTCAACAATTCTACCCCCTTGGTGCCGTGCATGGGACGGTTTGCAAACACACACACCCAGCAACCCCAAACACCCACGCACCCTAGCCTCCCCATAGGGTTGACGCCTAAAGCCTGTGCCCACTTCGCGGCCCCCCCCCCCCCCCAAACACACCCACCCGCACCCACCCACCACCACACCCACAACAACCACCCACCTCTCCCCCCCCAGGGTTGACGCCGTTGAGCCTGTGCCCCACTTCCGAGCCTTCCTGGAGTACAACCTGCACGTCAACAACTTCTCCCCCTTGGTGACGGTGCATGCATGTGTTATCTCAAATGAAACTGGCAAGGACATGGAGATGAAAGTGCCCAACAGGTGCGATATGCTAATGGTATGGTATTCTGTTGGTCAAGTCCCTTTAGCCTATTTGGTATCCCCCATGGTCACAGTGCACGCTTGTGTTCTCTCAAATGAAACTGGCAAGGACATGGAGATGAAAGTGCCTAACAGGTGCGGTGTGCTATTGGCCAGGTCCCTTTAGCCTATTGGGTCTGGTATGCTATTGGTCAAGTCCTTTGAGCCTGTTTGGTCTACCCCCTTGGCCACGGTGCACGTTTGTGTTCTCTCTAATGAAACTGGCAAGTACATGGACATGACAGTGGCCAACAGGTGTAGTCTGCTATTGGTCTGGTAGGCTAATAGTCTGCTATTGGTCTGGTATTGGTTACCAATAACATGCTTGTGTAATCTCTAATGTAATTGGCAAAGACATGGAGATGACTGTGGCCAACAGGTGGGATATGCTATTGGTCTAGTAGGCTATTAGTATGCATGGTACCAATCAACACTGGTGTAATCTCTAATGTAGTTGGCAAAGACATGGAGATGACTGTGGCCAACAGGTGGGGATATGCCTATTGGTCTGAGTAGGCTATAGTATTGCTATTTGGTTACCATCACACGCTTGTGTCGTAATCTCTATGTAGTTGGCAAAAGACAGGAGATGACAGTGGCCAAACAGGTGGGATATGCATATGGTCATAGTATGCTATTTAGTATGAATATTGTTACCATCACACGCTTGTGTAATCTCTAATGTAGTTGGCAAAGACATGGAGATGACAGTGGCCAACAGGTGGGATATGCTATTGGTCTAGTAGGCTATTAGTATGCTATTGGTTACCAATCACACGCTTGTGTAATCTCTAATGTAGTTGGCAAAGACATGGAGATGACAGTGGCCAACAGGTGGGATATGCTATTGGTCTAGTAGGCTATTAGTATGCTATTGGTTACCAATCACACGCTTGTGTAATCTCTAATGTAGTTGGCAAAGACATGGAGATGACAGTGGCCAACAGGTGGGATATGCTATTGGTATAATAGGCTATTATTATGCTAATGGTTACCATATGCACGCATGTGTTATCGCCAATGAAGCTGGCAAGGACATGGAGATGAAAGTGCCCAACAGGTGCGATATGCTATTGGTATGGTATGCTGTTGGTCAAGTCACTTTTTAGCCTATGTGGTATGCCCATGGTCACGGCACACGCTTGTTTGTCTAAATCTCTAATGAACTGCAGGGACAGGAGATGAAAGGCCCAAACAGGGTGCGACTATGTATTGGTAGTATGGTATGCTGTTGGTCAAGTCCCTTTAGCCTATTTGGTATGCCCCATGGTCACGGCACACGCTTGTGTAATCTCTACTGAAGCTGGCAAGGACATGGAGATGAAAGTGCCCAACAGGTGTGATATGCTATTGGTATGGTATGTGTGGTCAAGATCCCTTAGTCTTTGGTATGCCCATGGGCACGGCACACGCTTGTGTAATCTCGACTGAACCGCTGGCAAGGACATGGAGATTGAAGTGCCCAAAGGTGCGATCATTGCTATTTATGGTATGTGTTGGTCAAAGTCCCTTAGCCTATTTGGTATGCCCATCGGTCCAGGCACTTACGCTTTTGTTATCTTAATGTAAAACTGGCAAGGAAGGAGATGCAATGTGCATTACAGGTGCGGTATGTGCTATTGTCTGTCACTTTAGACTCCTATTTTGTATTGCTATGTAATTGTACGAGTAAAGTTGTGTAATCTCTGATTTTGATAGCAAGAAATGGAGATTTAAAGTGCATTAAGGTGCGATTGTACAAGCAAAAATTGGATGGTTATGATCGTTGTAGGTATGATGTTGGTATGGCTATGCTGTTGGTATTATGGTTATCTGTGTATGGTATGATTGTTGGTAGGTATTTGATGTTGTGTGGTATGTTGTTGTCTTGGTATAATGTTGGTCTGGTATGGTATGTGTGGTTATGGTCTGGTATGCTGTGGATGGTTATGTATGCTGTTTGTATGGTTGGTATTTGTTGGTCTGGTATGGTTGATGTTGGTCTGGTCTGATGCTGTTGGTCTGCGTCCTGGTTATTGATGTTGGTCTGGATATGGTATGGTTTGGTATGGTCTGGTATGCTGTTGTCTGGTATGCTGTGGTCTGGTCTGGTATGCTGTTGGTTGGTTTATGGAGTGGTCTGGTATGGTATGCTGTTGTCTGGTATGGTATGATGTTGGTCTTGGTATGGTATGATGTTGGTCTCGGTATGATGTTGGTCTTGGTATTGTATGCTGTTGGTCTGGTCATGCGTTCGGTTCTGGTATGTGTATGCTGTTGGTCTTGTTATGGTATGCTGTTTGTCTGGTATGTATGTGTTGGTCTGTGGTATGGCTATGCTGTTGGTACTGGTATGGTCTGCTGTTGGTCTGGTATGCTGTTTGTTCTGTTATGTAATTGCTGTTGGTCTGGTATTGTTTGCTGTTGGTTGGTTGGTATGATGTTGGTCTGGTATGGTATGTGTTGGTCGGGTTATAGTCTGGTATTTGATGTTGGTCTGGTATGCGGTTGGATGTGTCTGCTGTTGGTCTGTATGCTGTGGTCTGGTATGGATGCTGTTGGTATGAGTCTGGATGCTGTTGGTCTGGTTATGATGTGGTTGGTATTGTATGCTGTGGTCTGGTATGCTGTATGTATGGTCTGTTTGGTTGGTATGTTTATGCTGTTGGTCTGGTATGGTAGCTGTTGGTATGGTCCTGGTATGGTATGTGTTGGTATGCTGTCCTGGTATCGTGTGGTATCTGCGTATGGTTATGCTGTTGGTCTGGTATGCTGTGGTCTGGTCTGGAGTATGCTGTGTCTTGGTATGGTATGTTTGGTCTGGTATGCTGTTGGCTATGGTCTGGTATGAGTTGTTGGTCGGTATATGCTGTTGTCTAGTCTGGTTGCTGGTTGGTCTGGTATGGTATGCTGTGGTCTGGTATGGTATGCTGTGTCTGGTCTGGTATGCTGTTCGGTCTGGTTTATGCTGTTGGTTGGTATGGTTATGCTGTGAGTCTATGGTATGGGTATGCTGTTGGTCTGGTATGTATGCTGTTGGTTGGTATGATGTTGGTCTGGTCTGTTTAGCGTTGGTTGGTCTGGTAGCTGTTGGTTGGTCTGATGCTGTTGGTCTGGTTCTTGGCTACTGCTGTGGTCTGGTTGGTATGCTGTGGTCTGGTATGCAGGGGGTGTTGTGGGGGGTTTTGTTGGTCTGGTCTGGTATTATGCTGCTTGGTTGGTTATTCTGTGGTCCTGTATGATGTGCGTCTGGTATGTGTGGTATCGGTATGATGTTGTCTGGTGTGATGTTGGTATGGTTGGATGCTGTGGTCTGGTTGGTTGGTATTGCTGTTGTGTCTGGTCTGTTTGATGTTGTTGTTCCTGGATGCTGTGGTTGGTATGCTGTTGTCTGGTACTGTGTTGTTCTGGTATGATGTTGGTTGTGGTATTGCTTTTTTCTGGTTATGGTATGCTGTTGGTTGGTTGGTATGCTGTTGGTCTGGTTTCTGGATTGCTGTCGTATTGTATGTGTTGGTATGGTATGGTATGTGTTGGTCTTGTCTGGTATGCTGTTGCGTATTGTTCTGGTTTGCATGTTGGTTGTTAGCTGTTTGTCTGCTGTATGCTTTGGTTTTGGTTATGGTTAGCTGTAGGTCTGCGCTATGGTATGCTGTTGTTTGTCTGGAAATGCTGTTGGTCTGGTATGCTGTGGTCTGGTCTGGTATGCTGTTGTCTGGTATTCTGTTCCGGTATGGTATGCTGTTGGTCTGTCTGGTATGCTGTTGGTTGGTATGCTGTTTGTCTGGTTCTGGTATTGTATGCTGTTTGGTATGGTATGCTTATGATGATTGAGTCTGTATGCTGTTGGTCTGGTATGGTATGCGTTGGTCTGGTATCGCTGTTGGTTGGTATGCTGTTGGTAGGTATGATGTTGGTCTGGTATGGTATGATGTTGGATATGTATGCTGTTGGTTGTCTGTATGCTGTGGTATGTATGTATGTGTTTGGTCTGGTAGGTATGCTGTTGTCTGGTCATGCTGTTGGTCTGGTCTGGTATCGTATGCTGTGGCCTGGTATGTGTTGGTCTGGTATCTGTTGGTCTGGTAGGATTGCTGTTGGTCTGGTATGCGTGGTCTGGTATGCTGTTGGTCTGTATGTGTTGGTCGGTATGCTGTTGGTTCTGGTAGTGTTGGTTGGTCTGGTATGTGTTGGTCTGGTCTTGTATGCTGTTGGTCTGGTCTGGTATGAGTTGGCTCTGGTTTGGTTTGCTTTGGCTGGTCTTGGTATACTGTTGGTCTGGTATGTAGTTGTATGGTTATTTGTTGGTTCTGGTATGGTCTGCTGTTGGTCTGTATGTATGCTGTGCGGTCTGGTATTTGCTGTTGTTGGTATTGCTGTTTGGGTCTCTTGTCTGGTATGCTGTTGGTTGGTATGGTATGCTGTTGTTGGTATATGGTATTGCGTTGGTCTGGTATGCTGTTGGTTTCTGTGAGTTGGTTGGTTTGGTCTTGCTGTTGGTTCTGGTGGGTATGTGTTGAGTCTGGTTTGTATGCGTTGTCTGTTTGCTGTGGTCTGGTAGCCTGTTGGTCTCTGGTTATGTGTTGTCTGTCTGGCAGCTGTTGGTCTGGTATATGGTATGCGTTGGTCTGTATGGTATGTGTGTCTGGTATGGTATGCTGTGGTTCTGGTATGTCGTGGTCTGGTATGGATGCTGTGGTCTGGTCTGGTATGCTGTTGGTCTGTCTGGTATGCTGTTGGTCTGGTATGGTATGCTGTTGGTCTGGTATGGTATGCTGTTGGTCTGGTATGGTATGCTGTTGGTCTGGTATGGTATGCTGTTGGTCTGGTCTGGTATGCTGTTGGTCTGGTATGGTATGCTGTTGGTCTGGTATGGTTATGTGTTGCGTTTTTCGTATGTTATGCTGTTGTCTGGTCTATGCTGTTGGTCTGCCATTGGTTTTACTAGCAATATGCTATGGTCTATGTTCTATAGTCATTTTGGGCACCTTTGACTCCCTCATGAAACTGGCAAGACATGGAGAAGGACGCGCCCCAGTGTCCATATTCAAAGCCACACAATGGTCTGGTATTCCCATTTGTCAGGTGTGTATTTGTCATTGTGGGCACCTTTGTCTCCCTAATGAAACTGGCAAGGAATGATAAGGAAGCGCCTACCATCTGCCCTATTTCCTTGCCACACAATGGTCTGGTATTCCATTGTCTTCTGGCTGTGCCTATTTGTCTTGGGGCACCTTTCTGTTACTCCTAATGAAACTGGCAAGGCATGGAGAAGGGGAAGCGCCTACATGTGCCATTATTTCCAAAGCCAACCAATTGGTTCTGGTATTCCATATTTGTCTGGCGTGTATTTGTCATTGTGGGACTTTGTACTCCTAATGAAATGGCAAGGACATGGAGCGAGGAAGGAATGCCTACCATGTGCCATATTCCAAGCACACCACGGTCGGTATTCCATTGTCTGTGGTGCTCTTTGTCATTGTGGGCACCTTTGTACTCTAATGAAACTGGCAAGGACATGGAGAAGGAAGCGCCTACCATGTGCCATATTTCCAAGCCCCACAATTGGTCTGGTATTCCATTTGTCTGGTGTTCTATTTGTCATTGTGGGCACCTTTGTACTCCCTAATGAAACTGGCAAGGACATGGAGATGACAGTGCCCACCATGTGCAATATGACATAGGTCTGGTATGCTATTGATATGCTGTTGCTATGCTGTTGTTCTGGTCTCTGGAGCCAATTTGGTCTACCTCTGGACTGTTACTACATACATTGGTCTGGTATGCTACTGATATCCTATTGGACAAGTCCCTTTTGGCCATTTGGTCTACCCCTTTGATGACCGTGCATGTTTGAGTAATTTTAATGTAACTGGCAAGGACATGGAGATGGCATTGCCCAACAGGTGAGGTATGCTATTTTTCTGGTATGCTCTATTGGTCAAGTCCCTTTAGCCTATTTGGTCTACCCCTGGGCTTCAACAACATTCATGGTCTGATGATGCCTTTTTAGCGAAATATGTCGATATGGATGGATATTGATATGGATAACGATATGATTCTGGATATGATGTTTTGGGAGATGAGATTGTGTCAATGGGGACCCCTCCCCCCCCCCCCCCCCCCCCCCCCCCTCCCACACACAATCCACCCACACACTCCCCCCCCACCCCCCCCCCCACACACACACAATACAACCACAGGGGTATCTGGGGTACTGCTGGCATTGGTGGGATGAACACTGAAACACCCACACCCACACCCTCACCCACACCATACCTTACCCACAAATCCACATCCACACCACACCACACCCTCCCAAACAGCCCACAGGGTATTGGGGTACGCTGGCATTGGTGGGATGAATTTTGAAAAACCCCCCCCACCCAACCCTTCTCACCCAACCCCTCCCCTCACCCACCCTCACCCAAACCTACACCCACACCCCAACCTCACCCACATCCACCACCCTCCAAAAACCAAGGTATCTGGGGACTGCTGGCATTGGTGGGATGAACATTGAAAAACCACCCACACCCACACCCTCACCCACACCCATACCCTAACCCACCCTCACCCAAACCTACACCCACACCCACACCCACATCCCACATCCTCCAAACAACCACAGGGGTATCTGGGGTACTGCTGGCATTGGTGGGATGAACATGAAACAATCACCCCACACCCACACCTCACCCAACCATACTAACCCACCTCACCAAAACCTTAACCAACACCCACACCACATCTCCAAACCAAACCAAGGGGGTATTGCGGGGGTCTGTGGCTTGGTGGGATGAATGAATGAACAATGAAACCCCCACAACAACCCACACCCCACCCACACCCTCCAAAAAAAAAAAAAAAAAAAAAACAAAAAAAACAAAAAAAAAAAAAACAACCACAGGGGTATCTGGGGTACTGCTGGCATTGGTGGGATGAACACTGAAAAACCACCCACACCCACACCCTCACCCACACCCATACCCTTACTCACCCTCACCCACACTCACACCACACCTCAACAAACCACAGTGGGTATTGGGGGTACTTTACTGTGGCATTGGTGGGCTGTTGAACATTGAAAAACCACCCCAACCACACCCTCACCCAACATACCTCACCCACCTCACCCAAACCTACCACCACCACCACACCACAACCACCCCCTTCCAAACCAAGTCCACCGGGGTATCTGGGGTTTACTGCTGGCATTGGTGGTGAATATTGACCACGCAATTAAAGGGATGTTGAAACAAGTATCCATTGTGGCAGTTTCGCTTGGAAGATTCATCAAACAGGATGTAATCCTATGAAGGGGGTGGGTTTGATTGACGGTGGGTGGTGTGGTGGGTTGCGTGATGAAAGTGGCGGTTAGCGGGGTGGTGCGTGGTTGGCATTGGCGGACGGGACTGAACATTGACATTTAAGGCGGCATCAATTAAGGCGGAATGAACGTCGGCAATTAAGGCGGCTTTTGCGCGTATGTGGCCAGTTTCGCTTGGAGGACATTGTCAAAAGGGATTTCATTCTTATGAAGGTGGGTTAGGGTGTGATCGGACAGTGGTGGGTAAACGTGGGTCGGTAGTTGTGGTGTGGTGTGGTGGCATTATTGGCGGGAGAACATTGACACAGGCATGAAAAGCGGATGGAAAGTATCATGGGGCCCATTTTTGCTTTGTGAGGACCTTGTCCAAAGGGATTTCATTCTTATGAAGGTGGGTTGGGTGTGATCGGACGATGGTGGGTGAAGTGGTGGTAGTGGTGGTGGTGGCATTGGCGGGATGAACATTGACAAGGCAATGAAAGCGGATGTTGAAAGTATCCATGGGGCAAGTTTTTGCTTGGAGGACCTTGTTAAAAGGGATTTCATTCTTATGACGGTGGGTTGGTTGTGATCTGACGGTGAGTGCGGTGGTGGGGTAGGTAGTGGTGGTAGTAGTGGTGGTAGTGGTGGTGGCAGTGGTGGTGGTGGCAGTGGCGGAATGAACATTGACAAGGCATTTTAGTCGGATGTTGAAAGTATGTGGCCGGTTTTCGCTTGGAGTTCCTTGTCAAATGGGATTTCATTCTTATGACAGTGGGTTGGTTGTGATCTGACAGTGAGCGCGGTGGTGGGGTAGGTAGTGGTGGTAGTGGTGGTGGCAGTGGTGGTGGTGGCAGTGGCGGGATGAACATTGACAAGGCATTTTAGTCGGATGTTGAGAGTATGTGGCCAGTTTTCGCTTGGAGGACCTTGTCAAAACGGATTTCATTCTTATGAAGGTGGGTAGGGTGTGATCGGATGGTGGTGTGGGTGGTGGTGGGTGTGCAGTGGTGGTGGTGGTGGTAGCGGTGGTGGTGGCATTGGCAGAATGAACATTGACAATTAAGGCGGCATCAATTAAGGCGGAATGAACGCGGCGATTAAGGCGGATGTTGTGAGAGATGTGGCCAGTTTTCGCTTGGAGGACCTTGTCAAAAGGGATTTCATTCTTATGAAGGTGGGTAGGGTGTGATCGGACAGTGGTGTGGTGGTGGTGGGTGCAGTGGTGGTAGGGGCGGTGGTGGCATTGGCGGGATGAACATTGACAAGGCAATGAAAGCGGATGTTGAAAGTATCCATGTGGCCAGTTTTCGCTTGGAAGATCTCATCAAACAGGATGTCATCCTTATGAAGGTGGGTTGGGTGTGATCTGACGGTGAGTGCGGTGGTGGGGTAGGTAGTGGTGGTAGTAGTGGTGGTAGTGGTGGTGGCAGTGGTGGTAGTGGTGGTGGGGTAGGTGGTAGTGGTGGTGGGGTAGGTAGTGGTGGTAGTGGTCGTGGCAGTGGTGGTGGTGGCAGTGGCGGGATGAACATTGACAAGGCATTTTAGTCGGATGTTGAGAGTATGTGGCCAGTTTTCGCTTGGAGGACCTTGTCAAAAGGGATTTCATTCTTATGGAGGTGGGTTGGGTGTGATCGGACGGTGAGTGCGGTGGTGGGGTAGGTAGTGGTGGTTGTAGTGGTGGTGGCAGTGGTGGTGGTGGCAGCGGCGGAATGAACATTGACAAGGCATTTTAGTCGGATGTTGAGAGTATGTGGCCAGTTTTCTCTTGGAGGACCTTGTCAAAACGGATTTCATTCTAATGAAGGTGGGTTGGGTGTGATCTGACAGTGAGTGCGGTGGTGGGGTAGGTAGTGGTCGTGGCAGTGGTGGTGGCAGTGGTGGTGGTGGCAGTGGCGGAATGAACATTGACAAGGCATTTTAGTCGGATGTTGAGAGTATGTGGCCAGTTTTCGCTTGGAGGACCTTGTCAAAAGGGATTTCATTCTTATGAAGGTGGGTAGGGTGTGATCGGATGGTGGTGTGGTGGTGGTGGGTGCAGTGGTGGTGGTGGTGGTAGCGGTGGTGGCATTGGCAGAATGAACATTGACAATTAAGGCGGCATCAATTAAGGCGGAATGAACGTCGGCGATTAAGGCGGATGTTGAGAGTATGTGGCCAGTTTTCGCTTGGAGGACCTTGTCAAAAGGGATTTCATTCTTATGAAGGTGGGTAGGGTGTGATCGGACAGTGGTGTGGTGGTGGTGGGTGCAGTGGTGGTAGGGGTGGTGGTGGCATTGGCGGGATGAACATTGACAATGCAATGAAAGCGGATGTTGAAAGTATCCATGTGGCCAGTTTTCGCTTGGAAGATCTCATCAAACAGGATGTCATCCTTATGAAGGTGGGTTGGGTGTGATCTGACGGTGAGTGCGGTGGTTGGTAGGTCGTGGTGTGTAGTGGTGGTAGTTGGGGGGCAGTGGGGTAGTGTGGTGGGGTAGGTATGTGGAGTGGTGGTGGGGGGAGGTAGTGGGTGGTAAGTGGTTGTGGAGTGGTGGTGGTTGCAAGTGGAGGGAGAACTTGACAAGGCATTTAGTCGGATATTGAGAGTATGTGGCCAGTTTTCGCTTGGAGGACCTTGTCAAAAGGGATTTCATTCTTATGGAGGTGGGTTGGGTGTGATCGGACGGTGAGTGCGGTGGTGGGGTAGGTAGTGGTGGTAGTAGTGGTGGTGGCAGTGGTGGTGGTGGCAGTGGCGGAATGAACATTGACAAGGCATTTTAGTCGGATGTTGAGAGTATGTGGCCAGTTTTCGCTTGGAGGACCTTGTCAAAAGGGATTTCATTCTTATGAAGGTGGGTTGGGTGTGATCTGACAGTGAGTGCGGTGGTGGGGTAGGTAAGGTAGTTGGTGGTGGGGTAGGTTAGTGTCGTGGAGTGTGGTGGCCGTAGTGGTGGGTTGGTGGCGGGGCGGAATGAACATTGACAAGGCATTTGTGGATGTTGAGAGTATGGTGCCAGTTTTCGCTTGGAGGAGGACCTGTACAAACAACGGATTTCATTCTTATGAAGTCGTGGGTCGGGTTGTGATCGGATGGCTGGGTGTGGTGGTGCGGTGCAGTGGTTGTGGTTGGTGGTAAGCAGTGGTGGCATTGGCCGAATGAAATTGACAATTAAGGCCGGCCTTCAAATAAGGCGGGAAGAACCTCGGCGCGATTAGGCGGGGATGTTTGAGCGATGTGTCCAGTGTTTCGCTTGGAGGAACTAGTCCAAAGGGATTTTTCAATCTTATTGAAGGTGGGTAGGGTCGTGATCGGGACAGTTGGTGGTGGTGGGGGTGCAACGTGTGTAGGGTGGGTGGTGGCATTGGGGGCAGAATGAACTTTGGACAAGCAATGGAGAGGATGTTGAAAGTATTCATGTGGCCAAGTTTTCGCTTGGAAGATCTCATAAACAGGATGCATCCTTATGAAGGTGGTTGGGTGTTGATTTGACGTGAGTGCGGTGGTGGGGGTAGGTAGTGGTGGTAGTAGTGGTGGTAGTGGTGGTGGCAGTGGTGGGAGGCGTGGTGGGGTGGTTAGGTGGTGAAAGTGGTTGGTGGGTAGGTAGTGGTGGTAGTGGTTGCGGCAGTGGTGGTGGTGGCAGTGGCGGGATGAACATTGGACAAGGCAATTTTAGTAGATTTTGAGGAGTCTGTGGCCAGTTTCGCTTGTAGGGTCCTTGTACCAAAGGGATTCATTCTTATGGAGGTGGGTTGGGTGTGATCGGCCGGTGGTTGTGGTGGTGTGGGGCAGTGGAGGTGGGTGGTTTCTCTCGGGAGCGGGCGTGGTGGCATTGGCAGAATGAACATTGACAATTAAGGCGGCATCAATTAAGGCGGAATGAACCTCGGCGATTAAGGCGGATGTTGAGAGTATGTGGCCAGTTTTCGCTTGGAGGACCTTGTCAAAAGGGATTTCATTCTTATGAAGGTGGGTAGGGTGTGATCGGACAGTGGTGTGGTGGTGGTGGGTGCAGTGGTGGTAGGGGTGGTGGTGGCATTGGCGGGATGAACATTGACAAGGCAATGAAAGCGGATGTTGAAAGTATCCATGGGGCAAGATTGGAGGGGACATTGTCAAAAGGGATTCCACAAATTCTTGTGAAGTGTGGTTGAATTGTGATCGTACGTTGGTGGGGGTGAAGATTGTGGTCGTTGTGGTTGGTGGCATTGGCGGGATGAACATTGACAAGGCAATGAAAGCGGATGTTGAAAGTATCCATGGGGCAAGTTTTTGCTTGGAGGACTTGTCAAAGGGATTTCTATCTTATATCTGTGGTTATTGTAGTGACTGACGTTGAGTGCGGTGATGGGGTAGTTATTGGTGGTATAGTGGTGTCTTGGGGTGGCAGTGGTGGGTGGTTGCAGTGGCAGGAATGAACCTTGACCAGCAGTTAGTCGGATGTTGAAAGATCTGTGCCAGTTTTCGGCTTGGAAGACCTTGTCATGGATTTCATTCTTATGCAGTGGGTTGGTTGTTACTCTGACCTTAGCGCGAGTGGTGGGTTAGGTCGTGTTGGGTATGTGTGGCATGTGGTGTTGGTGGCAGTTGGCGATGAAACAAGGACAAAGGCATTTTAGTTGGATGTTGAGAGTATGTGGCCAGTTTTCGCTTGGAGGACCTTGTCAAAACGTATTTTTTATTTATGACCGTGGGTTGGTTGTGATCTGACAGTGAGTGCGGTGGTGGGGTAGGTAGTGGTGGTAGTGGTGGTGGCAGTGGCGGAATGAACATTGACAAGGCATTTTAGTCGGATGTTGAGAGTTTGTGGCCAGTTTTTGCTTGGAGGACCTTGTCAAAACGGATTTCATTCTTATGAAGGTGGGTTGGGTGTGATCTGACAGTGAGTGCGGTGGTGGGGTAGGTAGTGGTCGTGGCAGTGGTGGTGGCAGTGGTGGTGGTGGCAGTGGCGGAATGAACATTGACAAGGCATTTTAGTCGGATGTTGAGAGTATGTGGCCAGTTTTCGCTTAGAGGACCTTGTCAAAAGGGATTTCATTCTTATGAAGGTGGGTAGGGTGTGATCGGATGGTGGTGTGGTGGTGGTGGGTGCAGTGGTGGTGGTGGTGGTAGCGGTGGTGGCATTGCAAGAATGAACATTGACAATTAAGGCTGGCATCAATTAAGGCGGAATGAACGTCGCGATTAAGGCGGATGTTGAGAGTTATGTGGCCAGTTTTCGCTTGGAGACCTTGTCAAAAGGGATTCATTCTTATGAAGGTGGGTAGGGTGTGATCGGATGGTGGTGTGGTGGTGGTGGGTTGCATTGGTGGTGGTGGTGTTACGGTGTGCATTGGCATAAGAACATTAGAACAATTTAAGGCGGCATCAATAAAAGAGGCGGAATGACTCGGCGATTAGGCGGTGTGAGAGGATGTGGCCAGTTTTCGCTTGGAGACCTTGTCAAAGGGATTTCATTCTTATGAAGGTTGTTAGGTGTGATCGGACGTGGTGTGGTTGTGGTGGTTGCAGTGATTTAGGGGTGTTGGTTGCTGCGGGATGAACATTGCCATGGCCATGACGCGGATGTTGAAAGTATCCATGTGGCCAGTTTTCGCTTGGAAGATCTCATCAAACAGGATGTCATCCTTATGAAGGTGGGTTGGGTGTTGATCTACGATGAGCTGCGTTGGTGGGGGTAATTTATTGGTGGTATATGGTGGTAGTAGTGGTGGCAGTGTGTAGTGGTGGTGGGGTATGTGTGGTGGTAGTGTGGTGTGGTAGGTAGTTGGGTAGTGGTCTTGCAGTGTTGTGGTGGGCAGTGGCTGGATGAACATTGCTCACGGCCTTTTAGTCGGATGTTGAGATGTATGTGCCAGTTGTCGCGTGGAAGGTCCTTGGTCAAAAAAGGGATTTCATTCTTAGGAAGGTGGGTTGGGTGTGATTGACTGAGGCGGTGTGGGTTATTAGTGGTCCTGGCAGTGGGTGGTGGCTTGGTGGTGGTGGCATGGCGGAATGAACATTGACAGGCTATTTGTCGGATGTTTTGAGAGTATTTGGCCATTTTCGCTTGGAGGACTTGGTGCAAAATGGATTTCATTCTTATAAGGTGGGTTTTTGGTTGTGGATCTGACAGTGAGTGCGGTGGTGGGGTAGGTAGTTGTCGTGGCCGTGGTGGTGGCAGTGGTGGTGGTGGCATTGGCGGAATGAACATTGACAAGGCATTTTAGTCGGATGTTGAGATTTGTGGGGCGCCATTTTCGCTGCGGACCTTGGTCAAAAAACGGATTTCATTCTTATGAAGGTTGTAGGGTGTGATCGGATGGTGGGTGTGGTGTGTGGGGCAGTGGTGGTGGTGGTGGTAGCAGTGGTGGCATTCAGAATTAACATGGACATTCAGGCGGCATCAATAAAGGAAGGCGGAATGAACCCTCGGGCGATTAGGCGATGTTTGAGAAGTATGTGGCCATTTTTCGCTTGGAGGACCTTGTCAAAGGATTTCGTCTATGAGTGGTAGGGGTGTTATCGAACAGTGGTGTGGTGGGTGGTGGTGCAGTGGTGGTAGGGGTGGTGGTGGCATTGGCGGGATGCCCTGACAAGGCCATGAAGCGGATGTTGAAATTATCCATGGGCCAGCTTCGCTTGGAAGATCTCA
Source organism: Chlamydomonas sp. ICE-L (assembly GCA_013435795.1). Taxonomy (NCBI): domain Eukaryota; kingdom Viridiplantae; phylum Chlorophyta; class Chlorophyceae; order Chlamydomonadales; family Chlamydomonadaceae; genus Chlamydomonas; species Chlamydomonas sp. ICE-L. The sequence goes on along the minus strand of JACBWV010000918.1, from coordinate 12,693 downwards.
TCAACAGGATGTCCTCCTTTGAAGTGGTTGGTGTGATCTGACAGGTGGAAGTGCGTTGTGGGGTAGGAAGTGGTGGTAGTAGTGTGGTAGTGGTGGTGGGTATGTAAGTGGTGAGTGGTGGGGCGTGGCGGGATATCAGTGACAAGGCGTTTTTAGTCCGGATGTTGAGAAGTAGTGGCCAGTTTTTTGCTGGAGACTGTCAAAAGGGCATTTCATTCTTTTGAGGGGGTGGGCGTGGATCTTACAGTGATTGCGGTGGGGGGTGGGTAAGTGGTCGGGCAGTGGTGGTGGCGTGTGGTGGTGGCGTGGCCGAATAACATGACAAGGCACTTTTAGGCGGATGTTGAGAGTATGTGGCCAGTTTCCTTGAGGACCTTCGTCTAAGGGATTTCATGCTATGAAAGGTGGTAGGGTTGATCGATGTGGTGTTGGGGTGGGTGCAGTGGTGGTGGTGGTGGTAGCGGTGGTGGCATTGGCAGAATGAACATTGACAATTAGGCGCATCATTAAATAAGCAGGATGAACCTCGGCGATTAAGCGGATGTGAGAGTATTGGCCATTTTTCGCTTGGAGGAACCTTGTCAAGGGATTTCATTCTTATGAAGTGGGTAGGGTGGTGACGGACGGTGTTGTGTGGTGGTGGTGCAGTGTGTGGTGGTGGTGGTAGCGTGGTGGCTTGCAGAATGAACTATGACATTAAGTCGGCATCTTAAGGCGAAGAACGTCGTCGATTAGGCGGATTTTGGGAGTATGTGGCCATTTTTGCTTGGAGACCTTGTCAAAAGATTTCATCTTATGAAGTGGGTATGGTGGTGATCGGACTGTGGTGTGTTGGTGGTGGGTGCCGTGTGGTTGTGGTGGTAGCGGTGGTGGCATGTCAGAATGAACATTTCCAAGTAATGCATCATTAAGGCGGAGAACGTCTGGCGCTTAGGCGATGTTTGAGAGGTATGGGCCAGTTTTTCGCTTGGAGGACCTTGTCAAAAGGGATTTGCATTCTATAGGTGTTAGGGTGTGAGCGACAAGTGGTGTGGTGGTGGTGTGGTGCAGTGGGTGGTAGGGGGTGGTGGTGGCATTGGCTGCTGGATGAACATTGACAAGGGTAATGAAATCGCGGATTTTGAAGTATCCCTTGGCCATTTCCTTGAATCTCATCAACAGATGTCATCCTTATGAGGTGGGTTGGTGTTGATCTGACGGGTGAGTGCGGTGTGGGTAGGAGTGGTGGTACGTAGTGGTGGTAGGGTGGTGGGTAGGTATGGTGTATTGGTCGTGGCGTGGGTGGTGGCGGCGGGATACCATTGACAATGCATTTTTATTCGGAATTTGAGAGTATGTGGCCATTGTCGCTTGGAGGACCTTGTCAAAGGGTTTCATTCTTATGGGTGGGTGGGTGTGATCGTAACGTGTGAGTGCTGGTGGTGGGGTAGGTAGTGGTTGTATGTGTGGTGGCAGTGTGGTGGTGGCATGGCGGAATGAACATTGACAAGGCATTTTAGTCGGATGTTGAGATTATGGCCAGTTTCGCTGGGAGACCTTGTCAACGGGATTTTCACATCTATGATGGGTGGGTTGGGTGTGATCGACGTGGGCGGTGGTGGGGTAGTAGTGTTCGTGGCATTGGGGTGGCTGCTGTGGTGGCCGTGGCGGATGACATCATGGACAGGCATTTTAGTCGTATTTGAGAGTATTTGGCCAATTTTCGCTTGTAGGACCTGTCAAAAGGTATTTCTTCTTCTGACGGTGTTAGGTGTGATCGGATTGTGTGTGGTGGTGTGGGTGCAGTGGTGGTGGTATGTACGTTGGTGGCCTTGGCAGATTAACATTGACAATTAAGCGCATCATTAATGGGAAGAACCTCGTCGATAAGGCGGTGTTGAGAGTATGTGCCATTTTTCGCCGTAGACCTTCAAAAGGGATTTCATTCTTATGAAGGTGGGTAGGGTGTGATCGGACGGTGGTGTGGTGGTGGTGGGTGCAGTGGTGGTGGTGGTGGTAGCGGTGGTGGCATTGGCAGAATGAACATTGACAATTAAGGCGGCATCAATTAAGGCGGAATGAACGTCGGCGATTAAGGCGGATGTTGAGAGTATGTGGCCAGTTTTCGCTTGGAAGGCCCTTGTAAAAGGGATTTCATTCTTATGAGGTGGTAGGGTGTGATCGGAAGTGGTGTGGTGGAGTGGTGGTGCAGTGTTGTAAGGGGTGGTGTGCTTGGCGGAATAACTTGACAGGCGATGACAGCGGATGTTGAAGTATCCCATTGTCCAGTTTTACGCTTGGAAATCTCAGCACAGGATGTCCTCTATAGGTGGGTTGGGTGTGTATCTCCGGTGAGTGCGGTGGTGGGGTAGGAAGTGGTGGTAGTAGTGGTGGTAGTGGTGGTGGGGTAGGTAGTGGTGGTAGTGGTCGTGGCAGTGGTGGTGGTGGCAGTGGCGGGATGATCATTGACAAGGCATTTTAGTCGGATGTTGAGAGTATGTGGCCAGTTTTCGCTTGGAGGACCTTGTCAAAAGGGATTTCATTCTTATGAAGGTGGGTTGGGTGTGATCGGACAGTGGTGTGGTGGTGGTGGGTGCAGTGGTGGTAGGGGTGGTGGTGGCATTGGCGGGATGAACATTGACAAGGCAATGAAAGCGGATGTTGAAAGTATCCATGTGGCCAGCTTTCGCTTGGAAGATCTCATCAAACAGGATGTCATCCTTATGAAGGTGGGTTGGGTGTGATCTGACGGTGAGTGCGGTGGTGGGGTAGGAAGTGGTGGTAGTAGTGGTGGTAGTGGTGGTGGGGTAGGTAGTGGTGGTAGTGGTGGTGGCATTGGCGGGATGATCATTGACAAGGCATTTTAGTCGGATGTTGAGAGTATGTGGCCAGTTTTTGCTTGGAGGACCTTGTCAAAAGGGATTTCATTCTTTTGAAGGTGGGTTGGGTGTGATCTGACAGTGAGTGCGGTGGTGGGGTGGGTAGTGGTCATGGCAGTGGTGGTGGCAGTGGTGGTGGTGGCAGTGGCGGAATGAACATGACAAGGCATTTTAGTCGGATGTTGGAGAGATGTGGCCAGTTTTCGCTTGGAGGACCTTGTCAAAAGGGATTTCATTCTTATGAGGTGGGTAGGGTGTGATCGGATGGTGGTGTGGTGGTGGTGGGTGCAGTGGTGGTGGTGGTGTAGCGGTGGTGGCATTGGCAGAATGAACATTGACAATTAAGGGCGGCATCAATTAAGGCGGAATGAACCTCGGCGATTAAGGCGGATGTTAGAGTACTGTGGCAGTTTTCCGCTTGGAGGACCTTGTCAAAAAGGATTTCATTCTTATGAAGGTGGGTAGGGTGTGATCGGACGGTGGTGGGTGGTGGTGGGTGCAGTGGTGGTGTGGTGGTAGCGGTGGTGGCATTGGCAGAATGAACATTGACAATTAAGGCGGCATCAATTAAGGCGGAATGAACGTCGGCGATTAAGGCGGATGTTGAGAGTATGTGGCCAGTTTTCGCTTGGATGACCTTGTCAAAAGGATTTCATTCTTATGAAGGTGGGTGGGGGTGGTAGGTGGATCGGCTGTTGTGTGGTGTGGTGGGTGCAGTGGTGGGTGGTGGTATGCGGTGTGGCTGGGCAGAATGAACTTGACATTAAGGCGGCATCATTAAGGCTGAATTAACGTCGGCGTTAAGGCGGATGTGAAGTATGTGGCCGTTTTTTCGCTTGTAGGACCTTGTCAAGGGATTTCATTTTATGAAGGTGGTTATGGTGTGATCTGACAGTGGGTGTGGTGGTGGGTGGTGCAGTGGTGGTAAGGGGTGGTGGCTTGGCGGATGACATTGACATTAATGAAATCGATGTTGAAATTATCCTGTGGCCAGTTTTTTCGCTTGGAGTCTCATCAAACAGGATGTCTCCTTATGAAGGTGGTTGGGTGTGATCTACGGTGAGTGGCTGTGTGGGGTAGGAAGTGGTGGTTTCGATGGGGTAGTGGGTGGTGGGTAGGTAGTGGTGGTAGTGGCGGTGCAGTGGTGGTGGGCAGTGGCGAGATGACATTGACAAGCGCATGTTAGTCGATGTTGAGAGTATGTGGCCAGTTTCGCTGGGAGACCTTGTCAAAAGGGATTCATTCTTATGGAGTGGTTGGGTGATCGGACGTGAGTCGGGTGGGGTAGGTAGTTTGTAGTAGTGGTGGTGGCAGTGGTGGTGGTGGCAGTGGCGGAATGAACATTGACAAGGCATTTTAAGTCCGATGTTTGAGAGTTTGTGCCAGATTTTACGCTTGGAGGAACCTTGTCAAGGGATTTCATTCTTATGGAGGTGGGTTGGGTGTGATCGGACGGTGAGTGCGGTGGTGGGGTAGGTAGTGGTGGTAGTAGTGGTGGTGGCAGTGTGTTGTGGCAGTGGCGGAATGACATTGACCGGATTTAGTCGGACTGTTATAGTATGGTCCAGTTTTTCGCTTGGATGACCTGTCAAAGGGATTTCATTCTTATGATGTGGTGGTGGATCGACGGTGCGTGGGGTGGGGTGGTAATGGTGGTAGTAGTGGTGTTGGCGTGGTGTGGTGGCAGTGGCGAATGAAACATTGACAAGCATTTTAGATCGATGTTGAAGTAAATTGGCAGTTTTTCGCTTGGAGGACCTTGTCAATGGATTCATTCTTATGGGTGGGTTGGGTTGATCTGACTGACAGTGAGTGCTGTGGTGGGTTAGTTAGTGGTCCGTGGCAGTGGTGGGGGCAGTGTTGTGTGGCGTGCGAATGAACATTGACAGGAATTTTATCGGATGTTGAGAGTAATGTGAGCCAATTTTCGCTTGGAGGACCTTGTCAAATAAGGGATTTCCTTTCTTATAAGGTGGGTAGGTGTGATCGGATGGTGGGTGGGGTGTGGGTTCAGTGGTGGTGTAGTGGTAGCGGTGGTGGCTTGGCAGAATAACATTGACAATTAAGAAGGCGCATAATTAAGGCGGAATGACCTGTCGTTAATGACGATTTGAGAGTCATGTGGCCATTTTTTCGCTGGAGGACCTTGTCAAAAGGGATTTCATTCTTATGGAAGGTGTGTAGTGTGATCGTAACGGTGGTGTGTGTGGTGGGTGCAGGGTGGTGGTGGTGGTAGCGGTGGTGGCAGTGAGATGAACATTGACAATTAGCAGGCAATCAATTAGGCGAAATGAACTCGGCGATTGGCGATGTTGAGAGTATGTTGGCCATTTTCGCTTGCAGGAACCGTCAAAGGGTTTCACTTCTTATGAGGGGGTTAGGGGTGATCGGTCACGTGGTTGGTGGTGTGGTGCAGTGGGGTGGGTGGTGGTTTGGGGGGCCCCCCAATTGGGCGGGATGACTTGACAAGGGCATGAAAGCGGGATGTTTGAAGTTCTGTGGCCAGTTTTCGCTTGGAAAATCTCATCAAACAGGATGTCATCCTTATGAAGGTGGGTTGGGTGTGATCTGACGGTGAGTGCGGTGGTGGGGTAGGAAGTGGTGGTAGTAGTGGTGGTAGTGGTGGTGGGGTAGGTAGTGGTGGTAGTGGTCGTGGCAGTGGTGGTGGTGGCAGTGGCGGGATGATCATTGACAAGGCATTTTAGTCGGATGTTGAGAGTATGTGGCCAGTTTTCGCTTGGAGGGCCTTGTCAAAAGGGATTTCATTCTTATGGAGGTGGGGTTGGGTGTGATCGGACGGTGAGATGCGGTGGTGGGGTAGTAGTAGGTGGTAGTAGTGGGTGGTGGCAGTGGTGGTGGTGGCAGTGGCGAATGACATTGACAAGGCATTTTAGTCGGATGTTGAGAGTATGTGGCCAGTTTTTCGCTTGGAGGACCTTGTCAAAAAGGGATTTTCATTCTATGAAGGTGGGTAGGGTTGATCGGACAGTGGGTGTGGTGGTGGTGGGTGCAGTGGTGGTAGGGGTGGTGGTGGCATTGGCGGGATAACATTGACAAGGCAAATTAAAGCGGATGTTAGAAAGTATCAATGTGGCCAGTTTTCGCTTGGAAAATCTCATCAAACAGGATGTCATCCTTATGAAGGTGGGTTGGGTGTGATCTGACGTTGAGTGCGGTGGTGGGGTAGGTAGTGGTGGTAGTAGTGGTGGTAGTGGTGGTGGCAGTGGTGGTGGTGGCAGTGGCGGGATGATCATTGACAAGGCATTTTAGTCGGATGTTGAGAGTATGTGGCCAGTTTTAGCTTGGAGGACCTTGTCAAAACGGATTTCATTCCTATGAAGGTGGGTTGGTTGTGATCTGTCGGTGAGTGTGGTGGTGGGGTAGGTAGTGCTGGTAGTAGTGGTGGTGGCAGTGGTGGTGGTGGCAGTGGCGGATTGAACATTGACAAGGCATTTTAGTCGGATGTTGAGAGTATGTGGCCAGTTTTCGCTTGGAGGACCTTGTCAAAAGGGATTTCATTCTTATGAAGGTGGGTTGGGTGTGATCGGACGGTGGTGGAAGCAGTTGTGGAAGTGGATGTAGTGGTGGTGGCATTGGCGGTATGAACATGAACAATTGAGCCGGCATTCATTAAGGCGGAATGAATATCTGCAATGAAGGCGGATGTTGCAATCTGAGAGTGGGTGTGATGGGTGCAGTGGGGTGGGTGTTGTAGCTGTGGTGGTGGGTGCGGTGGTGGTGGTGGTGGTGGTGGTGGTGGTGGGTGCAGATGTGGTGGGTGTGGTGGGTGTTGTAGCTGTGGTGGGTGTTGTAGCTGTGGTGGTGGGTGCGGTGGTGGTGGTGGTGGTGGTGGTGTGGTCTAAACTTGGATGAACTTGTAAACAAGTATGTCATATTTATTAAGGTGGATTGGTTGCTATCTGAGGGTGGGTGCAGTTGTGGTGGGTGTTGTAGCTGTGGTGGTGGGTGCAGGTGTGGTGGGTGTTGTAGCTGTGGTGGTGGGTGCGGTGGTGGTGGTGGTGGTGGTGGTGTTGGTATGGTCTAAACTTGGATGACCTTGTCAACAAGTATGTCATATTCATGAAGGTAGGTTGGTTGTGATCTGACAGTGGGTGCAGTTGTGGTGGGTGTGGTGGGTGTTGTAGCTGTGGTGGTGGGTGCGGTGGTGGTGGTGGTAGTGGTGGTGGTGTGGTCTAAACTTGGATGACCTTGTCAACAAGTATGTCATATTCATGAAGGTTGGTTGGTTGTGATCTAACGGTGGTTGCGGTGGTGGTTTATTTGGTGGGTGTTGTAGCTGTGGTGGTGGGTGCGGTGGTGGTGAAGGTGGGTGTGGGTGTGGTGGTGGTGGTGGCGATGTTTCGCTTGGAGAGTAAAAAGGGATGTCGTTCTTATGAAGGTGGGTTGGTCGTCATCTAACGGTGGGAGCGGGTGGGGGTAATGGTGGTGTAGGTGTAGGTAGTGGTTGCGGCAGTGGCGGTGGTGGTTTTGCTGCTTGTGGGTATGGTGTCGGTGGAGGAGGTGGCAGTGGTGATGTTTCTTGTGGGGCAGGTGGTGGTGGCAGTGGCAAACCCTATACCCTCCCATCGGACTGGTGTCGAAGGTTACCGTAAACCCTAAACCCTATACCCTATACATTCCCATCAGACTTGTGTTGAAGGTTACCCTAAACCCTATACCCTATACCCACCCATCAGACTGATGTCCAAGATAGCCCTAAACCCTAAACCCTAAACCCTAAACCCTATAGCCTAAACTCTCCCATCAGACTGATGTCGAAGGTTACCCTAATCCATAAACCCCAAACCCTATACCAATTCCCTCCCACTCCCAGACTGATGTTGAAGGTTGGGGGTAGTCTGTGATCAAGGGCGGCATGCGGTTGCTGCAAATTCAATACCGACATAGCACAAGCTGATATTTGAGTCAAGCACTGCCTAACTTGCTCCTCTGTTCTTTGCATATTTCCTCCCACTAGACTGACATTGAAGGTTAGGAGTGGTCTGCGACCAAGGGCGCCATGCGGTTGTTGCAAATTCAATACCGACATAGCACAAGCTGATGTTTGAGTCAAGCACTGCCAAACTTGCTCCTCTGACCTTTGCATCCTTACTTCCCACACCAGCTGTAACCTCCATAACAGAGGCAGAAATCGATGAGAGGACACTCCGATAGCAACATAGCACAAGCTGATGCTTGAGTGGAGCATTGCTTAACTTGCACCTCTGTCATTTGCATCTTTCCTCCCGACACCAGCTGTAACCTCCAGAACAGAGGCGGAAATCAATGAGATGACACTCCAATAGCAACATAGCACAAGCTGATGCTTGAGTCAAGCACTGCCTAAAATGCTCCTCTGACCTTTGCATCTTTCCTGCCGACACCAGCTGTAACCTCCAGAACAGAGGCAGAAATCAATGAGACGACACTCCGATAGCAACATAGCACAAGCTGATGCTTGAGTCAAGCACTGCCTAAAATGCTCCTCTGACATTTGCGTCTTTCCTGCCGACACCAGCTGTAACCTCCACAACAGAGGCAGAAATCGATGAGATGACACTCCGATAACAATATTAAACAACCGTGAACCCTAAACCCTAGACAGTAGCAAGAAAAGGCATGTTTGACCCCCCCTCCTCCATCCCCCCCTCTGATTACCTCTGATCCCCCCCCCCCCCCCCCCCCCCCCTCTGATTACCTCTGAGACCCCCCCCTCCCCCCCCCTCTGATTCCCTCGGGTAATCCCCCCCCCCACCCCCCTGATCTCTCTGATACCCCCTCCCCCCACCCCCCCCCCCCCCCCTCGGATTCCCTCGGAACCCCCCCCCCCCCCTGATTTCTCTGATACCACCCCCCCCCCCCCCCCCCCCCCTCGATTTCCCTCTGATACCCCCCCCCCCCCCCCCCCCCCTGATTCTCTCGATCCCCCCCCCCCCCCCCCCTCGTATTCCTCGGATACCCCCCCCCTGATTCTCTCTGATACCCCCCCCCCCCCCCCCCCCCCACCCCCCCCCCCCCCCTCGTACTTCTCGGATACCCCCCCCCCCCCCCCTGATCTTCTGATACCCCCACCCCACCCCCCCCAAACCCCCCCCCCCCCCCCCCCCCCCTGATTCTCATCTGATAACCCCCCCCCCCTCCCACCCCCCCCCCCTCTGATTTCCTTCTGATAAACCCCCCCCACCCCCGATCTCTCTATAACCCCCACCCCCCCCCCGAGTCTCTCTGATACCCCCAAGCCATCCCCCCCCCCCCCCCCCCCCCCCCCCCTCTGATTCCTCGATACCCCCCCCCCCCCCCTGATTTCTCTGATCACCCCCCCCCCCCCCCCCCCCCCCCCCCTCTGATTCCTCGGATTACCCCCCCCCCCCCTGATTCTCTCTGATACCCCCCCCCCCCCCCCTCTGATCTCCCCCTGCGGGGGGTACCCCCCCCCCCCCCTGATTCCTCGATACCCCCCCGCCCCCCCCCCCCCCCCCCCCTCTGATTCCTCTGATAACCCCCCGGGGGCCGTCCCCCCCCCCTTGATTCTCTCGATCACCCCCCCCCCCCCTCCCCCCCTCTGATCCTCTCGATACCCCCCCCCCCCCCCGCGATTCCCTCGGATCACCCCCCCCCCCCCCCCCCTGATTCTCCTCTGCTACCCCCCACCACCCCCCCCCCCCCCCCCCCTCTGATTCCCTCTGATTTCCCTCTGATATATACCCCCGCACCCCCCCCCCCCCCTCTGATTCCCTCTGATTCCCCTCTGATACCCCCCCCCCCCCTGATTCTCTCTGATACCCACCCCCCCCCCCCCCCCCCCCCCCCCCCCCCCCCCCTGATTCCCTCTGATCTTGATAATGTTTTTTTTTGCATATATCCTCCCACCAGACTGATGTTGAAGGTTGGGGGTGGTCCGTGATCAAGGGCGGCATGCGGTTGCTGCAAATTCAATACCGACATAGCACAAGCTGATGTTTGAGTCAAGCACTGCCTAATTTTTTTTTTTGCTCCTCTGACCTTGGCATATTTCCTCCAATCAGACTGATGTTGAAGGTTGGGAGTGGTCCGTGATCAAGGGCGCCATGCGGTTGTTGCAAAACTACAAGGTGGAGAATATCATCATGGAGTACAGCCCAGGTAGGTTGCGTGTGTGTGTGTGTGTTGGTTGGTTGGTTGGTTGGTTGGTTGGTTGGTGCAAAACTACAAGGTGGAAAATATTATTATGGTGAAGAGTATAATAATGGAGTACAGCCCAGGTAGGCTGTGTGTGTGTGTGTGTGTGTGTGTGTGTTGGTTGGTTGGTTGGTTGGTTGGTTGGTGCAAAACTACAAGGTGGAAAATGTTATTCTGGATTACAGCCCAGGTAGGCTGTGTGGGTTGGTTGGTTGGTTGGTTGGTTGGTTGGTTGGTGCAAAACTACAAGGTGGAGAGTATTATCATGGAGTACAGCCCAGGTAGGCTGTTTGTGTGTGTGTGTGTGTGTTGGTTGGTTGGTTGGTGCAAAACTACAAGGTGGAGAATATTATTCTGGATTACAGCCCAGGTAGGCTGTGTGTGTTGGTTGGTTGGTTGGTTGGTTGGTTGGTGCAAAACTACAAGGTGGAGAATATTATTATGGATTGCAGCCCAGGAAGGTTGTGTGTGTTGGTTGGTTGGTTGGTTGGTTGGTTGTGGGTAGTACAGTAGTACAGCCCAGGTAGGTTTTGTTGGTTGGTTGGTTGGTTGGTTGGTTGGTTGGTTGGTTGGTTGTGGGTAGTACAGTAGTACAGCCCAGGTAGGTTTTGTTGGTTGGTTGGTTGGTTGGTTGATTGTGGGTAATACAGTAGTACAGCCCAGGTAGGTTGTGTGGGTTAGTTGTTTGTACAAATTATCGTGCGGTAATATATATATATATATATATATATCAAGGTGGGTGGTGAGAAAAAACTGGAATTAAAAAAAAATAGGTACTCGTCAAGATTTTGTTTCATAGCATGACGTGGGAGTGGAACTGGGGTGTTCCTCTTCTAAAGACCAGTCTCCAATGGTGCTATTAGGGTTCCCCCCCCCCCCCCCCCTCCCTCCCCCCCCCCTCCCCCCCTCCACCCACTCGCCCCCCCCCCCCCCCCCCCCCCCCCCCCCCCGCACCACTCCCCCCCAAACCCCCAAACCAACCCAGCAGTACAAAAACGAGGAAGTACAGATTATATATATTGTGGCAATATATCATGTGGTATATATATCCACGATATCGTACAATATATCATGTGGTATATATATCCACGATATCGTACAATATATCATGTGGTATATATATCCACGATATCGTACAATATATCATGTGGTCTATATATCCACGATATCGTACAATATATCATTCTCCCCCATTCCCCCCCCTCCCCCCCCCAAAAAGGCCTCCTGGTCCACCACCACACCGCTTTCCAACACTCCTGGCCCCCCAGGCCCACCACCACACACACACCTCAAGTGCACACACACATTCCAAACCACACACACACCACCACACCACATACACACCACAACTACAAATTGTGATGCCCATACAGGTATCCCGGAGAGGAACTACATGTATGAGTACAGCACACAAACACCACAAACACCACACACACCACACACACACAGCCCCCCCCCCCCCCCCCCCCCAACACACACCCACACACCACTACCACACACACCCTAAGGTATCATCCCGGGAGAATTTTCCATGCATGAGTAACAAGCATCAACACCCGCAAACCACACCACCGCCGACGCACGCACAGACACACGACACATCCCCCACACACCAACCCTTTAATCTACCAGCATGTATCCCCGAGAGTATCATTCAGAGTAGCAGCACACAACACACACACACCAACCCACACACACCCCCCCACCACCCCCAACACCACACACCACACGTTATCCCGGAGAGGACTACATGCACATGATACAGCACCAACACCACACACCCCCACACACACACAGTCCCCCCCCCCCCCCCCAACACACACACGCACACCCACTACACACGCAACAAACATTCTTCCGGAAGCGGACAAAAAAAAAAAAAAAACAAAACCCTACATATGCATGAGTACGCACACAACACCACCCCACCACAACCACCCACCACACACGCCCCCCCCCCCCCCCCCCCACACACACACCCCTACCCAGCACACAACACACACACAACACACACACACACCACACCACACGTCACACACAACACACGGTACCTCCCGGAGAGGACTACCTGCATGTACAGCAATCACCAAACCCCCCCCAAACCCCCGGTTAGAGTGATGATCTAGTGAGTCACAATTCAGTTCAAAATGCAGTTGATACACACAGGGTTGTTCGATAATTGATAGATCTGATGAGTCACAATTCAGTTCGAATTCAGTTGATGCACACAGTTCAGATATTGATAGATCTGATGAGTCACAATTCAGTTCGAATTCAGTTGATACACACCGTTCAGATGTTGATAGATCTGATGAGTCACAATTCAGCTCAAATTCAGTTGATACACACATTTCAGATGTTGATAAACCTGGTATGTCACAAGCTTTTCTGTAAGGCAGATGTAGCGCAAGTGTGTGTGTGTGTGTGTGTGTGTGTGGGGGGGGGGGGGGGGGGGGGGGGGGGGGGGGGGGGGGGGGGGGGGGGGGGGGGGGGGGGGGGGGGGGGGGGGGGTGGGGGTGGGGGGGGGGGGGGATTGTATCATTTGGTGGTGTTGTGTGTTTGGTGGCGGGTGGGGACAGTTGTAACGTCACAAGCGTTTTGTAAGCGATATATGTCGTGCAATGGTGTGTTGTGTTGTGGGGGGGGGGGGGGGGGGGGGGAGGGGGGGGGTGTGGGA
>JACBWV010000938.1:0-61943 GCA_013435795.1 Chlamydomonas sp. ICE-L | reverse complement strand
ACAACATTCTGGAAACAGGCAACACAAAAAACGTTTGCCTTATTATTTGAATCTGAGCGACTGCAGCTCGCACTGTTAAGGACGCTGCCTGGCTTGGAAAGGTATGCATGCAAAATGGTAACGAATTATAGAACATTCCAGCCACAGGCAAGACAATAACTGCTGTCCTTTTATTTATATCTGAGCGACTGTAGCTAGCATTGTAAAGAACGTTGCCTGGCTTGGAAAAGGTATGCATGCAAAATGATGACGAATTACAGAACATTCCAGGCTCAGGCAACACAAAAAGCGTATGTCTTATCATTTGAATATGAAGGCCTGTAGCTAGCAGTGTTAACGACGCTGCCTGGCTTGGAAAAGGTATGCATGCAAAATGATGACGAATTACAGAACATTCCAGGCAACACATAAAGTGTCTGTCTTATCATTTGAATCTGAGGGCCTGTAGCTAGCAGTGTTCAGGACACTGCCTGGCTTGGAAAAGGTATGCATGCAAAATGAGTATGAATTATAGAACATTCCGGAAACGGGCTAAACAAAAAGCGACTGTCATAATATGTGTATTTAGCGCCTGAAACAAAGATTTTTATTTCCGCCATATATAGTGATCGCTAGTTTTTACCCTGTTTTAGTGAAATTATCGCTTTAAAATGTTTTGCTTTATATGGCCCTGTAAAGCTATAAAAGCTGTAAAAAGCTATAAAAAGCTGTCGAATGCCGTCCCTGGAGGAGGCCTAGAACCATTAAGCTAGAAAAAATACCGCTTTCAGATTTGAAAACAAAATCCCTGGCCTGAAACTAGCTCACCCACTCACCCACCCACCCACCCACCCACCCACCCCCTATGCTGTGGACTACTCATCCACCCCTACTCACCCACCCACCCACTCACCCGCCCACCCCCTATGCTGTGGACTACTCACCTATAGCTCTGTTAATAACGCTGCCTAAACACCTTGGAGACCAAGAAGAAAAACTGCCCCAAAAGGATTGATGTGAGTTATTTGCACACAACACCAACCCCCCCCAACCTCAGGTTATATTGCTCTGTCCCTTCTGTACTGTGGACTACAACTTCCGTATATGGTTAGACCAACCTGTAGCCAAGAAGTAAGGGTTAAACCTACAGGCTTAAACCAACCTGTAGCCAAGAAGTAAGGGTTAAACCTACAGGCTTAAACCAACCTGTAGCCAAGAAGTAAGGGTTAGAAAAAGAGTCTGGATTAATTGAGATTTGTTGGGTGAGCTACTAAATTAAATCCCTTCAAACACCAAAATAAAAAACTACGCTTTTCGATTTCGATGTTTTTTCGGGTACTACAACTACCTTCCAGCTCATCAGCTCCACGACACCTTGGGAGACTGAGAAGAAAACACTGCCCAGAATGAAGCTTTTATTTGCCCAACCACCCACTGACCCCCACCCCCCCCCCCCCCCCCCCCCCCCCCCCCCCCCCCCCCCCCCCCCCCCACACACACACACACACACACCTCATGATAAAATGCTTCGTCCCGCCCATGCTGTTGACTACAGCTACCTGCCAGGTCATCAGCTCCACAACACCTTGGAGACAAAGAAGAAAGACTGCCCAGAAAGAAGCTTTTATTTGCCCACCCACCCACTGAACCACCCACCCACATCTCAGGATAAAATGCTTCGTCCCGCATATGCCGTGGACTACGACTACCTGCCAGCTCAGCATTCAAACAACACCTTGCAGACTAAGAAAACAAGCTGCCCGAAAATCATATGCCGTGGACTACGACTACCTGCCAGCTCATCAGTTAAACAACACCTTGGAGACCAAGAAAACAAACTGCCCGGAAAGAAGCTTTTTTTTTACCCACCCATTCACGCATCAGTTTAAAATGCTTCGTCCCGTCTGTGCTGTGGACTACGACTACCTGCCAGGTCATCAGCTTCACAACACCTTGGAGACTCAGAAGAAAAACTGCCCAGAAAGAATCTTTTATTTGCCCACCCAACCCACCCAACCCCACCTCAAGTTAAAATGCTTTGTCCCGCCTACGCCGTGGACTACGACTACCTGCCAGCTCATCAGTTAAACAACACCTTGGAGACCAAGAAAAACAACTGCCCGGAAAGAAGCTTTTAATTGCCCACCCACCCACACATCAGGTTACAATGCTTTGTCCCGTCTGTGCTGTGGACTACTCACCCACCCCGCCACCCACCCACCCCTACTCACCCACCCCTACTCACCCACCCCCCAACCCACCCACCCACCCACCCTCCCCTACTCACCCACCCCTACTCACCCACCCCTACTCACCCACCCTACTCACCCACCCTCCCCAACCCACCCACCCACCCACCCACCCCTACTCACCACCCACCAACCCACCCACCCACCCACCCACCCACCCCTACTCACCCACCTTCCCACTCACCCGCCCACCCCCTATGCTGTGGACTACTCACCCACCCACCCACCCACCCACCCACACCTCAGGTTAAAATGCTTCGTCCCGCCTATGCTGTGGACTACGACTACCTGCCAGCTCATCAGCTACACAACACCTTGGAGACTAAGAAAATCAGCGGCCTCTTTTTCAGTGGCCAGTTGAACGGTACCACTGGCTACGAGGAAGCAGCAGGTCAAGGTCTGATAGCGGGCATGAATGCAGCGAGGCGTGCCCAGAAGAAGCCACTCATCCCTCTGTCGAGAGAGAGCAGCTATTTAGGGACTCTCATCGACGATCTGGTGACAAAGGACCTGAGAGAGCCTTACAGGATGCTGACTAGCAGGTGTGTGGGGTGGGGGTAAGGGGTGGTGGGGTGGGGTGGGGGGTGAGTGAGTGAGAGGGAGGGGGGGCACTCATTGACGATCTGGTGACGAAGGACCTGGTGGGGGCTTACAGGATGCTGACTAGCAGGTGTGTAGGGTGGGGGAAGGGTTGGAGGGGGGAGGCATTTGTAGGGAGGGAAAGGGGGTGGAGAGGAGGAGTGTGTGTGGTGGTGGTAGGGGGGAGTGTGTGGTGGTAGGGGGGGGGGGGGGGGGGGGGGGGGAGGAGGAGAGGGAGTGTTGGGAGTGTTGGTGGGATGGGTTGGAATTGAGCAGGGAGGGGTGGGAGAGCTTTTATTTTATGGTACGAGCAGCAGCTTCTAGGCAGCTCCCTGAGCCAGCAACTGGGCTGTTGATTTGTTTGTTTACATACAAACAAAAAAACAAACAAACACACAGACACACACACAAACAAAATCTACTCTGCAGACTCTATTCAGGTCTGAGTATCGACTTCTCTTGAGAAGCGACAATGCTGATGCACGCCTCGACCCCTTGCCTTGGGTAGGGAGGTGGCACGCAAACAGACAAACGAACAAACACAAACAAAACACACAAACAAAATCTACTCGGTGGACTCTGCTCAGGTCTGAGTATCGACTTCTCTTGAGAAGCGACAATGCTGATGCACGCCTCAACCCCTTGCCTTGGGTAGGGAGGTGGCACGCAAACAGACAAACAAATGAACACAAACAAAACACGCAAACAAAATCTACTCGGTGGACTCTGCTCAGGTCTGAGTTTCGAATTTTCTTGAGAAGAGACAATGCTGACGCACACCTCACCCCCTTGGGTCGGGAGGTGGCAAGCAAACAGACAAAAAAACACAAACAAAAAGACAAACTAAGTGGCACAATCTAACTAACTAACTAACCAAAACAAAATATACTGTGGACTCTGCTCAGGTCTGGGTATCGACTTATTTTAAGAAACAACAATGCTGACGCACACCTCACCCCCTTGGATCGGGAGGTAGCAAGCAAACAGACAAACTAACTAACAAACTAACACAAAATATATTGTGGACTGTCTTCAGGTCTGAGTATCGACTTCTCTTGAGAAGCGACAATGCTGACGCACGCCTCACCCCCCTGGGTCGGGAGGTGGGTCTCATAGATGATCGGCGGTGGGGTATTTTCCAAGATAAGCAGTCGAAGATGGCTGGGGAGCGCAAGCGTCTATCCCAGGCTCGTATTTCTGAGTCACACCCCATCTGTGCTGACATTGCTGAGGTGTCAGGCCAGGCTGTGACCAAGTCCACCACCCTGGAGGAGGTTCTACGAAGGCCACATGTGCAGTACAACGTCTTGCAGCGCCACGGTCTTGGTGATGACACGCTCACGCAATGGGAGTCAGAGGGAGTGGAGATTGAAATCAAGTAAGAGGCCATTGGCAGTCCCTTTCTCATTCCTTTTCACTGTATGGTCGTGGTGATGAGATGCTGATTCGATGGGAGTCAAGAGGGAGTGGAGATTGGAATCAAGTAAGAGGGAGTGGAGATTGAAATCAAGTTAGAGGGAGTGGAGATTGAAATCAAGTTAGAGGGAGTGGAGATTGAAATCAAGTTAGAGGGAGTGGAGATTGAAATCAAGTTAGAGGGAGTGGAGATTGAAATCAAGTTAGAGGGAGTGGAGATTGAAATCAAGTTAGAGGGAGTGGAGATTGAAATCAAGTTAGAGGGAGTGGAGATTGAAATCAAGTAAGCTTTGGTGAACCTTTAAGTTTATTCAGGTGCTCTATTTATTTAGGTGCTCTATTTATTTACTATTTGTTATTATTTATTATTATTTAGTCAGTTAGGTGCTCTATTTATTTAACCTTTTAGTTTATTAAGGTGCTCTTGCTGTTCTATTCCTTTTTTTTAGAGTCCATTGGTAGTGGTTCTTTCCACTGTTTCTGTTTTGGGCTGTGGCTGTTTTGGGCCACCATTACCTCACCAAAACACCACCAACACCACCAACACCAACACAACACCAACACAACACCAACACAACACCAACACAACACCAACACAACACCAACACAACACCAACACCATCACCACACTACCAACAGCACATCAACACATCGACAACATCAACACCACACCAGCACGCCAACACCACCAACACAACAACACAACAAGACCACCAACACCACACCAACACGCACAACCACCAACAACACCACAACAAAAACACAACAACAACAACAACAACAATAACAACACAACAACAACAACAAAAACAATAACAACACCTACTCATCTGCCCCATGCATTTGTCACTTGCTGCAGGTATGCATGCCACACACACAACACCAACAGCACAACAAGACAACAACAACAGCACACAACTACCAACACCACCATCACCTCCACCACCACAACAACAGCACACCACTAATACCAACACCACGCCACCATACCATTAACATCACACCAACACCACCACAACAGCAACTCCTAATCATCTGCCCCATGCACTTGTCACTTGCTGCAGGTATGCAGGCTTCATTTCCCGCCAGACAAAGCAAATAGAGCAACTCCTGGTGCGTAGAATTTGAATTTGAATTCGAACTGTTACGTGGTTTCCCGTCTGACAAAGCAAATAGTGCAACTCCTGGTGCGTAGAATTTGAATTTGAATTTGAACTGTTACGTGGTTCTTCAGCCAACTATGGCCTGCTCACCGTCTGCCGATTCCAATATATAGTATTCCCCCCGTGCAATACCCACGGAAACCAGGGAGCAAACTGAGCGGGTTAGACAGTTTAAAGACTTGTCCTGGTGCATAGACGGTAAGGGGTATATTTCTTGGCCTCAGGGGTCACCTAACCTGAACTCACCACATACTATACACGTTATCTGTTTATCATCCGCCCCCAATTTAGGCCTAACCTCAATATTGGGTTGAGTTCAGGGAACTTCCATTGACCAAATTGGCCAGCGCTTTAGCGCACTTGAAAAAACAAAACTGCGCTTTGTAGTGCAAAAATCGCAAAAATTGCTTGCTGCGCCCACAGGGGGTTGCAAAAAACTGCGCGTAACGCGCAGGGGGGCTCAAAAGGCAGCGCGCAAAAGCGCGCGCTTGGAAGTACCCTGGTTAAGTTGGGTGTAGAGTTGGGTTGGGCTGGGTTGAGCAATCAAGGGCTGCATACAAAGTAAGTACTGGTGAACTGAATCCCAAAATGTTGTCAACGACGGGGGTCCAGAGTTCGTGCTATGTAGATGATTAATCTTCAATTTGCTTCCGCATGCAGGCTAAGTTTAGCAAGCACATCCGAGATGACATTCAACACAACCACACCCCAACACAAGCACACCTCAAACCCAACAGCCCCTTCCTATCCCCCACCCGCATAAGCCCAACACAACCCCAACCCCAGCACAAGCACCACCCAAACCCAACAGCCCCTTCCTATCCCCCACCCGCATAAGCCCAACACAACCCCAAACCCAACACAAGCACACCCCAACCCCAACAGCCCCTTCCTATCCCCCACCCGCACGAGCCCAACACAACCCCAAACACAAGACAAGCACACCCCAACCCAAGCAGCCCCTTCCTATCCCCCACCCGCATGAGCCCAACACAACCCCATACCCAACACAAGCACACCCCAACCCCAACAGCCCCTTCCTATCCCCCACCCACATGAGCCCAACACAACCCCAAACCCAACACAAGCACACCCCAACCCCAACAGCCCCTTCCTATTCCCACCCACATGAGCCCAACACAACCCCAAACCCAACACAAGCACACCCCAAACCCAACAGCCCCTTCCTATCCCCCACCCACATGAGCCCAACACAACCCCAAACCCAACACAAGCACACCCCAAACCCAACAGCCCCTTCCTATCCCCCACCCACATGAGCCCAACACAACCCCAAACCCAACACAAGCACACTCCAACCCCAACAGCCCCTTCCTATCCCCCACCCACATGAACCTAACACAACCCCAACAGCCCCTTCCTATCCCCCACCCACATGAACCTAACACAACCCCAACAGCCCCTTCCTATCCCCCACCCACATGAACCCAACACAACCCCAACACCCCTTTCGCATGCAGTCTAAGTCTAGCAAGCATATCCCAGATGACATCGACTACTACGCACTTGCCACCCTGTCTATGGAGTCTCGTGAGAAGCTTCACAAGGTAGGTTTGTTTTGCGGAGCCCCCCACCCTTCTGGGGGGCGGGTCGGGGGGACGGGTGCCCCCAGGGTCACCCCATTGTCCGTTCCGTACTGACTGCAAAATTTAACGTTTTTTAAATGTCACGCTTTTATTCGACGCACCCGGGGCATCCGTCAAACCCAGGACAGTCAAACCGGCGGTATGGATTCGCAATGCCTCGCGCACCATGCTACTCGGGTTCGAACCCGCGGAACCACATTTTGGCCCCTTTGGCCCCGTCGCCCCTGGAGAAAAACGTGAAATTGTGCAGTCAGTACGGTATGTTGGTTTGTTGTGCAACCAACTTGCATGGTTTGTTGTGCAACCGACTTGCATGGTTTGTTGTGCAACCAACTTGCATGCGACTGAGACGAAGCCGGACACATCAGCCAACGGTCTCGTAACTAACTGGCTTTGGTCTGCTCAATTCCGTTGCCAACGAGTCTCGTGAGAAGCTGCACAAGGTAGGTTTTTGCTTTGTTTTACCGTCCCCCAATAAGGCCCCATCTTCTGTACTACACCCGTACTACTGGCAGCGGAGGAGGCGGAGTCTTGCCACCATGTCTATGGAGTCTCGTGAGAAGCTGCACAATGTAGGGTTTTGCTTCGTTTTACCGTCCCCCAATTGAGGCCCCAACTTCTGTACGACACCCGTACTACCGGCAGTGGAGGAGGCGGAGTCTTGCCACCCTGTCTATGGAGTCTCGTGAGAAGCTGCACAAGGTAGGTTTTTTTGTGTGGAGCCCCCACCCCTTCTGGCCAGGCCAGATTGGCTGTTTTGAGTATGGGTCCCACTTCCTGGGTTGAAAAGCAAGGGCAGTTGGCTTGGCACCAAACTGGCCCAGTCTGGGTTGCTGTTTTGAGTACGGGGCCCCAACTCCTGGGGTGAAAAAAATTCCAATCAACAACCACCCATACCCACCTTATCCCCACCTCATCCGCCAATCCGCCGAACAAAACAATGCATCAGCAAGAGATGGTGGAAGTGTAGGCTTGACATCCAGGGTACTTCCATTGACCAAATTGGCCAGCGCTATGGCGCTCTTGAAAAAAATAAAACTGCGCTTAGTGCAAACAGCGCAAAAAGTGCTTGCTGCGCCCACAGGGGGGTGCAAAAACTGCGCGAAACGCGCAGTGGGGCTCAAAAAGCGCGCGCTTGGAAGTTCCCTGTTGACATCATCATCGGAGGGTAGCCCTGGTGTATGGTTGAATTGTGCGCAACAGTGCGCAGGCACAAAAATAATGGATGAGACCGTATTAGATGATATTTTATTTTTTCATATTTTTATTGAAGGGTAGCCCTGGTGTATGGTTGAATTGTTTATGTGCGCAGCAGGAGGTAGCATGCTCTACGAAAAGTTGTTAGATGCCGATCGATTTATTTCATGTATAGGATATACATGACATCATTATTTGCGATTTGCTGAGCACTTTTTCATATTTTTCTGAGCACCTCATTTAGGGGGGGGGGAGGGGCCCGGGGAGGGGGGGGTCAGCCCTCATTTGTTTTTTTTCTAACTTTTTACTCAGACCTCCAAATGACATTCTGAGACCTCCTATGAGTAGAGTAAGGGTAGTCTATTGGCACTACTTTGGACCTCGTGCAATAAGGATTTACCCCCCCCCCCCCCCCCCCCCCCACGCCCCCCAACACACACACACCACACACACACACTACAGCTACAGCTACAGACCAATGAGTTAATTAGAGTTCATGTGGAAGCTTGTCAAGCAGTTGAAGACAGCCATATAGACAGCATGGGGCAGTGTTGAAGATTTGTTCGCTGAATCGTGATGACAAACAGACCATGTGTACCGTTTTGTTTTTTAATTGCGTATTGGGGTGTATGTGCTGGCTACGATTTGTTTATATATTTTTCTGGCCGCCTCCAAGGACGGCAAAGGGTGACTTCGGTACTACGACAACCTGGGGGGGGGGCGGCAGAAGTGATTTTTGACTTTTACGCAATCCAGGCACTGCAAATCCGAGGACGCTATTATGTGCGCCATATTGTAAACCCCCAAAATCCATATCTAAGTTTTTCAAAAAATGTGTATTTCTATTTAATGGGGTGGGGGGGGGGGGGGGGGGTCAGCCCTCCTCAGCTTTGGGGGGCATCCTGTTTAGAGCTTCTTTTTGTTCTCCTGTGCGCAGGTACAAAAATAAAATGTATTAGATAATTTTTTTTTTATTCATATGTATTATTTAAATAATCTGTGTTTTTGGAAGTGTAGGGTTAATGTATGGGGTTATAGTTTGAAATGTGGGATTGTCGGGATAAAGAGCAGGGCGGAAGCATTATTTTGTTTGGCTCTTGCTCCCTACGAGTATATTAAATAAAATTAAATCTGATACGAATTCGTAACAATTAAAGCAATTAAATGCATTCAAATCACGTTGATTCAATTAAATTGAATAGAATAAAATCGAATTAAATAACACAGCATTAAATAAATAAAATTAAATTTTAATCAATTGAATTCGGAATTAATTTAATTTCATTCGGGACGCGCCTCCAGGGGCCCTTAATTTTGATTGGCCCTTGCTTCCTACGTGTCCCAGAATCCCTACGTCTCCAAATGCTCGCAGGTTCGCCCTATATATTTTATTTGTTCATAATATTTTATTTAAATAATCTGTTTTTTGGGAAGTGTAGGGTTGATGCATAGGGGTATAGTTTTTAAATGTGGGGATACAGAGCAGGGCAGAAGCATTCTTTTGTTTGGCTCTTGCTTCCTACGAGTCCAAGAATCCCTACGTCTCCACATGCTTGCAGGTTCGCCCTAAGGACATCGGGCAAGCTTCACGTATTGGAGGTGTCAACCCTTCTGACATCAGCGCTCTGCTTGTTTACTTGGAGGTTCAAAGACGCAAGGAAGTAGCATCAGCTAGCCCTAAGCTGACGAGAGGTGCAAAGCCCGAACTCCCAACACCTGCTGCTGTAAATATATAAACAGTACGCCTTATTACGAGGCGTGACGATGAGGGGGCCAGCCCATTTGCTTGCACTGCGGGCATCCACCAATGCTGCTGCTGCTGCGTGATTATAAGTGAACGCGATCGAAGTAGAGACCAATCCAGCTTTGTTCAACACACTGTCTTGCGTCTGCGACGCAAGACAGTGTGTTGACATACCCTCTGCGTCGCAGACGCAAAGGGTAGGCTTCGTTGCGTTGCAGACGCAGATCCAGTGGGTTGGTTGCGTCGCAGACACAGAATTTTGAGGGTATGTTGCTTCTCAGAGGGTCTGTGTGTGTCGAATTTGAAACAGGCTGCGTCTCGAAAAGCATTTTGGGGGTCCCCCTGAACAGCCCTGGATCAAAGTAGAAACCGGTCCCTTGCAAGGATTGTCACAGGACATGCATTATTGTCAGGAACTACTCGCAGCTTGCTGGCCTGATGCCGCTGGCTGTAAACATGTCTAACAAATCCTCACAATTGGGTGCTCAGTTAGCTTGCAGCAGGGTGTGGGTACAAGCCACACACAGCTGGCTGGCCTGATCCCTGTAGCTACGGGAGCTCTGAGGACATATTGTAAGATGTCCTCAGCAGGGTACTTCTATTGACCACATTGGCCAGCGCTTCAGCGCACTTGAAAACAAAAAAACTGCGCTTTGTAGTGCAAAAAGCGCAAACATTGCTTGCTGCGCCCACTGGGGGTTGCAAAAAACTGCGCGAAACGCGCAGTGGGGCTCAAAACATCAGCGCGCCAGAGCGCGCTTGGGAGTACCCTGGTCCTCAGAGCTCTCGTAGCCTAGTAGTCCCTTGCAAGGATGTTGGAGTTTAAGGTTCAAGGTATAATTAGCCCCCTGATGGTAGAGTGATGGCGCTGGCAGAGCCAGGTACTGGACGGGCTGGTCAACTTGAAGATGCAAATATGAAGATAAAGAAAGGTGGGCTACAACTAAAAAAGGGCGGAGATGTACACATGCAGTTAAGTGCATGTGCATATTCAATATAATGAATGGTGGAGTGCTTTAGTATAGTTAGGAAGTTAAGGTACTCCCGCTTTTCTATTACTAAGCAAATTGCCAGTTCCTTTCCTTTGGCTTTAATTGCCAGTTCCACTAAGTTGAATTCATCACTGTACCACGAACTCAGGGCCTCCGCATACAAATAGATTGTTTGGGGTTCAGTTCTTCAGTGCATTTTCTGTTCAGCCCTTCTGACATCATGACTGGGCCAATCCCTCTAGCCTATTTGGCTACCCCTGGACTGTAACAACATACATACTGTAGAGAAATGTGCCTGAAACAAACACAGAAAGCATCACATTGTGGGGCATCAGCAGGACATAGATCAAATGTAGAGTGTTTGTGTTCAGTAGTAATGTGATATTGAACTTGAGCATGGTTACATGATTGCAGCCTGGGTTACTAAGGGGGACCCCCAAATCAGCTTCTCTAGACGCAGCCTGTTTCAAAATCTGCTTCTTGAGACGCAAACGTATTCAAAATTTGCATCTACCACATCGACCATCTCAGAGTTGCAACCCAGAGTCTTCCGCGGTTCAACTGGTGCAAGTCAACTGGTGCGAGTCAACTGGTGAAACTGCGAGTCAACTGGCGCAAGTCAACTGGTGTAAGTCAACTGGTGCAAGTCAACTGGTGCAAGTCAACTGGTGCAAGTCAACTGGTGCGAGTCAACTGGTGAAACTGCGAGTCAACTGGTGCAACTCACCATCCACAAATCGTATTCTAACTACGGTATGCTATCACCCCACTAAAGATGGTGGCAGCTCCCCTCTCCCTCCTCCCCTTTTGCAACCTCCACCCCAAACTCGGCTAGGTTGAGGAATTCCTGCATCCAATTCTGCTCAAACCCGGAGTGTACTTTGTCCAGGGATAGATGGGTGTAGGAAGCTTTGAGGAAAGTGGTTTTTTAGTTGTAAAAGGTATTTCACCCCAGGAGGAGGCTGATGGATATTTAGCAAAAACATTCACCAGCACATCATAGGTACACACTACACAGCACACCATCTAGGCAGGGTACTACTTCTTGCCAAATTGGTCAGCGCTTAAAGCGCACAAACGTCAAATTGGTTAACGCTTTTTAGTACCCTGCATCTAGGGCTGGATACATGGAGAGCCATCTAGTTACTACCATGCTGAGGGCTTTCAAAGCCTTCTCTCCCGGAGCCAAGAAACTAGCTGCAAGTGATGATTGGCGCTTGGTGCTCGCACTGAAAAAGCTCTTATTACTTGATTATTTTAAAGTAAGGAGATTTTGAAGTTGCAGTGCAGGGATGGCATCAGGCTAGAAGAGACATGCCCATTATGCATCGCACATTTATTTGTAAATCAGAGTGAGAAGGCAATCAATGATCAGTAGCCAGACCACTGCTCCTCCGGAAAGTCAAAAGTGCGATGTTGTTTAAATCATTGTACGATAAATTACACGTAACATTGTCATAGGCACTTAGGCAGGCCTTGTTAACCCAAGGCGAGCCCATGTAACACATTTCGGGGGGGGGGGGGGGGGGGGGGGGGGGGGGGGGATCTTCTTACCATTCTGTAGCTCAGTTCCAAACAATGGCCATAATTTAGCAAGAAACTAGGCATCGAAGATGACAAGTACAATGCAGACCCAGATCCGAGATCGCCCAGATTGATGTACATGTGGATCTTCCCTCGCCCCTGTAAACTTGACCCCGACCATTGGCAGGGTTCGGTGCGGAGAGTGGTTAAGTGTCAACAACCATGGACACGGCCCAAATTCCATGCCTTACCTGCTGACGAGTGAGTGCCCGTTATCTTGACAGACAGCGCTGCTCCAGTCGTGGACAGTCACTATGGTTGATTCTTCCTTGTCTCAAGAAGGTAGTCGGTGTTATTTGGATAGGGTGGTTCCCGTTAGGGACCCAAAAATAATTGATGCGGCTTTGCGGAGTCAACGCTCGGTATTCTTTAGTAAAAGGCGAAAGAATAAAGCGTCAACAGTGTTGACCCCGCCGCTACGATCTCAGCTGGTTCGCCAAAGATACCAGTCCCGCATAGCACTTCCATCTTGGCAGCGGAGCGATGGTGGGCAAACACTGTGCCGGCCGGTGCCAGCCCTTGTGCCAGCCCACCATCTGACGCCATCTGCTCCACCTCGCCTGGCCGATGGCCGTCGCTTTCTATCTGGGTGTGCAGGAAGACTATGCCCTGCATCCTGTGTTCGGACTCTGGACTCAGTCCAGAGGAAATCAAATAGGCTTAAGGGACGTGCCCAACCTCGAATGCCGGTAACCAAGATAATTGTTGACTCAAACATCTGCGTGTGCGACGCACCCAGACCCTCTAAGAAGCAACGGATCCTCTGAAATCTGTGTGCGTCACGCAATACGCGCTATCTAGAACCTTGGTATACCGGTAGGTATTTTTTAATATTCTGTAGAGGGAGACTGCGGACACTCGGAGGCGATAGCTACTTGTATGTTACGGAGAAGGCATTAGGTACTATCAAGCTAGGGAGCTTGAGCTATAAAGGAAAGAGGTGGCGGCAGGAAGGTGCAGCATGGCAGTACACTTGACCATAGTTGTCACGGGCACTTGTGCAGCAATAGCTGGCACCGGCTCTTATGCAGGAGGTGGTATAGAGCCCAGTCGGGACTCAGACCTGTGCATTGATTGCCACTCTAGAGGCGACGTATTAGTCTCACTACAACATAATTAGGTATATGATTGAGTTGGATTGTTAGTTTATTTCATGGGTTTTCAGTCAACTCTGGGCTGCTCACCTTCGTCCACTTCCAAGTCCCCCCGTACGATATATAGTAACAGTGCGTTATACGTAGGGACCGGAAAATCATATGATGCTGACCAAAGACGAGTATGATATCATATGATATCATACAAATACCGGTAGTATATGATTTAATATCATATGACATGTTGCCGTAGGCCAAAGTTACCGATTCAGACCGCCGGCATCGTATGATATCATATGATGACATGGTATCATATGATGTCAACTAGGGTGACTATAGCTAGCTCCGGCTTACGCTATGGTGTCCTTAACTTCACGTCCTGTGAGTAACTGTATTACACGGATGTAACAATTTCAATTTCAATTTATATTTCTATGATATCATATTGCCTATCCCTAGTTATACGGTAGTAACAGAAACCAGGGAACATACTAACTTACTAAGTGGATAGTCATGAAGGGTATGCGATTAAATCACAGTTCTTTGTCAGTGCCTGCATCTATCTGCACGACTATTTTTCATGTATAATATGGATTCTTGATTCAACCGTACTTCTTGTCAACTTGAGAGTTCTCAATTCAGCATGGTTCATGGACAAGGTCTCAGATAGGAGTCCAACCATTGGGCTACTTGAACTTGAACTTGAACTTGGCTAGCCGACAAACCGATATATGGCTCCAGCTAGCTCTTTGGCTGCTCGCCGTCTACGGCAAAAATATCAACAATTACAATCAATACCGGTAGCGCTAATTGGGATACTGGACAGTGGACACCTATCTTTACATGCGTTTGTGTGTGTGACTGTGTGTGCGGGGGGGTATGTGTATTAATAATACACATACCCCCCCGCACACCTGGTGGTGGCCTTAATAATACAGTAGTATTAAGGCCACCATTCCACCATATGTAAGGAAGTAGGGCCAGTGTTTTCATACCGGTATAACAACAAGATAACGCGGTGAAAGCATACAAATGGGGCAGGCAGAAAGTGCGTTTCGTATGTTGAACCTAGAGGCGGGCATAGTCGTTAGTTTGTTACTCGCACATGTGTTGTCCAGACCAGGGTACTTCAAATGGCCAAATTAGCCAGCGCTTTAGCGCACTTGAAAACAAAAAAACTGCGCTTTGTAGCAGCTTTGTAGTGCAAAAAGCGCAAAAATTGCTTGCAGCGCCCACAAGGGGTTGCAATAAACTGCGCTTAAAGCGCAGAGGGGGTCAAAAAGTCAGCGCTCAAAAGCGCAAAATCGTGCGCTCTGAATTACCCTGGTCCAGACCTTTAACCTCATGCATGCCCTTGATGTGGCGAAGAATAATAGTTTCTCTTGTCCTTTCAGTCTTTTTATACCTTCATCTCGATCTTGGCCAGAATATCCAGTGTATCGGTCCCGTCCTATAATTGCTGTTCTAAAGTGGTCTATGATGTAACAATCGGCTTCCTCCCCCCTCTGCTCCCGTTTCCTTACCCAGCCCTGGCCCTCGCCCCTTCCCCTGATGGCCTGATCCTCTCCCGAACCCCATGCACGGTTAGATGGTTTTAACGAGTCTAGGTTTCCCCTGACGCTTCCTCCCCACATTCCATTTCCAACGAATCATGTCACGCTGGCTGCAAGCAGCTTGAAGCGGTTGGAAGGTGACAGAATCAATGGGGTTCGGCCTGGGGCCGATTGGGGCACCCGGTTTTGGAGTGGCTATAGGCGGGATTCGCGATTTGCGAATTTAGGGGAAATATTCGCGAGACATCAGATATTTGAAATTTGGAATTGTTACATCCGTGTAATACCGTTACTCACAGGACGTGAAGTTAGGGTGGATTCCCATTGGACTGGATGGGTAAAGTCGGTTGTAGTACTGGATGGGTCGGTATTTGTCGGTTGGGCCCTTTGGATGGGTCGTTTAGCTCTTTGGATGGTTCGTGCATCCGTACACGGCTACCCATCCAAAACGCACTCCCATTGCAAGCGACTGGATGGGTGCAGCAATACACGCATGTACCACCGGGAACCTTCGCAGGTACTTTCAATCAATAGTCGCAAGAAAAGACAGCTCGATTGTTGACAGTTCAATTTCAGGCATAATCCCACAAGCCTTCCGTCGCCATGTTGCAGAGCGATGAAAGACGAAAAAGAAAAGTAGAATGAAGAAGGGGCGTCGAATGGAGAAGAAATTGTTAGAATGTTCCAGATTCTGTCTTGCTCGAAGATGATCTGTGATCCAAAAGTTCGGAAACTCCTGGCTAATGAAACTAGCAGGTCGGTTGAAGAAAGCAATACGCGTCAGTTGCGCGACCATCGCCGGATCAATGCCGGACTGTGCCGGAAGGAGCCGGATATTTTGCGACCCATCCAGAGCCATCCAACCCAGACCTCGGTCGAGGGCCTGGATGGATTTTGGCTTTTGGATGGGTCGTCTGGATGGGTATTTCGTCAGTACATCCGTACAAATACGAACCATCCAAAAACCCTATGGGAAGGTAAACTAACACTGGATGGATCGTCGGTTATCCGTACTTAACGACCCATCCAGACCCATCCTGCCCCAATGGGAATCCACCCTTAGAGGGCGTTTACACGAGCCGGTTATCTCGGCCAGTTACGGTTAAGATGTACAGTTAACTAACTACGAAGCGTTTACACGACACTTTTCGCGTCAGTTATCTCGCCCAGTTAACCATTTTCGCGATAACCATAACTCCCCCCCCCCCCCCCCCCCCTAGTTACGGGTTAAAGGTTAAGGTTAGTGGTTCGTTAAGTTCGTTTGGCTTCCGAGCTGTGAGATATATCGGCTACGGCTAGCTCCAGTTCAGTTCATTTCTGCAGATTCGAATTTTCTAGAGCAGCAAGCAGAGGGCATTGGCCGAGCAGATGTTGATGATCAGCTGCCAGATCTCACCCAGCAATCTCGATCGACGGGTCGCTGCGGAGCGCTGCGGAGCCTCGAAGTCGCTTGCTTCACAGCACGGTTCGTGCTGGGGAGCAAGGCCCGAAAATAGCTCGTCTGTCACCCAAAAATCAAAAATCACGAGGTTATCCAGAAGTACACGACCAACCTGACCGAACGCAAACTGCGAGCGCAAATGCACGTGTAAACAGAAACTGGTTAATTTTGCGTTCGTGGAGGGTTCGGGCATACGTGGCGCTAACTATTTGGTTATCTCGCCAACTTACCTGGCCGAGATAACCGGCTCGTGTAAACGCCCTCTTAAGGACACCATAGCGTAAGCCGGAGCTAGCTATAGTCACCGTTGGGCCACCTCAGTAAAAAGAATCACCACCGATGCCTAACCGGCAGGGCGAGACATCAGATATTTGTTGCACCGACAGCAATTACAAGCTGCTAGAATCTCAATTCGAGAGCTCGGACGTGCACGATTTGCTTCATCTCCGGCACCAATTGGAGGCGGTTTGAAGGTTGGAGGCGCGTCTCGGCTAGGCGAGGCTAGGCGAGAGTGGGCTGGGGTAGGCTCGGGGGGTAGGCTGAACTGCTGGGATAGGCTACGAAGTTGGTCTGTGGCTGAATTAAAAGCAGCTAGGGGATGTTAATTTCTGGACGGAGAAGCGCGAATTTTGGAAATGCCGCAACCTCCCCCATCCCCCATAGTTTCACCTCCTGCCATGGCCTGTGGAGAAAGCTGGGTAAGGAAAGCCCGAAAGTACCTTGAGTACACTATCTTGCGGAAGTGACTCCCGCGAGCGACACAGAGTACAGATCGGGCCAGGGAATATATCGATCGCAGTCAGGATGTCCCTTCCATCACTTCTCCTGAAGTTGAATTGTCAGTAACTGGGCTCAATCTATCGACTGCTGTGGGTCAGTATCAGCATGTATAGCGGTGCTCTCACGCGTTTTATGACTTGGTGACTACTTATGTACTCCCTTAGAACTATCGGCTCTCCTGAGCCAGCTTCCCGTGGGACTGAGTCATCTTGAGATGACTCAGTGGCAGCTTCCTGTCACCTACGTCTCCGGTCTGATCTGTACCCTGTTAGGTTCCTGTCTACCGCCTCCTTTCACCACAGGTGCCCCTTTATGGGTCTCCTGTGTCTGTAACGTTATCCTTGTCTCCGTGTATAGATTGGTGCGTCTGTTCCGCTGCTTTAATCTACTGTCCACTCTACCGGAGTGATTTCAAGCTGATAGGTTACTGGGCTCCTCATCACTACCACTGCTTTGATAATGCAACTTCCGCGAGGGCCTCCTGCCGGCTTTGTGAAACTTACCAAACTTAATGGTGTTTCATGGGCTCGTGGGATCCGCAGTGTCATTGTGAGCAATGGATGCGACCAAATCCTCCCAACGGGGGTGAAGGTTCCTCTAGATTGGCTAGACGACTGCGCGCCAGCGGCCTCTGCTGCCGGAGAGGAGGGTCCTTCCGCCATCAAGGAAGTAACCCCCCCCGATCAATCCTCCAACTTTACGGTTCCTTCTCTCAATGTTCGACGCCTGTCCTCTGATGTTGAGGATGTCCTGATGAAGCTGTGTTGTGTACAGACACAGATCATCCGTTGTGCATCAGACCCGCAGCCTCATTGCGTCCCCTTCAATTATGATGAAGACTACTCTACTACTACTGATGATGAGGAGGACTTGAAGAATGCTACGAGTGCTGACTTCGGTGGCGTGACCCCATCTGCTGCTGCCACTCGTGTCTTTGAGACTTCCGCTGTTTCGCCGGTGTATGAGCCTCCTGATCAGCAGATGCCTAATCGAGAGCTTTCGCCTGTGTATCAGCCTCAGCCTTCGTCGGCGCCTCCCTTTGAGCCTGTTCCCCCGGCTTACCCGGAGGTGGCAAAGCCCACTTTCTTGAAGGGCTTTGCTTCTTTTTCCTCTGCATCTGCCCCCATGGAGCGTGGCCTCCCTAGCTACCACACTCGCTCTCGCGAGGCTGCTGTTTCCTCTGCACGCACCTCTGCTGCTGGTGCCTCCCTGGAACCCCCTCCGCCTCCGCCGGTGGAGCTGCCTCCTGCCCCTGGCCCTCCTCCTATGCTATATACGCGGTCATGCGAATCTTGGGAGCATCTGCTCACTGGTGGATCTCCTCCGACTTTGAACTTGCGGGACTACCGCCTGATCAACCAGGATCGACGGGATGGTGAGTCCTTGAACCGCTCTTTGTACGGTCGGATGGATATGCAGGCTACAATGGCAAATGTTAGTGTGAAGCTGAGGCATCGCCGAGTGATGGCTTTCTCTGAGCTTGGTACCAGGTGTCGTTCTTTTCTTGGTCCAGTCACTTCTGGGATTCTGTATCCCCCAGATCATGGTGTTTCCTTTGGTGGTACGAGGCGTAGTGATCACGAGAAGCTTGGTTATCAGTTTGTGCGAGTGCCTGTCCCTCGGTGTCCTGTTAGCCCAGATTTCGAGCTGCTTATGAGTGTTGCGAGGTCCATTCCTGTGATTAGGAACATAGACGACCAGCGCGCTCTTGACGCTGGTCTTGCTGCGGAGTATTTCATGGACATTCGTAGGTCCTTGGCTCCTGTCCCTTCTGCGATTGGAGCTGGGTCTAATACCCTCATTCATGGTGAGTCTCGGTTTGATCCTGCACTGTTGGGTTTCAGTGCACTGCCTCTCGAACGTCAGGAGTTCATGTGTTTAACTATGATGCTCGCGAACATGGAGGACGATATGGTCAAGGTATACCAGGACTTTGCCACCCCTCGGGATATCCTTTTGGATATCCGGAAGACGCAGTCTGATGCCCTTGCCTCTAGAGTCCCTCTCATGCGTATCGAACTTCATAATGCGCACATGGGCCCTTCTGACCGTGTCGATGATTTCTTTCGCATGGTTCGCAGTCTGTGCACTGACCTCCGCAGTGCTGGACATCCTGTCACTCAGCGCCACGCCATGGAAACCATTGTGAATGGGATCCGTTTGATCCGATTTGAATCGCTGCGGATCCAGTACGGTATGATGTTGGCTAACAGACAGACTGTAGATTACTGGTCTTGTCTAGAGGCATATCGGTCTCTCGACATTTTGAACATTGCTCTCCCCAGGTCCGACTCCAGGCATCCTGGTTGGTCCCGGGACGCTCCCCAGTTTCCTGCCAATGCTGCGTTTCAGCGTGGGCAGGGATCTGGTTCTCAGGGTTCTGGTTCCAACAAGCGACGTCTGGATTGCACTTGGGGCCCATGCCTCAGCAAGACGACCCACTCGGAGGATCGCTGTTTCACGAAGCATCCGCACCTGCGTAAGACCAAGCCTGGTGCACCGGTTACCAATCCGGTGCCCATGGCCTTGGCCCTTCCAGGTGTGCTTACTCCGCGGCAGCTGGCCTCCTTGCAGGCTCAGATTGATGGGTATGCTTTGGAAAAGAAATAGGAGGTACATGTATATGTTGATTCTGGAGCTGGGATGTCAATCACAGGTGATATGTCTTTGTTCACTGTGTTTCATGCTTCTGAGACTGGGCCAGCAGTTAAATTTGGTGATGGTGTGGTTCAACGGTCTGTGGGTCAGGGTTCCATTGTGTTATGTAGTGATTGGTTACCAACACCAATCACTTTAACCAATGTTCTCTACATCCCACACTGTCCGGTGAACCTCATGTCAGTAAATGCTGTTGCCCATGCTCACAACTGCAAGATTTCTTTTGATAGTCTTAGTTGTACTGCCACACAGGGCTCTTCTGTTCTGTGGTCTTTCCCTGCCTCCAGTGATGGTGTGTACAAGTTTGCATGTAGGCCTTGTCACACCCCTCGTGGCCGTTTGTATGGTGCTGAAAATTATCCAGCTTTTGCTCTTGATGTTGATGAGGATGGTGGAGTTGTGATCCCTACCACTCCTGAATGGTTGTGGCATAGGCGGCTGGGTCACCCTGGCTATGATGCCATGCACAACCTTGTAAGGAAGGGTTTGGTTCAGAACTTACCCCTCACTCTCCAACAGGTGCAAAGACTGTCTAAGATCCCATGTGATGCTTGTCAGAAGGCAAAGGGAAAACGTATCCCTTTTCCTAAAGAAAGCAAAACTAGGATCCGTGCCCCATTACAACGCCTTCACTTGGACATCATGGGGCCATTTAATATTAGGGGCTTGCGTGGGGAGTTTTATGTTCTGTGTCTCACTGACCAATACTCTGGCTATGCTGAGGTCTTGTGCTTGAGAACCAGGGATGAAGCTCCCTTAGCAGTTCAAACTACCATCCTCAGATGGATGACTCAGCTGCATGGATTTGTTTTCAAGTGTCTTAGGTCTGACAGGGCTAAGGAATTTATAGTGAAGTGGTTCGAGGATTGGTTAGAATCGGTTGGTGCTGTGCGTGAATTGTCCATGGCTTACACTGCTCAGCAGAATGCGACTGTGGAACGGTACAATGGGGTCCTTCAGAACGTAGCTAGGAGCATTCACTTGGAGTCTAAGCTCACTAAGTCCTTCTGGCCCTATGCCTTCCTTGCCGCGTGTTACCTACGCAACCGGCTGCCTAATCAGGGTGACAAGACTCCTTATGAGTTGTTCTTTGGGGTTCTACCTGATGTATCGTTATTGCGCGTGTTCGGGTGCCCATGCTATGTTACCTTAGTGAATGGGAAGAAGCGCAATAAGCTTGACGAAAGGGCGTTATCTGGTAGACTGGTTGGGTATTCTCTGGTGAGTAAGGGTTATTTTGTTTGGGTTCCGAAGTTGCGCCATGTGGTAGAGAGTCGTGATGTGCTCTTCTATGAACAGTTTAGCTATAACTGTATCCCTGGGCTTTTTCCCTATGATGGATCTCAGTATTTTTCTCGCACCCCTGCCGCTATCATCGGTAAAGGGCTTGATACTACTGACAATGTCCTGGGCCCTTTACCAACCCCGATTGTTGACCGCTTTACTGGTCATGGGATGACGATGCGTCCCAGGCCAGGTAATGATGGTGCTGTATCGCGTGCGGCGGCATTGGGCCAGGGGGAGTCTGATGTTCCTTCAAGCTCTAATTTATTCGAATCTCAGGGGGTCGCCGGGCCTTCCTCTGCGCCACGTTTCGTCGGTGAAGTCGTAGGATTAGGACAGCCTCGGGTCATAGTGGAACCTAGTACAGGTCCACTGCCCACTAGTCGCCACCCCCCGTCCACCTATTCGGATAGCTCGCGGGAGTTGTTGATCACTTCACCCCCTGCTATACCTGGTGGTTTATACCGGACCAGGCATTGCGACGATGTGGCCGTCACAGATGATGTGAGTGATGACCTCGAACACTGGTCCGGGTCAGATACTGCGTATGGCTGGGGTGTTCCAGTGTACCCAGGCTTCGACGATTTAGAGGCAAAGGAGGCCGGCCTTGTTCAACCACGCATGAGTGCTGCGCTGGGGGCTTTATTACCGGTTACTGCTGATACTGCTGATATCCCCGCTGCCCATGTACAAGTACACTGCTTGTACGTGGGGGCTTTTATTTCTACCTCTACTGAACTCTCTTATAAAGCTGCAATGTTACCTACCAACCCAGACAGAGATCTCTGGCTGCAGGCTATGAAGGATGAGATGGCCTCCCTCCATGCTCATGGCACTTGGGTCCTCACTCCACAGCCTCCTAGGCAGAGGATTCTATCTGGCAGATGGTTATTTGTCAAGAAACATGGGGCTGATGGTTCTTTGCGTTTTAAAGCTCGTTTTGTAGTTCGTGGTTTTCTGCAACGTCCTGGGCTGGACTACCATGATGTATATGCCCCCGTCTCCTCTAAAGCAGGTCTTCGTGTGCTCCTTGCTGCCATCACTCATAGAAAAATGTTTGTGAGGCAGCTGGACATCAAGACTGCATTCTTGAATGCCAAGCTGGAACCTGGTCTGGACCTGTTCTGCTACCAGCCTGAGGGCTTTCATGAACTTGGTCCTGACAATGTTCCCCTTGTGTGCAAGCTAATTAAATCTCTTTATGGTTTGAAGCAGGCACCCAGGGCTTGGAGCAAAGATGTAAAGCAGGTTTTGGTTGCCCACGGTTTTACCATGTGCAAAGCTGAACCTGCTCTGTATTTCAGGAGGGATTCTACTGGTGGGTGGAGCTGTCCTGACCTATGTGGATGACTTTATCTGTGCTTTTAGTGAGCTGCATAGGTATGCCTTGCTGATCAAGGCTATGGAAGCAGCTGGGTGGGAAGTCAAGGAAATGGGTGTACCTGTCCAGTTCCTTTCATTGGACATGACTTGTACACTTGATTCTGACGGCAGGTGTGTTAAGATCGACCTCTCCCAGCACTCCTACATTGTTGAGCTGGTGGAGCAGTTTGGTCTCACTGCTGCTACCAAGCCCAAGTTTTCAGTTCCCATGTCCAAGTGCACTGTCACTGATCCTCCTGGAGAACCTCTGGCCTCTAATAGCCAGTACCTCTCTCTTGTGGGGGCTTTGCTGTACCTGGCTACCTGCACAAGGCCTGATATTTCTTTTGCTGTTAGCTACCTGTCCAGGTTTTCTGCTCAACCCACTGCCCCCCTGTGGGCTGCAGCCAAGCGCTTGCTTTTGTATTTGAGAGAACATTCCCATCTGGGCCTCACTTACACTCACAGCCCTGGTTTCTCTTTTACTGTCTTTAGTGACTCATCCTTTGCTGATGATGGGTCTGACAGGAGATCTCAGACTGGCTATGCTGTGCTTGCTGGAGGCTGCCTTGTGAACTGGATGAGCAAAAGGCAACCCACTGTTGCTGTTAGCTCCAGTGAGGCTGAGTATCAGGCCCTGTCTCAGACTGCCAGGGAGGTGCAATGGTTGAAAAAGTTGAGAATTGATCTAGGGCTGCCTTGTGACCTGGTCACCATTCAGGGTGACAACTTGGGGTCCTTGAGCTGGGCCAATGACTGTCAGCTGCTCCCTCGCAACAAGCACATTGATGTCATCCATCACTATATCCAGGAGCTGGTGGAGGATGGCCAGGTGGATGTTGCCTATGTTAACACTAAGGACAACTGTGCTGACCCCTTCACCAAGCCCCTTGATCCTATGGTGTTCTGGCGTTTCATTCGCATGTTTGGAATGACTGCTTCTCCTTAAACCATTTTTTTTTGTTACATGTATTCTAGAATTTTGGTTACATGTATTCTGGAATTTTTGGTTACATTTTAGGGTTTCTTTGGTTACATTTAAAGTTTCTTTAAGTTATCATTGATTGGCATTAGGTTCCTATTCCCGAATCGGGTTTTCTATACCGTTGTTACCCGACTTTGATATTTAGTTGTCCTCTTATATCCACTTGGCAAATTTTGGTTCTTTGCCTTGCTTCATACCTTCCCTTACACCCTTCGGGTTTCATTTGAAGTTTCTCTCGATTTTTTTTTCGGAGTTCTTTGATTTTTTTTTTTTTTTTAATTTGTTACATATAGTTCTATGTCACCAGTGCCATAGGTGGAGTAGTACTATTGTATGTCACCTGTGTCATAGGTGGAGTATCAGCATGTATAGCGGTGCTCTCACGCGTTTTATGACTTGGTGACTACTTATGTACTCCCTTAGAACTATCGGCTCTCCTGAGCCAGCTTCCCGTGGGACTGAGTCATCTTGAGATGACTCAGTGGCAGCTTCCTGTCACCTACGTCTCCGGTCTGATCTGTACCCTGTTAGGTTCCTGTCTACCGCCTCCTTTCACCACAGGTGCCCCTTTATGGGTCTCCTGTGTCTGTAACGTTATCCTTGTCTCCGTGTATAGATTGGTGCGTCTGTTCCGCTGCTTTAATCTACTGTCCACTCTACCGGAGTGATTTCAAGCTGATAGTCAGTATGCCAGTGTGTAATGGCTAGGAATGACCAAATTGGAGAGTAACTAATATTTGGGGTACGTTGTGGTTGGGGTACGTTGTGGAGCACGTCTTGATTAGAGGGGTGCCGAGGCGCGCGTTGCGCGATCCTCGGCCAGGCAAAAATTAAACGGTGCAGTATCCTATTTAGAGACCTGCGGCGAATGCAGTGCACGGGGTGCAAGGGGGACCACAATTACCAAGAAACCACCTTGGTGATCATGGTTATTTTCTCGTCAGGTAAGTTTGATGAAGAATAGTTTTGGGGGCATTAGTTGGCAGGCACGTTACGAACCACGCAGTACGACGATGGTGGGCAACTACGCCCGAACTCGTAGCTGTTCGGGGTTGTTCAAAACGCTGCGTCTTGCGTCTCAGACGCAGATTTCGAGGGTCCGTTGCGTCTCAGACGCAGAGTTTGGAAGGTCTTGCAGATTCTGGACGTTCGGGACGGCTGCGTAGGTGCACGAACGTCCAGATTGTGGAAGTTCAGGACGGTCGATTAGGTGCACGAACGTCCAGATTGTGGAAGTTCAGGACGGTTGCGAGGGGGCACAAACGTCCAGATTGTGAAAGTTCAGGACGGTTTTGAGCGTGCACGAACGTCCAGATTGTGGAAGTTCAGGACGGTTGTGAGGGTGCACGAACGTCCGGATTCTGGAAGTTCGGGACGGTTGTGGGGGGGCACGAACGGCCAGATTGTGGAAGTTTCAGTTGTGGGCGTTGTGGGCCAACGTTTCGGATTCGCGTCGAACCTTCACATCTTGGACGTTGCGTGGGTTCGCAGCCTTATGGAACCTCCATTATCCGGAGGATTTGAACTTGCGCTGGAAGTTTGTAACTGGTTACTCATGCCCCCCTTCTCTTACATAAACTACTTAGCTGTGGAACGCCTTGGGACGCCTAGGGACGCCTTGCCATGCCGTGGAACGCCCTGGAACGCCTTGCCACGCATTGAAACGCCTTGGAGCGCCTTGCCACGCCGTGGAATAAATACGCCTTGCCACAGGGCATGGGTTTGAAGGAACCTACCCGTTCGTTCACTTGCGCAATGAAATGGTAATTGTGGGTTTTCCTTTCACAGACCGCCACTACGCTTGATCTCGGACTACCGCGTGCGACTACATTGAGCATTGCCAACATACAAAAGACAAATGCAGCGCAATTGCAACTACCGGTACATCATATATTCATAAAACAATACGAATCACTACCATACAATCATACATACCGGTACGTTCACTGCACTGATATAGTTGAGTTGCTTGAGTCCCTTGGCCCATGCATACGTGAATCCGTTAAAAAGTCATGGTAACGCCTGGTGGGGCGTGATATTAAGGGAGCCCCCTCTTACAGCTGTAGGGAACGGGCTGCTACTTTACCTGGACAAAGCTACCATGGAGGTTAACGGCGACCGTGAACAAGTAATGATAACGCCTAGTGGGGCGTGGTATTAAGGGTACCCGCCGTACGCGGGCAGAGAACGGTCTACTACCTCGACCGGACAACTGGACAAGCTTCCATTGCTGTTGACAACGACCTGCAACGCTTAGGGTGACCGTAGGGGGAATCGAACCCCCGACCCTGCTCCGTTCAAGCGATTTGGTGTACCAATCGTATCACTGCAACAGGCTGCGACTGCGAACACTAAAGCGCACCCGTGGGGATTTGAACACAGCACCTTCTTACCTGAATGAAAACATCTCCAGATTTTTGGAAGAAGGGATTACACCAATTAAAATGTCCGTTAGTGTGTTAGTCCGTCACAAAACAACATTTTCAGGTTTCATGAAAAACATAAAAAAACTTAAACATTCTGTATTTTACAGATATATTAGATGCATTATAAGACTTAAATATACCGGACTAATTCTCACCAGAGCACATATGAGCATCGCAATTCAAGAAAAGGAGCTCAGGTTGGGCCAAATAGCTACAATTAACGGTTACCAATTTGATTTAAGGGTGCAATGAGCTAACATTTTAAATTTGAACCTCATAAACATGTGCGTATAATTAGGTTTTGGAGCAGAATAGTCGTCAAAAATTCGAGGCGAAACATGAAAGCATCACAATGGACGAAACAATCCCCTAGGGCACTTGCTATATTTAGCCCACGGGGGCGGGGGCAGGGGCAGGGCAGGGGCAGGGGCAGGGCAGGGGCAGGGGCAGGGGCAGGGGCAGGGCAGGGGCAGGGGCAGGGGCAGGGGCAGGGGCAGGGGCAGGGGCAGGGGCAGGGGCAGGGGCAGGGGCAGGGGCAGGGGCAGGGGCAGGGGCAGGGGCAGGGGCAGGGGCACGGGCAGGGGCACGGGCACGGGCACGGGCACGGGCACGGGCACGGGCAGGGGCGGGGGCCACCGGGCGGGGGCGCGATGGCGGGGGCGGGGGGGCGGGGGCAGGGGCAAGCCAAGCCACCTGCCGCTGACCAAAAACCCGTTCAGGAGTGAGCTGGACGGGACGTACCGTTCACATCTGGAGGCTGTCGATGTCGAAGGTATTATGTCTGAAGTTTGGAGGCTGTCGATGTCGAAGGTATTATGTCTGGAGGCTGTCGAAGGTATTATGTCTGGAGGCTGTCGATGTCGAAGGTATTATGTCTGAAGTTTTTGAGTCATGGAGGTTTAAGTACCCAAGTGACACCAATGCAGTTAGAGACATCCCTGATGAGAGAAGGGTTGGCTTTAAACGCCTCCGATACCAAAAATGGTTCGCAGCCAACAGCAATGATGAGAATGGCTTGATTCCCTTTACATCCGCCTTACATAAGCAGGATCAGATTCGTTCTATAGCACAGTTTAGAATGGGTTCCCATTGGCTGAACACAGAAAGAATGAGGGTGGTGGATAGAGCACACATCCCTCGCTCAATGAGACACTGTCAAATGTGTGGGTTCCAAAAACCTGAGGATGAAATGCATATGTTTGAGTGCCCTTTTTATAATGATATTCGCCTCCGCTACCAGAAGCTGTTTACAGATATTTATAGGCATGTCCATGAGGATACCAACTTAACCGTATGGAATGTGGAATTCTGCGATTCCACATTCAGAACCTTTATGAATGGAAATGGCACTAAGTCCTTTTGGAGCAACCTAGCCGACTATCTTTCTACTTGTAGAAGAGCAAGACAGGAAGCCCTGGACTGCTTAGTGGCACCGTAATTTATCATCCCTTTTTTTCTTCTTCTTGTGACTTCTCATTTGTTAGCTTCTTACCTCCGCCACTGTAAGTGGTTGAGATCTGGGTCCGGCTCTAAGGGGTTTAATACCTACGCCACCAAAACGGTGGTTGGGAGTTTGGTTTGTTTGTCCTCGACACACCCCTGATGTAATGGGGTTTTTTGCTTTGTGGGTGCTTTTTCTTTTTGTTTAAAGCACAGAGTCTCATACACCCTCGCGGTGTCAAGTAGACTTTAACATGTAATGTAATGTAATGTAATGTAATGTAATCTGGGCTGAGCCCAAACATGCAATACCTTGTAAACAAGGGCGTGACCGCCCTTGTGTTGGATCGGACCAGTTGGACCAAGGGATCCGCTGGGGATGGGGATGGGGATGGGGATGGGGATCCCCCAGGGGGTAGCCCCGCTGTAACTAGGGTTGTTTTGTGTGCAGTGTGAGGTGTGCGGTGTGTCTAACCTTGTTGCTGCCCTTGTGAACCTTGTTGCAGCCCTCTTGGCTGTTCTTTCGAAATATGTGTCTCGTATACCGCGCTTTGGTACACAGTCGCGCGTTACCTCATAAACTGGGGCTGTGCACCCTCCGACTGTGACTAGGCAGTCTTCTTCGGGATGACTGCCGAATTCAAACGTCAAGTGGTTCGGGGCGCAGTTTGACTTAAATCTACCTGGAAGATGAGGTGACGTGACTGCAAATACAACTTGTCTGAAATTTGCGGCGAGTTGGAGTAGAGGTGTCTGTATTTGCGAGTTTATCGAGCTGCCTGCCGTTTGCAAATGTCAGTTGGTGCGGTCCAAATGCAATTTGTAGGGCGAACCCTTAGTTTTCCTAGCGCACCCGTTTGGCGCCTCCGTTTGGCGCATCCGTTTGGCTCGTCCGGCAGTACAACTGATGTACCGAAGTCGCTACCCATGGAGGGGCGGTAAAAATCCTTAAAATCTACCAGACCCCTGATTGGTCTCATTTTTCTTGTATCAAATTCTTAAAAATGAAGCCAATCTACATATATGCATTGCATTACATTACAGGAACGTTCAGTAATGCTCAAAATCCAACAACCCATCAAAAACTCTCATTTGCGTCACTTTATAGCCAACAAAGCTGCAACATCCATCGATTCAATGGAATTCAATTACATCAAATTAAATCTAATTTAATCCTATTCGAATTCATAAAAATTAAAGCAATTCCGTGCATTCAAATCACGTTGATTCAATTAAATTGAAAGGAATAAAATCGAATTAAACTAACACGACATTAAACACAATTAAATGAAAATAAATCAAAATACATTGAATTAAGGATTCAATTCATTTCATTCGGGACTCGCCACCAGGCGCCCTTAATCGTTCAAGGACCTCAACCATTGAGCCATTCGTCAAAACGTGGGTTGTGAATCTGTTATACCAGTTATGGTCGTCTTGTTCCCCCCACAGGCAAGTGGAAATCCGTTATACCAGTTATGGTCGTCTTGTTCCCCCCACAGGCAAGTGGAAATCCGTTATACCAGTTATGGTCGTCTTGTTCCCCCACAGGAAAGTGAAAATCCGTTATACCAGTTATGGTCGTCTTGTTCCCCCCACAGGCAAGTGGAAATCCGTTATACCAGTTATGGTCGTCTTGTTCCCCCCACAGGCAAGTGGAAATCCGTTATACCAGTTATGGTCGTCTTGTTCCCCCCACAGGCAAGTGGAAATCCGTTATACCAGTTATGGTCGTCTTGTTCCCCCCACAGGCAAGTGGAAATCCGTTATACCAGTTATGGTCGTCTTGTTCCCCCCACAGGCAAGTGGAAATAGGAAAGGTGTAGTTAACTCTTATGGAGAGCCGTGAGCTAATCCTTTTAGCTTGGGTGTACGCATTGAAGACTGTAATGCTGTACATTTGTATGTCACAATGATATAGTCCAGGCAGACGGTAACCAACTCAAGGTAAAATGGTAAATAGACTTTCTCTGTTATTGACTGATTTATATATCAGTCTCTGAGTCGGCATAATGCACACCGGTACCTTTCCCTCCTGGTACCGTGTTGCCTGCCGCCAGGCCACAGGCTAGCTGTGGCCTGCACGTGACTGCAGTATCCTGCAGTACACATCTCTTTTCTATATGATTGCGCCTGTTGCGCTTAATAGCATCTTCTCCTTTATCGAGCCTATGCCGTTGTGACAATCTTACATTAACAGGTTATGTGCGCCATCTTTAGACGCTAACGAAGAACAGCCGCTGATTTCCGCGTTCGGAATCAGTTCCCCTCTGACTAGTCGAAGGCCCGAGTTTTAACTAAGCACCTGGACTCCCTGTGCGGATCCTACTTCCCGCTGCTCCGCCTGCCGCTTCCTACCAAGAATCCATGGATCTGCCACTGCGTCCTACGACTGGAGCAAGCAAGAGCGACCACTAGTCACCGAAATCTATGAAGTGAGTATAGGACGACGCCCTCACCGAGACCCACATAGCGCTGTATTGATCTCAGACGATCAAAATTTGCTTACGACCCCAGCTTAAGAGAAGCTCCTGTCGTCGAACATTGCCGCTTGGCAAAGTTCACCCCCCACCAATCCGCTGGATCCCTTTGGATCGCCGATTCCCACAAGCACTCCATCCCCACTTCCCCTGCCCCGCCCTCGTAATTCCCCATATCCCAACACTCCGACCTACAACGCCAAGACTCCCACACAGAAGACCTCACCATGCAACCTCCCCGGATTTTCACTGGTAACAACCTCTACACCTGGCGCTGCGCCAGGGTGCATATACTCCTCGACCTCAAGTCCGATAGGGACACCATTGCCATCGCCTTCGACTGCCAACAGCCGGTGGTCGATGGCGAGCCCGCTGATTCTGATGGTTACCCTGCTGAAGACATTACTTACCCTGTTGTTGCGGGTGCTGATCCAGCTGTTCCGGCTCGTGGTGTCCCCACCAGGATCTCCACCTGGAAGAACA
This sequence comes from Chlamydomonas sp. ICE-L, assembly GCA_013435795.1. NCBI lineage: Eukaryota > Viridiplantae > Chlorophyta > Chlorophyceae > Chlamydomonadales > Chlamydomonadaceae > Chlamydomonas > Chlamydomonas sp. ICE-L. The sequence continues at coordinate 31,447 of JACBWV010000938.1, read as the reverse complement.
ACAAGGCCTTCAAGATGATCATAGATCGGGTGTCAGACGCAATCCAGGCGGCCATTCATGCTAACACAGATATGGCCACTAAAGCCTTCAGGTTTCTGGACTCACTATACTCTGAGGAAGGCAGCAGGCTAGAGCACACCACCATGACTTGCCTCTTTGCTGTACGTATGACTACCACTGAATCCCTACAGAGATACCTCTTTAGGGCAGCTGACATGTATTCCCAAATCCCCAAGATTCAAGGTACTCCCACCGTTTCTGCCAGCACCTTTCTCAACCTTGTTGTCAAAGGACTGAACTCCCGCCCTGAGTATGATGGATACATCAACCAGTTCAACCCCACAACTACTCCTACCTTTGCCTCACTCCAAAGTGCCATCTTCAACTGGTGCCTAGTGAAACAAGTTGACCCTGCACCATCCCCAGAAGAGGCTGAACTGGCTGCTGCAGCATACAGAGTCAGGAGACCATTCAACAGTAGGAACCTCCCTATCAGAGACAGGAGTAGCTCCTACAGGAAGATGACCTGCTGGAACTGTGGAGGACTCGGCCATAGCTCCAGAGAATGCACCAGTGAGGACACTGACCTAGCCTTCAAACCAGCTGACTCAGATGAAGCTGACCACGGGTCTAAGTCACCTCCCAAGCAGAGATCAGGAGATGACAAGGACTCTGACGACAAGAAGACTCACAAGAAGACCAGTGACAGGAGGCAGCAACGCCCCAGGAGATACCACAGCAAGGGACACCATGCCCATGTTGCTGATGGTGATCAGTCCACCTCAACCTCCGACTCTGACAGTGAGGTTGAGGAGCACAACTTCCTGTCCCTGGCACTGGATGAAGACAACCTCCAACCCATGAGATTTGCAACACCAACCAGAGGCAAGTCTGTTTCATTTTCCTTGCCACATGACCCCCTGGCTGATACAGCATTCTTTGGACATATAAGTGCTGATGATGAATGCACTATAGAAGATGATGAAGAAGTTTTCCAGGCAGCACTGCAGACAGAATGGATCATAGATACTGCAGCACACTTTCATGCAACAAGTAACATCTCCTACCTGCATGACATTCAGGACCTTTCACAGCCTATTAGGCTGCAGCTGGCAGATCAAGACTCTCCACCTATCTTCTGCAAGCAGATAGGGAAGGCCAAGATCCAGGGCCATGGCAGAACTCTGATCATCCTGAACAGTGTACTCCTTGCTGACTGCAACATGCCCCTCATCATTAGCATTAATGCAGACACCAACCTGTGCCCAGACCTCCAAGTACACCTGTCCAAGACCCAAGCCACCCTCTCCATTCCAAGACCATCTGGTACCAAACTGCTCCTCTCATGCCCCAAAAGGCATGGACTCTACCTCACTCAAACTTCCCTTGTCACTACCAGTAATCCCTCTGTGGGTCCTCCCATTGCCTACATCATGATGGTTACCAAGACTCCATCAACTCACACTGGCTCTGAGACAGGGCAGTACCCACCCACTTATGAGACTTCCCCCAGTAGAGCTGATCAAGACTGCCAGGATCTCCCCTCTACTTCTACTCCATCTGCACCCCACACTGACCTTGAGATAGGGCAGTACCCACCCACTCATGTGGAGGCAGACCAAGACCTCCAGGATCCCCCCGCTACTTCTGCACCATCTGCACCCCACACTGACCTTGAGATAGGGCAGTACCCACCCACTCATGTGGAGGCAGACCAAGACCTCCAGGATCATCCCCCTCCTTTCCGCCATCACAATACCCCCCCCACTGCAGATAACTTTGAAGAATCTGACAGTGATACTGACAGTGATGACATGCCAGAGCTCATCCCTCAGGAGGCCTACAAACAGCAAGATGACCCTGGACTGGGAGTAGATGACCCTCCAGATACCACTCCATCTCTTCCACAACATCTGGACACCCTAACCCTACAACAAACCAGAGCAGAGATGGAACTCCTCAGTGATCAGATCAGGACCAACTATGAAGAATATGATGGCCCCATAGATGGGGACGGACCACTCAAGCCATCTGATCTGAACACAGCAACTACCTGGGACCAGTGGATACTGAACAACAGGTCACCAGACATTGGACTACCACTGGGAGAAGTCAACCAGAATGTCAACCACATCCACTTCTCCAACAACTCCAGGCTTAACCTCACAAGATTTGGATGCACCCTACACCACCTGAACAACAGGCCTGCTTCACCAGCCTTCAACATCAAGCCCAGGCCTCCACTGCCCCAACTCATCACAGTCTTCACCAGCAGGTTCCCAACCCTGCTGACTTCTGAAAAGGAACAGTTCCCACACAGGTCAATGCACAAGGTGCCATCTGATGCCTATAGCCCCATCATCAAACACAATGGCAGGCTCCAGCAAATGGTGCAAGCCTACCCTACTGTCTCCACCACAGCCAGACCTACTCTACAGTGGGCCATTTGCCTTCAGGCTGCCATGACCAGTGCACAGGCTTATGCACTATCATTTCGACCAAAGATGATCATGGACCCCAAGAGCTGTGCCCACCCTGGAGGAAAAGTGCTGTGTGTCAACCATCTTAGCATGAACTGGAGCCCCATGGACTTCAACTTTATCAACATCCTTGCCCCCCCCAGTCTGGCCCCCACATCGTTTAATGAGTTCTTTGCCCACATCTGTCTCCAGCTTGACCTTGATGGTTTCCCCAGCAAGCCAGGCACCTAAGCAGCCACAAACATTGCTCCCAATCTGTTGTATTAGTCTTGAACATTCTAGAATTTATTAGATGACCTGTCACCTGTACTGCCCCATGTACTTTCACAGGCTGCACCCTTTTAAATTTAGGACTATCCTAGTCTCTTCCTGATGTCTGTGCTTTAATTTAGGTTCACCACATGTGGCTCACCCAAATTATGGGGGGACTAGTCCAGACATCCTGTCAAAGACAAATCCTCTATTCTCGAATCATGCAATTCTCGTAACAAAGGTTATCTCCACAAGCTTTAAGCAAGCCTGGAATTCCCTTAACAGTCCCTCTGCAGCCTTTCTGCCATGTAGCCTGCAGCACTTTTGCAGTATTTAGTACAGTCCCACAAGCAGCCTATCTGCCCTAGCCTGCAGCCTATCTGCAGTTTCCTTTCAGCTTCCCAGCAGCCTCCCTGCTACATAGCCTGCAGCCTATCTGCAGTTTCCTACCCTAGCCAGCTACCCCAGTAGACTGACATTTCTCTGTGACTCCTGCTAAAGTGATTTCTCCCTTTCAGCCACTAGAAATTCCCCAAAGTCTCCCTAGCTTTAATATTTTTATTTCCTTATGCCCCTCAGTTAATTCCAGGAATTCTTGAGCTCAAGAATACCTTGAATTGGGGGGGATGTTATTGACTGATTTATATATCAGTCTCTTAGTCGGCATAATGCACACCGGTACCTTTCCCTCCTGGTACCGTGTTGCCTGCCGCCAGGCCACAGGCTAGCTGTGGCCTGCACGTGACTGCAGTACCCTGCAGTACACATCTCTTTTCTATATGATCGCGCCTGTTGCGCTTAATAGCATCTTCTCCTCTATCGAGCCTATGCCGTTGTAACAATCTTACATTAACATTCTCAACCTCAACTAATCAATATCTTTCTAAACTACTGTATCAGGAGGTTTGTTTTGAACTGCCTTCCCTTCTAGGCAGACTCTTTGGCTACCCCTGGACTGTTAAAATACATACATACTGGATAGCAGGCAGGGTCCCCTGTTGTTTACAATTTGTTAGGGTTCAGTACACCAATGCTTGGTTTTTAACAGCCTTTCTTGTTGGGCAAGTCCCTATTTGGCTTCCCCAGGACTGTTGAAATACAAACATACATACATACTGGCTAGCAGGCAGGGTCCCCTGTTGTTTACCATTTGTTAGGGTTCAGTACACCAATGCTTGTTTTTGAACTGCATTTCCTGTTGGACAAGTCCCTATTTGGCTTCCCCGGGACTGTTAAAATACATACATACTGGCTAGCAGGCAGGGTCCCCTGTTGTTTACCATTTGTTAGGGTTCAGTACAGCAATGCTTGTTTTTTAACTGCCATTCCAGTTGGGCAAGTCCCTATTTGGCTTCCACTAGACCGTACAAATACAAACAACTTGTTTTTGCAACAAGCACCAGCTTCTAGGCAGCTCCCTGGGACTGCCACTGGGCCAGACCCCAATATTCCGGGAGCACAGGAAAGCCAACGATATCAGCTTCCAGGTGCCTAGGTTGCTTGAGAGCCTAGGTAGCTGCCTAGAAGCTGCTGCTCACGTATAAAAATAAAAACTCTGACGTACAGACAGGATATCAGACAGGGTCAGTCTAGGGTTCATGGCGATAAGGCATACATGATAGCAGGCAGGGTGAGTATAGGGCTCAGGGAGTTACGGCACTCGGGATAGCAGGCATGGTGATTATAGGGTTCAGGGACTTATGGCAAGCATTCACTAGGCTAGGGAACGATTGAGGGAAAGTAGTACAGAAGCTGGCAACAGACAGGTCAGCCCCCTCGCTACTAAGCAGGCAGAGGTTGTTAGTGATGTTGACGAACGAGGACAAGGCACACATGTAACTGCAGCTGTGGGTGGCATACATGAATCCAACAGGGTCTGTCGTGTCCAAAGTATCAAAGCAGCGCCAATTGTCGCTCTGAAAGGGCATCATGCCGGGTCCGAAGTGAACTCCGCCTCGCTGAGCCCTGCAAGCATGAGCCAACAACGTTGCTCAAGCTTAGTAAGGCAATTTGTGGACCCGGATTAACTCAGATTTTTCTTGACCTCCCTATAACGGATTCATTTTGAAGTTTTTTAATATGGTGGAATTGTAAAATAGTCGGGCCGCTTCCCTCTTGTCAAGTTTTGTGCTGGTGGGTGGGTGTGCGTGTGCGCTGGGTGCGTGTGCGCAGTGGGTGGGTGGGTGTGCGTGTGCACTGGATGCGTGTGCGCTGGGTGTGTTCTGGTCAAGTTCTGGTCAAGTTCTGGTCAACTCTGCCTCTGCCTCACTGAGTCCTGCAGTTGGATTCGTGAACAGTTTCAACAAACTTCGGAAACTGCATTAAGGTGTATTATATGGAGTATAATCCAACATTCAAAACAATGCCCCTGTCCTTTCATTACTGACCCATCCTTTCCCAGCCCCTGCCTCTGTCTGTGCCCTTTCATTCCGGACCCATCCCTTCCCAGCCCCTGCCTCTGTCCGTGCCCTTTCATTCCGGACCCATCCCTTCCCAGCCCCTGCCTCTGTCCGTGCCCTTTCATTCCTGGCCCAACCCTTCTCTGCTCCTGCCTCCATCTGTCCACGCCCTTTCATTCCGGAACCATCCCTTCCCTGCTCCTGCTTTAGTTCACACCCTTTCATCCCAGACCCATCCCTTCCCTGCCCCTGCATCAGTCCACGCCCTTTCATTCTAGACCCATTCCTTCCCTGCCCCTGCCTCTATCCACCCCCTTTCATTCCATACCCATCCCTTCCCTACCCCTGCCCCTGTCCTTGCCCTTTTATTCCTGATCCAACACTTCCCTGCTACCGCTACCGCTCCTACCCTCGCCCTTCCCTAGCCAAAGCAGACACACTTGTAGTCCCAGGACCCATCCCTTCCCTGCTCTTTCATTACTGACCCATCCCTTCGTTCCCTGCTCCTTCCTCTTACCTTGCAGTCCTGACCCACCCCAGTCCTCACCCATCCGTACCCTGCTCCTGCCTCTGACCTTGCCCTTTCACTCCTGACCTAACCCTTCCCTGCTACCGCTACCGCTCCTGCCCTTGCCCTTCCCTAGCCATTCTACTTAGACAACTGTCAGAGCTGTCTAGCATCCTCTTACAACTGTAACTAGTTCACTGATCATATCTATGCTCCAACACCTTTCAGTCATGACCCATCCCTGCCCTGCTCCTGCCTCTGCCCTGGCCCTTTCATTCCATACCCAGCCCCCATGCCCCGGCCCTTTCATTCCAGACCCATTCCAGTACCATCCCTTCCCTGCCCCTCCCTCAGTCCATGCCCTTTCATTCCAGACCCATTCCAGTCCCATCCCTTCCCTGCCCCTGCCTCAGTCCATGCCCTTTCATTCCAGACCCATTCCAGTCCCATCCCTTCCCTGCCCCTGCCTCAGTCCATACCCTTTCATTCCTGACCCAACCCTTCCCTGCTACTGCTACCACTCCTGCCCCTGCCCCTGCCCTTCCCTAGCCAAAGCAGACACACCTGTATTCCCAGGACCCATCCCTTCACTGCTCCTCCCTCTGAACTTTCATTACAGATCCATCCCTTCATCCCTTCTCCTTTCTCTTACCTTGCAGTCCTGACCAACCCCAGTCCTCAACCATCCCTACCCTGCTCCTGCCTCTGCCCTTGCCCTTTCATTACTGACCCAACCATTCATTCCCCGCACCCGCTCCTGCCCTCGACCTTGCCCTCCCCAAGCCAAAGCAAACGCACCTGTAGTCCCAGGACCCCCCCCCCTCCCCCCCCTAGCCAAAGCAAACGCACCTGTAGTCCCAGGACCCACCCCATCCCAACCCCACCCTAGCCAAAGCAAATGCACCTGTAGTCCCAGGACCCCCCCACCCCTCCCTAGCCAAAGCAAACGACCTGTAGTACCAGTACATAGCCCACCCCAACCCACCCCAACCCCACCCTAGCCTAATCAAATGCACCTGTAGTCCCAGGACCCCCCCCCCTCCCCCCCCTAGCCAAAGCAAACGCACCTGTTGTCCCAGGACCCCCCCCTCCCCCCCCTAGCCAAAGCAAACGCACCTGTAGTCCCAGGACCCCCCCCCTCCCCCCCCCTAGCCAAAGCAAACGCACCTGTAGTCCCAGGAAAGCTGTGGTGGGGTGCCTACAGTGTCTGGAAAAGGAAAAAGGATGTCGATGATATCACTGCTACAAGCCATCATCTTGGGCGCACATGGCACCTGCAATAAGGGATATATGCATGTATGTATGTTACAGTCCAGGGGTAGGCCCAATTTATAGTGAGATAGGCTGAGGGGAGTTGCCCAACAGGGAAACCTGCAATACAAGGTCGAATCACTTGTGCCACAATCAGGAAGGCTCTCACATATATGGGTTGTTTTGCTGTTGTGTGTGTTTGTGTACGTGGGGGGGGGGGGTCGCAGGAGAAGGTCGAATCACTTGTGCCACAATCAGGAAGGCTCTCACGTATATGGGTTGTTTTTGTTGTTGTGTGTGTGTTTGTGTATGTGTGGTGGTGGTAAGGGGGGGGGGGGGGGGGGGGGGGGGGGGGGGGGGTCGCAGGAGAAGGTCGAATCACTTGTGCCACAATCAGGAAGGCTCTCACGTATATGGGTTGTTTTTGTTGTTGTGTGTGTGTTTGTGTATGTGTGGTGGTGGTAGAGGGGGGGGGGGGGGGGGGGGGGGGGGGGGGGCAGGAGAAGGTCGAATCACTTGTGTCACAATCAGGAACGCTCTCACGTACATGGGTTGTTTTCGTTGTTTGTGCGTGTGTTGTGTATGTTGAGGTGGTGGTAGGGGGGGGTCGCAAGAGAAGGCTGAATCACATGTGTCACAATTAGGAAGGCTCTCACGCACATGGATTGTTTTTGTTGTTGTGCGTGTGTTTGTGTATGTGAGGTGGTGTTAAGGGGGTGGGGGTGGGGGGGGGAGGGGGGGACAGGAGAAGGTCGAATCACTTGTGTCACAATCAGGGGCGCCCTCACATACATGGGTTGTTTTTGTTGTTGTGCGTGTGTTTGTGTGAGGTGGTGGGGGTGGGGGTGGGGGGGGTGAGGCGCAGGAGAAGCTCGAATCACTTGTGTCACAATAACCGTGACACCTGAAATATAAGGGAATCGCAAAAATAAAGCATCACTGTATGCATGTATGTTACAGTCAAAATAGGCTAAATTGCCCAATTGCGTATCACTGTAGAACTGTCAGATCAGATGCTGTAATAAATATGTAGGGCACAAGGGAGGCTGGGCGAATGTCCTCCTTTCCCTGGCATCCAGGCAATACTGTAGGAACATTCGACATCTTGCAAGATGTCCTCAATGCTCCCGCAGCCTAGTAGTTCTGACAATAATGAATATCCCGGGAGTGGGTGGGTTCGAATCCCAGCTTTCAGATGCATTAGCAAGCTTCTGGTTGGTCCCAAGGACAGGTAAGGGGAGCTTCCTAGAAGCTGCTACTTCTGGTTGGTCCCAAGGACAGGTAAGGGGAGCTTCCTAGAAGCTGCTACTTCTGGTTGGTCCCAAGGACAGGTAAGGGGAGCTTCCTAGAAGCTGCTACTTCTGGTTGGTCCCAAGGACAGGTAAGGGGAGCTTCCTAGAAGCTGCTACTTCTGGTTGGTCCCAAGGACAGGTAAGGGGAGCTTCCTAGAAGCTGCTACTTCTGGTTGGTCCCAAGGACAGGTAAGGGGAGCTTCCTAGAAGCTGCTACTTCCGGGTGGTCCCAAGGACAGGTAAGGGGAGCTTCCTAGAAGCTGCTACTTCTTGGTGGTCCCAAGGACAGGTAAGGGGAGCTTCCTAGAAGCTGCTACTTCTGGGTGGTCCCAAGGACAGGTAAGGGACCCCCCCCAAGGGTGGTCCCAAGGACAGGTAAGGGACCCACCGCCCACCCACCTACCGCCACCACCCACCCACCCACCCACCGCCACCCACCCACCCACCCACCCACCGCCACCACCCACCCACCCACCCACCGACCACCACCACCCACCCACCACACGGAGTCCAACGATTTGAGACAAAAATCCTTCTTGTATGTATGCTACAGTCCATAGGTAGTCTAAATAGGCTTAAGGAACTTGCCCAACCGTAGTAGGAAGGGCTTAAAAAGAAAAAGGACTGATGAACTGAACCCCAAACAATCGTCTTTACCGACGGGGGCTCTTAGTTCGTGCTACAGTGATCATTTAATTCTACAATCCTCCGACGGAGACCCACCCTTCCACCCACCACACATAGTCCCACGCTTTGATACCGAAATCCTTCTTGTATGTATGTTACAGTACAGCACTGATGAACTGAACCCCAAACAATCGTTTCTACCGACAGGGTCCTGAGTGCGTGCTACAGTGATCATTTAATCCTACAATTCTCCGACGGAGACCCACCCTTGCACTCACCTCCACCACCCACCCACCACACAGAGTCATAAACCTTTGAGGCATAAATCCTTCTTGTAAAAAGAACATACCTAAACAAACATACCTAAAAAAACATATCTAAAAAAAACATACCTAATGCACCAGAGGGGAAAACATACCTAAAAAAACATACCTAACGCACCTGAGGGGAAAACATACCTAAACAAGCATACTTAAATAAACATGCCTAACGCACCTGAGGGGAAAACATACCTAAACAAGCATACCTGAAAAAAACATGCCTAATGCACCTGAGGGGAAAACATACCTAAACAAGCATACCTAAATAAACATGCCTAACGCACCTGAGGGGAAAACATACCTAAAAAAACATACCTCAAAAAAACATACCTAGTGCACCTGAGGGAAAAACAGATAAAAAAAACCATCCTAAAAAAAAAAAAAAGTCGTACCTGAGGGACAACATCATATTCGAAGGAGATGGACCGGATGTTGACCGTCTCGGACAGCCTCTTGTTGAACACCCTGTCCCCTGTGTGTTTGTGCGTAAGAATGTGTGGGGAGCGGCAATATAATATCTTATGATGCCAGAAGTCTGTCTAGGCTAACGTACATGTATGTGTGTGTATGTGTATGTGTATGTGTGTGTATGTGTGTATGTGTGTGTTGTGGTTATGTGTAATTTGTATGTGTATGTGTATGTGTATGTGTATGTGTAGTGCTATGTGTATTTTTATGTTTATTTTTGTAATGTGTATGTGTATGTGTTATTTGTATTTTTAATGTTTATTTTGTATGTTGTTTTTTTAGTTGTAATGTATCCTTTTTAATTGTATGTTTCTGTTCCTTTTTCATTTTTCTGTTTCTTTTTATTTTATTTTAACTTTTTATTTTCTGTTTCAATTTTGGTACTTTTGTCTTTTTTTTTTTTTGTCTTTTTCTTTTTCCTTTGTCTTTTTATGTGTCTTTTGTCTTTTTCCATGTTTTCTTTTTATTTTTCTTTTATTTTTTCCTTTTTCTTTTTCTTTTTAATTGTTCTTTTTCTTTGTCTTTTTCTTTTTACTTTTTCACTTTCACGTTTTCTTTTTTCCTTTTTTTTTTCTTTTTTTTTGTATTTGTCCCTTTTATCTTTGTTGCTGTGTTTCTTTGTCTTTTTACTTTTTCGTTATTTTCTTTTTCTTTTTCTTTTCCTGTTTTCGGGTTTTCTTTTCTTTTTATTTTTCTTTTTCTTTTTATTTTTTTTTTCTGTTTTCGCTTTTTCTTTTTCTTTTCTTTTTCTTTTTCTTTTTTCTTGTTTCCTTTTTCTTTTTCTTTTTACTTTTCCTGTTTCTTGTTCGTTATCTTCCCCCTTTTTTCTGTGTTCTTCTTCGAGTTTTCCTTTTTCTTTTATTTTTCTTTTTCTGTTTTACTTTTCTTTTTCTTTTTTTCTTTTTTCTTTTTCTTTGTCCTTTTCCTTTTCCTTTTTGTCTTTTTATTTGAATGTGAATGTGTATGTGTATGTGAATTGATGTGTATGTGTATTTTCATGTGTATGTCAAGTGCATTGCATTTGCATGTGCATGACTGTGTAGGTGTATGTGGTATGTGTACGTGTACGTGTACTTGTCTGTGGTGTGTATGTGTATGTGTATGTGTTATGTTGTACATGTAATTTGTCTGTGTAGTTTAATGTGGGTATGTGTATGTGATGTGTATGTGTAAATGTAATTGTATGTGTATGTGTATGTTTATTTGTATGTGTATGTGTATGTTTCATGTTTATGTTATGTTTATGTTTTATGGTTTATTTGTATGTGTATGTGTAGGTGTATGTGTATGTTATGTGTATGTGTATGTGTATGTGTATTGTGTAATGTGTATGTATATGTGAATTTTGACTGTTTAATGTGTATGTGTTGTGTATGTGTGTATGTGTAATGCGTTTTGGTGGGGGTGTTTTTAATGTGGTCCTGTGTGGTTCTGTGTATATGTATGTGTGTGTGCATGTGTGCATGTGTGTATATGTATGTGTGTGTGTATATGTGTATGTGTGTGTGCCTGTGTGTATATGTATGTGTATGTGTTTATGTGCATGCATGTGTATGTGTGCATTTGTGTGCATGTGCCTGTGTGTATGTTGTTACAGTCCAGGGGTAGCCAAATAGGCTAAAAGGACTTTCCGAACTACTATTTCAGGAGGGGCTTAATAGAAAAAGCTGATGAATCGAACCCCCCCAAAATTGTTTATCGACAGAGGCCCTGAGTTTGTGCTACAATGATACATTAATTAGTGATTCCCATCACTTGCACCTGCATTGGGTGGTGCCAACCAACCACCCAACACCCAAACCTCCCCCCCACCCCCCCCCCCCCCCCCCCCCCCCCACACACACACACACCACACCAAAATTGTGCGGTTCTCATCACACTTTTGAATATGTATTGGGTGGCGCCAACCAACCACCCACCATCCACCCACCATCTTAACCCCAAAGCCACCCCCCACCCACCCCGTATAGCGGCTCTCATCACACTTTTGAATATGTATTGGGTGGCGCCAACCAACCACCCCACCATCCACCACCATCTTAACCCCAAAGCCACCCCCCACCCCCCCACCCCACCCTGTATAGCGGCTCTCATCACACTTTTGAATATGTATTGGGTGGCGCCAACCAACCACCCACCATCCACCCACCATCTTACCCCCAAAGCCACCCCCCACACCCCCCACCACCCCCACCCACCCCGTATAGCGGCTCTCATCACACTTTTGAATACCTGCATTTGGTTGTGCGAACCAACCACCCAAAACACGCCCAACATCCCCCCCCACACACCCACACACCCACACACCCCCCACACCCCCCACACACACACCGTATTGCAACTCTCATCACACGTTTGAATATCTGCATTGGGTGGTAAAAGCATGAAGGGAAAGGGAATTGCGAGTTTCAGCATCATGTCACAAGGAAAACTTGTACTGCCTGGCTGTAACTCGTACTGCCCACCTCTAACTAGCGTTAAGTACGGGATCGGTTTGAACGCTAGCTAGCCATATTGGCGCCATTAGCACTAAGCTCCTATCCCCCCCCCCCCCCTCCTCCTCGAACCCTATACTATTGAATATCAGCATTGGGTGGTGCCAACCAACCAACCAACCAACCACCACCCTACCACCACCCCAACCCCCAAAACAGCTACCCACCATCCCATTTTGCGACTTTCGTCATATTTTTGAATACCTGCAATGGGAGGCACCAACCAACCACCCAACACCCACCCAACACCCACCCTACACCCGCCCAACACCCCACCCACCGACCACCCCCTTTTGCGACTCTCGCCATACGTTTGAATACCCCAATTGGGCGGCGCCTATAGAAGGGCACCCACCTGGATCAGGTAATGCCCTGGGACGGCCTCATTGGGTGGCGTGAACCAACCACCCAACAACCACCCACCCAACAACCACCGAACACCCACCCAACACCCACCCACCGCCACATTTTGCAACTCTCGTCATACTTATGAATTCCTGCATTGTGAGGCGCCAACAGAAGGGCATCCACCTGGATTGATTTCAGCAACACGCCACAAGGAAACCTTGTACTGCCTGGCTCTAACTCGTACTGCTCACCTCTAACTAGGATAAATTACGGAATTGGACCCTAAGGTTTTGAAAACCTTCATTGGGTGGTGCCAACCAACCACCCAACACCCAAACACCCAAACCACACACACACACACACACACACACACACACACACCACCCCATGTTGCGACTCTCGACACACTTTTGAATACCTGCCTTGGGTGGTGCCAACCCACCACCCAACACCCACCTAACAAGCCAACACCAAAACCAACCACACATCCACACATACACCCACCACCCCCTTTTACGACTCTCATTACACTTTTGAATATCTGCATTGGGTGGTGCGAACCAACCACCCAACACCCGCCCAACACCTCAACAACCAAACCACCCACCCACACACACAACACCCCATTTTCTTACTCTAGCCACACTTTTGAATACCTATATTGGGTGGTGCCACCCCCCCCCCCCCCCCCACACACACACACACACACACACACAAACGCCCCCACACACAGTCACCACCCCATTTTCCGACTCTCGTAACACTTTTGAATACCTGCATTGGGTGGCGCCAACCAACCAACCAACACCCGCCCAACACCCCACACACACACACACACCCACCTACCACCCCATTTTCTGACTCTCACCACACTTTTGAATACCTGCATTGGGTGGTGCCAACCAACCAACCACCACCCTACCACCACCCCAACCCAAAAAACAGCCATCCACCCCATTTTGCGACTTTCGTCATATTTTTGAATACCTGCATTGGGAGGCACCAACCAACCACCCAACACCCGCGCAACACCCGCCCAACACCCCAACACCCAACCCCTACCCCACCCACACCCACACACCCACCACCCCATTTTCCGACTCTCATCACATTTTTGAATACCTGCATTGGGTGGTGCCAACCAACCACCCAACACCTGACCAACACCCCAACACCCAAACCACACACACACACAAACACACACACCTATAATCCCACCACACCATTTCCGACTCTCGTCACATTTTTGAATACCTGCAATGGAGGTTGATGCCAACTTCCCCCACAAACAACCCCCCCACCCCCCCACACACCGCCCAGCACCCCCCCCACCCCCACACAACGGTCATCACCCACCCCAACAACCACACCCCCACCCCCACAAACACACCAGCCAACACCACCCCCACCCCCCCACCCCCACCCCCACCCCACCCATACACACCCGCCAACAACCACCCCCACCCCCACCTCCCACACACACACCCCCCACACACAACGACCAAACACCCCCCCCACACCAACACCCCACACAACACCCACCACACGCCCAACAACCCCCACACACCCCACCCACACACACCACCCCCCCAACACCAACACACCCCACCCCCCCACCCCCCACCCCCACCAAACACCGCCCACTTACACCCCCCACCCCCACCCCCAACCACCCCACCCCCACCACACACCAGCCCTACACCCCCCACACCACCCCCCCAACCCCCACCCCACAACACCCCACCCCCACAGCACACCCCGGCCCTACAACCCCCCCCCCCCCCCACCCCCACACCCCAAACCCCCACACACACACGCCCCTACACCCCCCACCCACACCCGCCCTACACCCCCCCCACCCCCCACCCCCACCACCCCTACACCGCCCCTACACCCCCCCCACCCCCACACCCCCCACCCCCCCACACACCCGCCCAACACCCGCCCCACACCCCCCCACCCCCACACCCCCAACAACCACCCCCACCCCCCCACACCCCACACCCCCCACACCCCACCCCCCACACACCCCCACCACCCCATTTTCCGACTCTCATCACACTTTTGAATACCTGCAATGGGGTGATGCCAACCTACCCCCCCCCCCCCCCCACCACCACCAACCACCACCCACCCACCCACCCACCCCCACACACGCCACCCCATTTCTGACTCTCGTCACACTTTGAATACCTGCATGGGGTGGTGCCAACCAACCACCCAACACCCATACCACACACACACCCACAACTACACCACCCACACCAACCCCACACCAACCCCACACACCCACACACACGCACACACCCACACATACACACCACCCACCCACACCCACACCCACCACCACACACCCACACCACCACACACACCACCTCATACCTGCATTGGGTGGTGCAAACAGAAAGGCATCCACTTGGACTTGGTTCAGCCCTGGGATGGTCTCATTGATGTACTGCTGGACCAGATATGAGAGGATACTGCTAACACCAGCTCCCTGGGAGAAGCCTGAGAGTGATGAATGCGGCATCTCAGTCATAAATAATCAATAATGCATAATAAATAATAAATAACAGACACTGAAAAAGAAAGAATGAAAGAAGACAGAAGACAGGCAAAGAAGATAGGACAAAGAAGAAAGAAGACAGCAGACATGAAAAGACGAAGGAACAAAGAAGATAAGAAGACAGGCAGACAGGACACAGAAGACGGAACAAAGAAGAAGGAATACACATAATAATTACAAATAAATAATTAACAAAGAAGAAATAGACATAATAAATAATACAGAATAATTAACAAATAATAAATAATATATAATACATTACAAATAATAATTAACACATAATAAATAATACACAATAAACTACAAATAATAATTAACACATAATAAATAATACACAATAAATTACAAATAATAATTAACACATAATAAATAATACATAATACATTACAAATAATAATTATCACATAATAAATAATACATAATAAATTACAAATAATAATTAACAAATTATAAATAATACATAATAAATTACAAATAAGAATTATCACATAATAAATAATACATAATAAATTACAAATAATAATTAACACATAATAAATAATACATGATAAATGATATGAGAGGATAATAATAATGATGTGTGTAGCCTGAGGTTTTGGGTTGGGGTGGTGGCAGGTAGGTAGTTGGTTGGTTAGAACCGTCCAATACTGGTATTCAAGAGGATAGAGCTGACACCAGCTCCTTGTGAGTAGCCTGAGATAGACACGTGGTGAATGCGACATGCTAGTCAGCAAAGAACGTTATGTACCGGTATACATATATGTACCGGTGTATATATGTCCGGTGTATATACACGCATATAGAAATATAAAAAAAACTAACCTGAGATGGACACGTGGTAAATGGGGCCCTTCACTACTTGCTCCTCCAGAATGGGCTGCAGGTCATCAAATACTTGAAGGGCAATTTTTGAGAAGCCGGCATGAGTGCGTCCCATGCCCTCCAGCCTGGGGTCGACCTTTTCTAAGTCGGTGAAGGCGTAGTCAAAATTAATCATCCACTCGTACTTGGTTAAAGTGCCCCTCACCAAGATGACCATCATGTTCCCTTTTTGAGGAGGAGGGGGGGTTAGGGGGGGTCAGTTTGTGTGATGGTTTGTGACGGTTTGTGACGGTTTGTGATTGTTTGTAATTGTTTGTGATGATTCATGACAGTCTGTGATGGTTTTTGTGAAGGAGGGGGGATTAGGGGGTCAAAAACGTCCACCAATTAGACCTTCCGGATTTGTTTTTCAGGATTCGTGAAAATGAGCCTCATAAGTGTCAATCCTATATCTTACAATAATTAAACCTTTAAGTACCCTCACCAAGATGACCATCATGTTCTCTTTTTTGTGGAGGAGAGGGGATTAGGGGGGTCAGTTTGTGTGATGGTTTATGATGTTTCGTGATGGTTTGTGATGGTTCTTTTGAAGGAGGGATAAGGGGGTCAAAAACGTCCACCGGTTAGTCCTTCCGGATTTGTTTTTCAGGATTCGTGAAAATGAGCCTCATAAGTGTCAATCCTATATCTTACAATAATTATACCTTTAAGTACCCTCACCAAGATGACCATCATCTTACCTTTTTTGAGGAGGATTGGGGGATTAGGGGGTTCAGTTTTGTGATGGTTTGTGATGCTTTTTGTGAAGAAGGGGGTCAATAACGTCCACCAGTTAGTCCTTCGGGATTTACTGTTTATACAAATCCATTAATGCAACTGAATGTGTATAATTGAACATGTTACACTGGTTCATGGCTACAAATAAATAAAACATAATGGCTACAAATAAATAAAACATCATGGCTACAAATAAATAAAACATAATGGCTACAAATAAATAAAACATCATGGCTACAAATAAATATAACATCATGGCTACAAAATAAATAAAACATCATGGCTACAAATAAATAAAACATCATGGCTACAAATAAATAAAACAATACAGCCTTGTGATAACATTGTGCGCCGGTACTCAGGAGTGTGGTGTAGGTGGTAGTGTTCATACTTCCCATAACCTATTTACTCTGCCTGCAAAAAGGTGAGTAGCCCGAAAGCTGATACCGTAGGCCATGTATGTATGTATGTTAAAGGCCAGGGGTAGGCCAAATATGCTAAAGGGACTTGCCCAACCGTATAGGAAGGGCTTAAAAAGAACAAGCACTGATGAACTGAGCCCCAAACAATCGTTTAACCGACGGGGGCCCCGAGTTCACGGTACAGTGATAATTTAATTCTACAATATTAATAAATCATCATCTCAGCTGAGAAGAATAATTGTTACAAGGTTCTATACACCGGCAATTTGGTGTCTAACCGTCTGTGGTGTCGCTACAGACCATGTATCATAATCAATTATATGTCAATATAATGCCGGCAGCATAGTCATTAGGGTACATGGTTCTAGTATCTGCAAGCAGGGTACCGAGTTATCTGCATTGCACCCATACAATTATCTTGCTCAGCATAGCACTACCGGCCGCATGCTCTTTGAAATAACAATGGCGATACATTCAATCGTTGACATCAGCTACTAGAGGGCTAGTGTAGAAGGACCAAGGGCAGTTCGAGGGGTTGCGAGCGACAGTCTCTGGAGGGGTGTTCGAGGGGTTGCAAGGGGTGGTCGAGGGGTTGCGAGCGACAGTCTCTGGAGGGGTGTTCGAGGGGTTGCAAGGGGTGGTCGAGGGGTTGCGAGCGACAGCCTCTCAAGCTTTGGCTGCAACCCGGTTCAATTGGTTGTTGGAAGCAGTGACCTACCCAGGTTTTAGTCGTTTAAAGAGGCCCCACAGAGTACTTTGCTTATTGTGATTTGGAGCTACTAGAGGGCGCAAATGTCGCTCAGGGGATCTACAAATGTGGGAAAGCTTGTCGAGCGCTGCAGGTTGAGCCAGCAGGTCCCAAGGGGGGTTTATAAGCCCTATGTGGAGCCTTTGACCTATTACGTTGACAAGCTCCCCCCCACCCCACCCACACCCACACCCTATTGGTGGATGGCCCCAGTGAAAGCAAACGGGCTGGCCCCCTCAAACTCACGCCTCATAATAAGGCGTACTATTTGTTTATATATTTATTTATGTAGACGACACGAGTTTCCAGGAAACCCAGTTCAAGCATAGCAATTCATATAATGGACGGTTTTTACTTCCCCCTTGCCGACCTCGCTGTAATAATTAGCCGGACTACATTTTGCAGTAAAAATATCAAATTTCAAAACGTGACGGACAAAAAATATTACCTTGGGTGATGGCTGAGGCAATGGGAATGAGGAAGACGTTGCCAGGGTCATCAAAACCATCCTCGGATCCGTCTTCAGTCTCTGGAATGATGACGGTGTGAATGAGGTCCCAACCCGGAGGTATGGGTTGCTCTGTGTTGTTGCCAGATGCAGTGCTGGTGACGCCAGGTACAGTGATGGGGGTGCCAAATACATTGCTGGTGATGTCAGATAAAGTGCTGGTGATGTCAGATAAAGTGCTGGGGATATCAGATACAGTGCTGGGGATATCAGATATAGTGTTGGGGATATCAGATACAGTGCTGGGGATATCAGATACAGTGCTGGGGATATCAGATATAGTGTTGGGGATATCAGATACAGTGCTGGGGATATCAGATATAGTGTTGGGGATGCCAGATACTGCGCAGGGCGAATAGATGCCGAAGTTCAAGACGTTGCGGAACGTCCAGTAGTAATTTGCTCCCTCACTTTCCCAGCTTGACCTGCTTATGAAAAGTGGGACTGGGCGCATGTCTTGCAGGGGGTAGGGTAGGGATTTCCCCTCGGCTGACACGTTCACACCTACGTCAATAGCATCAGCGTCACAGACCAAATTGTCCCAGCTGGGGTTCCAATTAAAAAGGACAGACGCAAGGAAGACAATCTTGGTGCATCCAATAGAGGTGGTGGGCCCTTGCACGCCCACCTCCCCGCATATGTCCGTGGTGCGGTAGGTCGAATCCAGCAAATCAGCAGCAGCAGCAGTAGTAGCAGCAGCAGTAGCAACAGCAGCAGTAGCAGCAGTAGCTGCAGTAGCTGCAGTAGCTGCAGTAGCTGCAATAGCTGCAGTAGCAGCAGTAGCTGCAGCATCTGCAATAGCAGCTATCAGGTTAGTATTTTGTGCAAAGCCGAGCTGGGCACTGCTAGAGAGCAGCAGAATCATCAGTACCGTTGAAGTTATCTTTCTAACTGCCATGCCGTATTGCATTGCTGACCTTCTATCCTGGCCAGTGATTTTCTTTTCGGCTGCGAGAAGCAGCTTCTAGGCAGCTCCTTGACTTATCCACGGGCCTATACACCAAGCTTTCAACAGGTGTAGAATACTGATGGTATTAACGCCCAGGTGCACTAGAATGTGTTAGCTTTGGCTGGATAGGCAGGCAGGAGAGCTGCCTAGAAGCTGCTGCTTGTAGTTGAATAGAAAAACACTGAAGCTGACATGGGCTCCTGAAGGGCAAAGGTTTGGTATGGTTGGGTCAGTTTGGTTGGGTTAGTTGGGTTGGTTGGGTTGATTGTTTTGGTTGGGTTGATTGTTTTGGTGTGGTTTGATACTGGCATTGGCTCCTGCATGGCAAAGGTTTGGATAGCTTGTTTGGTTTGTTTAGTTCGTTTGTTTTGGTGTGTTTTGATTCTGGCATCGGCTCCTGCAGGGCAAATGTTTGGCTTGGCTTGGCTTGGCTTGGCTTGGCCTGGCTTGGCTTGGCTTGGCTTGGCTTGGCTTGGCTTGGCTTGGCTTGGCTTGGCTTGGCTTGGCTTGGCTTGGCTTGGCTTGGCTTGGCTTGGCTTGGCTTGGCTTGGCTTGGCTTGGCTTGGCTTGGTTTGGTTTGGATTGTTTGGTTGGTTGGTTGGTTTCGTTCAGTGTGGTTCGATCCAAGCATCGGCTCCTGTAGGGAAAATGTTTAGGGTTTTTTCTTCCCGGTTGATTGGTTAGTTTGATGTGGTTTGATCCTGGCATTTGCTCCTTCAGGGCAAAGGTTTGCTTACCGTTTTTTTATAACTTATCTGGGCTGCACATAGCAATCCTAAAGCTCTCAGCTGTAGTGCTGTTATGCCCATCATGTCAACTTTCAGAAACACCAGCTATCTTCAAGTTTGGCCTAAGGACAGGGGTCGGGGGGGAAAGAAGCTGCCAAGAAGTTACTACGTGTGGCTCAAAAAAGAAAGAAAGGGAACACAGGGCTACAGGGTCATTTGTATGATTTTTTGTACTAAAAAAAGGGATTTTCGCCTCAAGGGGCGGGTCTCCCTGCCCTAGCCCTAGACTGGGTGGATTAGATGTGATGTTGCGGAGGTAATAAATAAATAAATAAATAAATAAATAAATAAATAAATAAATAAATAAGTAAATAAGTAAATAAATAAATAAATAAATAAATAAATAAATAAATAAATAAATAAATAAATAAATAAATAAATAAATAAATAAATAAATAAATAAATGAATAACCTTAGGTTAGGCGTACTACCGTATTTATTAGTTAGGTTGAGGGGGCCAGCCCGTTTTCTTTCACTGGGGGCAACCACCATTAGGGGGGGAGGGGGGGGGGGCTATGTGGCGGAGGTAACATAGGATTGCAAAGTCATTTGTACACTGTTTTGTTATATGTATGTTACAGTCCGGGGGCAGGCTAAATAGGCTAAAGGGACTGCTCAGCCGTGACGGGAAGGGCTAAACAGAAAAATCATTGTTTAACTGACCCCCAAACAATCGCTTTATCGACGGGGGCCCTGAGTTCGTGCTACCGTGAGGGATAATTCAATTTTGCGATGGTACCGGTATACAACAATACTGGCAGCGAGAGGAGGCCAATCAGGATATTCATCCCGCGTTCTTTGTCCCCTACATATATATTCCGCATCTGATCATGACCCAGAAGTTCTGGACCAGAATCTGATCATTACTCACAAGTTCTGGACCAGAACTTCTGAGTAACTCATACGTGGCCGATGTATCCGACGAGCTAGTGTATGCCGATCGACCCAGCGTCGACTAATTGTATTATTTACCTGAAGAGCAGCGATTGATCACACTTCGGGCAGACCAGTAGTTGTTCAAGAAAGGACGTGTCGTGCTTCAAGACCGTCCAAGCTTCCAAGCTCCGTGGAGGTCGTAGATAGAGCCGGGCGGCCACTTGGTTTAGATAGCTACAAACAGGCTCTGAGAGTCGCAATGTCTGAGGACTGGAGCTGACTGGACAATATAAGGGGGAACCAAGGAAGAAATCGTGTTCAATTTTCTTGTCCTGAATGTACCGTAGTTCCTTCGCTGTGGCGGGAGTGGGGGCGGGGGACAAAACAATAGCAATTCAGCGGATGATTCGGAATGTCAGTCGTAGGTCGTATTTCGGTATTTGGCACCTCGACTTTTCCAGGCCAAATTTACAATTCTTCCAGAATTCTAAGAATTCTTAGAATTTCAGGCAAAATCTAAAGTACTCCGACCTGGCTCAAAATATTAAAATCCAAATCATCCGCTGAATTTCTATAACCCTTGCTACAACCATTCAGGTTTAAACCTCAAACCCTCGAAATAAGACAGCAAATATTCGGAACTACCGGTAGACAGGTCCGACATCATCCGCTGAATTTCTAGAACCCTTGCTACAACCATTCAGGTTTAAATCTCAAAACCTCGAAACAAGACAGCGAATATTCGGAACTAGACAGGTCATAATTCGAAACTAGAAAAAGTGTCAGCGACCCTCAGTTGTCTAACTTTTCTAACCTTTCTATTATACCGGTAGTAACATGCTTAGATATTATTAAAAAGTTAAGGTTTCGGAAGGGCAGTTGAGGGTATATGCCCGAGCTCGAGAACGCCCGGACCTTAACTGGTGTTGGAAAGCTGCACTAACCCGCTTATTGGTCGGCCCCCCCGACGGCCCCCCCTCGGACCGTACCTGCACCACCTGCACACCCCCTCCCCCGCCCTCACCTGCTGCACGAAACGTGACGAGAAAATATGTCGAAGACCGTACACCGTACCGTACCGTACAACGCGACGATCACGAAGATAATTCTTCGGTTGGTGAGCTCACTGGATTTCGAGAGTATCACACACGACAGGTGGAATTGGAATTGGAAGACGGTGAGTAGCCCAGACAAACATGAAACAATCCAATCCAATCTAATCCAACAGACAATCCTCCAGTTCGGCAGGACCCTCCTGTTTCTTCACCTAAGCCTCCTATTGAGTGCACAGCATCGTCTGTTAGGGTGTGTGTGGGGGTGGGGGTGGGATAGGGTTTGAGTTTGGGCTTGGGTGGGGGTGTGTGGGGTGGGGTGGGTGTATGTGTGTGAGTGTTAGAGTCTCGCCTTGTCCTGTTCCTTCAGCTATACCTCCCTGCTTCTTCTTTCTATCATCCTTCGATGTTCGTTTCCTGCACATGCAGGGCAGTGTCTCGTCTTAGCTAGGCCAGTCTTTCTTCTTATCTAGACCAGTACGGAAGTACGCATGAACATCACCTGTTCTACGTACATCACCAAACCAAAAATACTTACATCAATTCGTCTTTGGGAGAGCCATGTGGACCTCCAAGCTTATGTGCATGAGCTTGCAACCAACCACCCACCACCCACCAACCACCACCACCTTCCAAGCTTGTGAGCATGAGCTTGCAGGCTGCAGCCCGTCATGTACTGCAGCGGTACACTCCAGCACTGGTTGTGAGCATGAGCTTGCAACCAACCAACCACCAACCACCAACCACCACCACCTTCCAAGCTTGTGAGCATGAGCTTTCAGGCTGCAGCCCGTCATGTACTGCAGCGGTACACTCCAGCACTGGTTGTGAGCATGAGCTTGCAACCAACCAACCACCAACCACCAACCACCACCACCTTCCAAGCTTGTGAGCATGAGCTTGCAGGCTGCAGCCCGTCATGTACTGCAGCGGTACACTCCAGCACTTGTTGTGAGCATGAGCTTGCAACCAACCAACCACCAACCACCAACCACCACCACCTTCCAAGCTTGTGAGCATGAGCTTGCAGGCTGCAGCCCGTCATGTACTGCAGCGGTACACTCCAGCACTGGTTGTGAGCATGAGCTTGCAGGCTGCAGCCTGTCATGTTGACCCTAGCTGTGACCTTTTTTTGAGGAGGATAGCTGAAGCTTCAGCTCTTCAAGGCTCTCTTCCCCTTCCTCGCTTCTTTCACACTTCTTGGACTGTGGCCGCCCCAACACGAGAGCTGGAAGGTCCGTTGATTAATTGATGGGAGATGGGGTGGGGGTGTGGGGGGGGGAAGAGTTTAACGGGGGGGGGGGGGGAGGGAGATGGGGAGGGGGAAGAGTTAATCAGGGGGGGTGGAGAGGGGGTGGGGGTGGGGAGGAGGGAGATGGGGAGGGTGTAGAGGGCATGGTGGAGGGGGAAGGAGTAAGTTTGGTTCCCACCACCCCATCCCCACATCCCCACCACCCACCTCCCACCACCCCACCACCCACCACCCACAACCCCAACAACAATCACCCACCACCCACCACCCACAACACAATTAGGAGAGGAGAGCACACGGAGCAGAGGTTCAGAGCCTGCCACCACTGCTGCAGACACATGTACTGCATCAGGTAGCAGTATACTCGAGCACTGGTTGCGAAGCTACTCTGCCACACCCCCTGCCAGCTTCGTCCCAGGGGCGCAGCCCCCCACAGGTGTGCTGTTAGTAAGCAACGGCAATATGATATCATATGATTATCATATGATGTCGGCGGCCTGGCCAGGCTAAATGTGCCATATATGTTATTATGTACAATATCATATGATGCAATTTGTATGATATCATATGATATCATACTCGCCTTCGGCAAACATCATATGATATGCCGATCCCTAGCTGTTAGTGGTTAGGGTTGTTAGTGGTTAGGGTTAAGAATCCCAGGGGCGCACCCCCCACAGGTGTGCTGTTAGTGGTTAGGGTTAGTGGTTAGGGTTGTCAGTTGTTAGTGGTTAGGGTTGTTAGTTGTTAGTGGTTAAGGTTGTTAGTTGTTATTGGTTAGGGTTAAGAGTCCCAGAGGTAGAACCCTTCACACACAGGTGTGTTGTCTGGCTAGACAACAGAGTCCTATAATTTATCTTGATGTTTTGAGGTTGGGCACGCTCCTTACAATCACAGTCCTGGCGTAGCCTACTTGGCTACCCCTGTACTGCCCCTGTACTGCCCCTGTACTACCCCTGTACAACCCCTGTACTACCCCTGTACTGCCCCTGTACTGCCCCTGTACTACCCCTGTACAACCCCTGTACTGCCCCTTACTACCCCTTAACAACCCCTGTACTAACCCCTGTACTGCCCCTTACTGCCCTGTACCTTACCACCGTACAAACCCCCCCCCCCCCCCCCCGACCCCGACCCTTTCCTCCCATCCTGTGGGTTGATAGGCGCTCCCCTTCCTTCCTCCTCCCTCTTGACCCCGCCCACCCCCACCACCCCCCGCCCCCTCCGGGCCCCCCACCACCCCTAAAGAACCCCCCACCCCCCGCCTCGGCCCGCCTCACCCAGTTCGCCACCGCCTCATCCCCCCGCCGCCACCCCCCGGAGCTCCCCGCCCCTGCCCACCCACCCCCCCTCCCCCCGCAATGCCCACCCCCCCGCCCCACAAACCCCCTGTACTGCCCTTTGGACTGTAAAATAGACATGTGTCGCTGGTTTGTGTCGGGAGACCCACCTCCTGGGGTGAAAGTCCTTTCACAACTAAAAAAAAAAAAAAAAAAAGCTGCTGCTAATAGCCAATGACACAAACAATGGGCCCAAGAGTGGGCGATGAATGAACATGGCTTAGGTGATATCTGTCATTGGCTATTAGCAGCAGCTTTTTTTTACAGATATTTAGCTTTTTTTTACAGATATTAGTAACATGGCTTAGGTGATGACAGATATTAGTAACATGGCTTAGGTGATGACAGATATTAGTAACATGGCTTAGGTGAGGACAGAGATTAGTAACATGGCTTAAGTGATGACAGAGATTAGTATTTGTTTTTCTACTATCTATATAGGTAGGGATCAGCATATCATATGATTTTGGCCAAAGGTGAGTATGATATCATATGATATTGTATATAAATATATCATACAAATTGCATCAAATGATATTGTATATAAATAGTAACTTTGGCCTAGTCAGACTGCCGTCATCATATGATATCATACCATATCAGATGGTGACATGATATCATATGCTATCGTGTTGCCGCTCCCTATGTATAGGTGCCTCGTTTTATTTTATATAGGTGCTTCAATGTGCCTCATTTTTATGTAGGTGCCTCATTTATGTTGGGGCATTTGTTTGTTACGTATGTGCCTCATACACTTATTTATGTAGGTGCCTCATTTATGTTGGGGCATTTTTTTTTTTTTATATAGGTGCCTCACTGTGCCTCATTTTATTTTCTATATAGGCGCCTCATGTATGTTGGGCATTGTTTTTGCACATAGGTCACTCATACATTTTTTATTTAAGTGTCTCATTTATGTTGGGTTTTGTTTTTTAATATGTGCCTCATGTATTTTGGGGCATTGTATTTCTACATAGGTCCCTCATACATTTTTTATGTAGGTGCGGGTAGGTGCCTTATTATGTTAAGTTTATTTTTATGTTTTTATATATGTGCCTCATTTTATTTTTCAAATAGGTACCTCACGTATAGGGTTGGGAAGCAAACGTATATTTTGATTTTTATATTTGTATATATATTTTTATTTATTTTATTTATACGCATTTTTATTTATACACATTTTTATTTATACACATTTTTATTTATACACATTTTTATTTATACACATTTTTATTTATACACATTTTTATTTATGCCGTATAAACGTATGAACGTATGAAGTCATGAATGTTGGGGCATTTGTTTGTTACACAGGTGCCTCATACATATTTGTGTGTAGGTGCGGGTAGGTGCCCCATACATATTGGTGTGTAGGTGCGGGTAGGTGCCCCATTTATGTTGGGATTGATTTTTATGTAGAGGCCTCATTTTGTTTTTTATATAGGTACCTCATGTATGTTGGCGTATTTGTTTGTTGCATAGGTGCCTCATGCATTTTGGTATGTAGGTGCGGGTTGGTGCCTCATTAATGCTGGGTCTGTTTTTTTTATTTTTTATGTATGTGCCTCATGTATAATGGGGCATTTTCTTGTTCCATAGGTGCCTCATACATTTTGGTATGTAGGTGCGGGTAGGTGCCTCATTTATGTTTTATTTGTATTTTTTATAGCTGCCTCATTTTGTTTTTAATGCATGTGCCTCATGTATGTTAGATTGTTAGGGCATTTGTTTGCTACATGGGTGCCTCATACATTTTTATGTAGGTGTCTCATTTATGTTGGGTCTATTTTTTATTTTTTACATAGGTGCCTCCAGTGTGACTCATTTTGTTTTTTACATAGGTGCCTCATACATTTTTCATGTTGGGACTTTTTTACACGCCCAAAACCTTTTGGACAGATACCTCCTTGTACTCACCCAAAACCTTTTCGACAGATGCCTCCTTGTGCTCACCCAAAACCTTTTCGACTTATGCCTCCTTTTACTCACCCAAAACCTTTTCGACAGATGCCTCCTTGTACTCACCCAAAACCTTTTCGACAGATGCCTCATTGTACTCACCCAAAACTGACCGAGCTTTCAATATTCAACCTCCGGTCCCTACAAGCGTCACACCGCGACGCTTGCGACGCTGCATATAGCTTGTTTATATAGGTGCCTCGTACATTTTTGTATGTTGGTGCCTCATGTTGGGGCTTTTTTACCCACCCAAACCCTTTTTAGACATATACCTCCTTGTACTCATTAAAAACTGACCGAGCTTTCAGTATTTAATCTCGAGTCCATACAAGCGTCAAACCGCGACGCTTGCGACGCTGCATATGACTTGCTTAAATAGGTGCCTCAAACATGTTTGTATGTTGGTGCGTCATGTTAGGGCTTTTTTACTCACCCAAACCCTTTTTGACAGATACCTCCTTGTACTCATTAAAAACTGACCGAGCTTTCAGTATTTAATCTCGAGTCCATACAAGCGTCAAACCGCGACGCTTGCGACGCTGCATATGACTTGCTTAAATAGGTGCCTCAAACATGTTTGTATGTTGGTGCGTCATGTTAGGGCTTTTTTACTCACCCAAACCCTTTTTGACGGATACCTCCTTGTACTCACCAAAATCTGACCGAGCTTTCAGTATTCAATCTCGGATCTTTACAAGCTCAAATTTCTTTCTAACATCAACACTCAAACTCAAATATTCAATCTCGGGTCCGTGCAAGCTCAAATGTCTTTCAAAACACCTTTCAAAATTTGCAGCTCTGTCCTGGTTGAGACGCCGCGGTCCAGATGCTCCCATTGGTCTTCTCCACAAAATGCTCCGGACGAGGAAGGTGCGTCCCTTTTCGTCTAATTCATGTACGTTTAAGTAGGTAAGTCCCTTTTCGTCTAATTCATGTACGTTTAAGTAGGTGAGTCCATTTTCGTCTAATTCATGTACGTTTAAGTAGGTGAGTCCATTTTCGTCTAATTCATGTACGTTTAAGTAGGTAAGTCCCTTTTCGTCTAATTCATGTACGTTTAAGTAGGTGAGTCCCTTTTCGTCTAATTCATGTACGTTTAAGTAGGTGAGTCCATTTTCGTCTAATTCATGTACGTTTAAGTAGGTGAGTCCATTTTCGTCTAATTCATGTACGTTTAAGTAGGTGAGTCCATTTTTGTCTAATTCATGTACGTTTAAGTAGGTGAGTCCATTTTCGTCTAATTCATGTACGTTTAAGTAGGTGAGTCCATTTTCGTCTAATTCATGTACGTTTAAGTAGGTGAGTCCCTTTTTGTCTAATTCATGTACGTTTAAGTAGGTGAGTCCATTTTTGTCTAATTCATGTACGTTTAAGTAGGTGAGTCCCTTTTCGCTTAATTCATGTACGTTTAAGTAGGTGAGTCCCTTTTCGCTTAATTCATGTACGTTTTACTAGGCCAGTCCCTTTTCGCCTAATTCATGTATGTTTAAGTAGGTGAGTCCCCTTTCGGTTAATTCATGTACATTTAAGTAGGTGAGTCCCTTTTCGCTTAATTCATGTACGTTTTACTAGGCCAGTCCCTTTTCGCCTAATTCATGTACGTTTAAGTAGGTAAGTCCCTTTTTGTCTAATTCATGTTCGTTTACTTCATTTATGCAAACAAGGCAAAAAACAGGCTAAGGTACATTGCTGTCAGCTACTGCTGACAATGATACAGTACCGGAGTGCTATGTTACACACAACTGCCGGCAATACTACTGTACTATGCGTAGTACAGTGCCATGTGCCCATGCTGATGTACAGTAGACAGCCGATGCACAGTAGGCAGCCGATGTACAGTAGACAGCCGATGTACAGTAGGCAGCCGATGTACAGTAGACAGCCGATGTACAGTAGACAGCCGATGCACAGTAGGAAGCTCAAGTGAAGGGGCATCAAACTACGGAAGAGAGCCCTTCTGCGAATGCCTTCCATTATCATTTGTTTTACAACGCGCCGCCACCGCATCGCCATTTCGGCGTTGCATGGGGATGCATGAGCCCCCCAACCCCCCCGGGCTCCGTGCTTTGGGCTATGCCATGCGATGGCCATGCAACAATCCTGAAATCAGTCTTGAGTAGCCCGAGTTGCCTATGCAAACTGGCCTACAGAAATCTGAAATTAAAAAATCAGTCCATCATCTAGAGAATCTAAAAAAAAGAAAAAAGTATGGACTTGCCTGCACCCCACTTTTCGCAAAGTCTGAACAATCCTGAAATCAGTCTTGAGTAGCAAAGTGGCCGACAGAAATCTGAAATGAAAAAACACGGTCCATTATCTAGAGTTAATACTGGAAATAATAATAGTAATAGAAATACCGATATGCATCTATAATCATATTAGTTGTTTGAGATTGGGCAAGTGCTGCGATAAATGAATAAATAAAGAAAGAAATAAATAAAACCCCTTATGACAAGGTGTGAAGCTGAGGGGGCCAGCCTGTTTGCTTGCACTGGGACAAACCACCAATGGCGATATCCTATGATACGTCATACGATCTTTACATCCATGGTATCATCTTTGACAACCCTACACACCAGGGCACTACATTTTGTCAATTTGGTCAGCGCTTGAAGCGCACAAACGTCAAATTGGTCAGCGCTTTGTAGTGCAAAAAGCGCAAAGATGGCGCGCTGCGCTCTCAGGGAGTTGAAAAACTGCGCGAAACGCGCAGTGGGGCTCAAAACGTGTGCGTGATATCGCGCTTTTGTAATGTGTGCGCGAAATCGCGCTGCTGCGCGCGCTTTGTAGTACCCTGCTACATACATCCACGATATCGTTCTTGACAACCCTAAACCCTAAACCCCAAAACCTAAACCCTAAACCCTAAACCCTACATACATCCGATTACCTTTCCCAGGTGAGAGTCTATAACTCAGCCACAGGCAAAGTGAGTGTGGTCAGCGAACGTAGAGTGCTCAAACTTGGAGATGTGCTGCTGTACCCTTCTGTATCAATAACAGCAACAGCTGCAACAGTACATACAGTCAATAGGGTCAATTCAGCAGGAGCAGGATCCAGGACAAGACTTACAACAGCAGCAACACCAGCAGGAGCAGCAGCAGTAGAAGCAGCCGGAACAGTTGGAACACCAGCAGGAGGAGCAGCAGCAGCAGGAGCAGCAGAAACAGCAGCAGGAGGGGCAGCAGCAGGAGCAGCAGGAACAGCAGCAGCAGGAGCAGCAGAAACAGCAGCAGGAGGGGCAGCAGCAGGAGCAGCAGGAACAGCAGCAGCAGGAGCAGCAGCAGCAGGAGAAATGTTAGAAACAGCAAGAACACCAAAGCGAAGCCCAAAGGGCATCCGGAGAGAGATAATGCAAAGTTGGGTGCTGCACACGACTGACGACGCAATTTTCATCAACAAACCAGCCGGCGTGAACGTACAAGCTGGTCCAAACAAGGACGGTGCCTCCATAGATGAAAGTATGCAGCATGGGCTGGCTACCTCACCATCTGACGTCCTCAAGTGCGTTGTGTAGTAGCGCAAGTGTGTGTGTGTGGGGGTGTGTGTGGGGGTGTGTGTGTGGGGGTGTGTGTGGGGGTGTGTGTGTGGGGGTGTGTGTGTGGGGGTGGGGGTGTGTGTGGGGGTGGGGGGACAAGCTGTTCCCAACAAGAGCAGTGCCTCCATGGCTGAACGTATGCAGCAAGGGCTGGCTACCTCACCATCTGACGTCCTCAAGTGCGTTGTGTTGTAGCACGAGTGTGTGTGTGTGTGTGTGTGTGTGTGGGGGGGGGGGGGGGGGGGGGGGGGGGGGACAAGCTGTTCCCAACAAGAGCAGTGCCTCCATGGCTGAACGTATGCAGCAAGGGCTGGCTACCTCACCATCTGACGTCCTCAAGTGCGTTGTGTTGTAGCACGAGTGTGTGTGTGTGTGTGTGTGTGTGTGTGTGTGTGTGTGTGGGGGGGGGGGGGGGGACAAGCTGTTCCCAACAAGAGCAGTGCCTCCATGGCTGAGCGTATGCAGCAAGGGATGGCTACCTCACCATCTGACGTCCTCAAGTGCGTTGTGTTGTAGCACGAGTGTGTGTGTGTGTGTGTGTGTGTGTGTGTGTGGGGTGGGGGGGGGGGACAAGCTGTTCCCAACAAGAGCGGTGCCTCCATAGATGAAAGTATGCAGCAAGGACTGGCTACCTCACAATCTGACGTCATCAAGTGCGTTTTGAATTAGCGCGAGTGTGTGTGTGTGGGGGTGTGTGGGGGGGTGTGTGGGGGGGTGTGTGGGGGGGGGGGGGACAAGCTGTTCCCAACAAGAGCGGCGCCTAAATAGATGAAAGTATGCAGCTAGGACTGGCTACCTCACCATCTGACGTCCTCAAGTGCGTTTTGAATTAGCGCGAGTGTGTGTGGGTGAGTGTGTGTGTTGGTAAGTGTGTGTGTGGGGGGGGGTGGGCGCGTGTGTGTGGGGTGGGTGGGAGGCAAGCTTGTCCCAACAAGAGTGGTGCCTCCATAGCTGAAAGTATGCAGCAAGGGCTGGCTACCTCACCATCTCACCACGTTCTCAAGTGCGTTGTGTAGCAGTGACAGACACTGTATGAATCTGTATTACTGGCGCACTGCCTGTGTTGCCTTTGGCCACATTGACCCGTGTTGTGCTGGATTACCTGTGCCTCCCTATCTCCTCCCCCCCCCCCACACCCCAACCCCCACCTGTTAACCCTCTCACCTACTCACCTACTCACCCACTCACATACTCACCCACTCACACACTCACCTGCTCACCCACTCATCCACTCACCCTCCCATTCACCAACTCACTCACCAACTCACCCACACACTCACCACTTCCACCCCACACTCACTGCACAACTCACCCACACACGCGCACCAACGCCCCAGCACAGAACCAACGCACCCACACACGCAACTAACGCACCCACACACGGACGCAGACGCATCCACAGCACACGCA
>JACBWV010000624.1:0-74964 GCA_013435795.1 Chlamydomonas sp. ICE-L | reverse complement strand
TCCTCGCAGCCAAGGACCGTTTGCGCCGCACTCCGCCCACCCACCACCACCACCACCACACACAAACTCCTTACCCCCCCCACACACCACCCGCACCTCTAGTTTGGCCTTGAGTCTGGTAAGCTAAGCCAAGCCAAGCCAAGCCAAGCCAAACCCAACACACCTCGGCCTTGAGTCTGGTGATCTCCTCTTCAGCCGAGGCCCTGTGTTGTACCCCCCCCACACACATCCCCTCCCCCCCCCCCCACACACAACACCACACACCAAACCCTCACCCCCCCCACACTACCCACCTCTAGTTCGGCCTTGAGTCTGGTGATCTCCTTTTCAGCCGAGGCTCCATGTTCGGCCGCCTCCCACCAACTTCCCTTGACACTTTCTCTCTTTACTCGCGCTGTTGCGTCAAGCTGCGGCGGCTTCTAGGTCTCGGATCAACGTTGAGCGCCCTGCTGGTGTTCGTGGGGAGGTGGGGGGGGGGGGGGGGGGGGTGGAGGGCAGGGGGGGGGATTAGGGTTGGATTGGATGGGTGGTAAGGGAGGTCACTGCGCGTGCTTCTGGTCAAGGGATCAAGCGTTTGTGCGCCCTGCTTGGTGTTATTGGATGGAAGGTAGGGGGGGGGGAGGGGCAAGGGGGGGGGAGTGGGTTGGATTGGATGACTTATACTGGATGGGTGGGGGGTGTGGGGGTGGCGGAGGGGCGATTTGGGGCAGTTGGTTTGGATTGGATTGGGAGGATAAGGGAGGGTCACTGTGCTGTGCTGCAAGCTGCGCCTCCACCAACAACAATCCTTTTATCACTTTACTCTCTTTAACTCGGCGCTGTGCGGCAAGCTGAACGGCTTCTAGGTCAAGGATCAAGCGTTGATACGCCCTGTTGGGGGGTGGGGTTGTGTGTGTGTGTGTGTGTGTGTGTGTGTGTGTAGGAGCTGCCAGATGTATTTTATTTTATTTTAATTATATCAAATAATTAACCTTTGGTGATACGCACCCACCTTGCTAACACCTTCATCCCCCCCCCCCCCCCCCCACCCACACAAACACACCACGACCCTGATCCCCACTCCTGCATCACCTTCCCCCCTGACCCACATCCTACTCTGCACCCACCTTTCTAACTCCCTCAACACACCCCCCCCCCACCACACACACACACACCCAACGCACACAACATCCTTGACCACTTTCGCCCACCTTCCCCCTGACCCCATCCTACTCCTTGGCGCAGGGATTTATGGGGGGGGGGGGGGATCAGGGAGGGTCAATGCACACTTCTAGGTCTAGATCAAGTGTTTGATGCGCCCTTGGGGGGGGGGGGGGGGGGGATCGGGAGGGTCAATGCGCGCTTCTAGGTCTAGGATCAAGTGTTGATGCGCCCTGGGGGGGGGGGGGTAGGTGAGGTGTTTTAAACATAGAAAATATAAAATATATAGGTTATAAAATAATATAAAATAATATAAAATAATATAAAATAATATAAAATAATATAAAATATTATAAAATAATATAAAATAATATAAAATAATATAAAATATAAAATATATATACTAAAAAAGCAAGGTGATATGCACAAATCACCTTTCAAACGCCTTCATCCTCCATTGTACATCCGCTTCCTCCCCAGCAGGAGGCGGTACAGTCCCGGGTCCAGATCCGCTAGGGCCTTCGGTGGCGGCAGCTGGGTCGGTTGAGGTGGTTACGGCAGTTGGCTTGGCTTCGTCGACTTTAATCTCCTTGGATCTGGTGGGATGCGCCATTTGACGGGAATCGGCGTGGTCACGCAGGGCTGTTAGCAATCACTAGGGACACTGCCACCCTGGCGGTGGTGCTAGCTGTCAGCTGGCTGCTGTGATGCTGCACAAGTTGCAGTGGTCTAGCTGGCAACCACTCTAAGGGTATGCGTGTTGTCGTGGTGCTAGCTGTCAGGTGGCATGCAGGGGTGTGGGTGCCTGCAGGCGTTGTGTGGGTATGGGTGAGATTGTGGGTGTGGATGTGGGTGTGGGTGTGGTTGAGATTGTGGGTGTTGATGTGGGTGTGGGTGGGTGGGTGGGTGGGTGGGGGTGCGTGGGGGGGTGGGGGGGTGGGGTGGGGGGGGTAGTCGTGGTGTTAGCTGCCAGGTGGCATGCTGGGGTGTGGGTGCCTACGGGCGTTGTGTGGGTATGGATGTGGGTGCTAGCTGTCAGGTGGCATGCTGGGGTGTGGGTGCCTGCGGGCCTTGTGTGGGTGTGGGTGTGGGTGTGGGTGGGTGGGCATGCTGGGGTGTGGGTGCCTGCAGGGGTTAGGTGGGTGGGTGGATGTGGATATGGGTGTGGGTGCGGCACACACCACAACACACGCACACAACACACACTAACACACACACATGCACACAACACACACACACTACAACACAACACACACACCACACCACACTACACCACACCACACACACACACGCAAACACACACTACAACACACCACACACACTCGCCACCACCACCTTATACCCATCCATCATATTTCACTCATGTGCTTCATGCTGACTAATGGCTTATATACACCCCCCCCCCCCCCCCCCCCCCCCCCCCCCCCCAACACATACACACAACACAGCACTGGTCCACACACCCCACAAACACACACTACAACACCACACACACACACACAAACACACACAACACACACACTCGCCACCACCACCTTATACCCATCCATCATATTTCACTTCATGCGCTTTCATGCTTGACTAATGGCTTATTTAAACCCCCCCCCCCCCCCCCCCCCCCCCCCCCCCCCTCCTCCCCACGCACACACAACACACACCAACCCACCAACCCACCAACACCAACACACCAACACCAACACCAACATCAGCACCAATACCAACACACGAAAATCAACACACCAGCACCAACACACAAACTAACCAACACCAACACCAACACCAACACCAACACCAACACCACACCTCACAACACCAACTTCAACCTTGACACACACCTACTCCCCCACGCCCTGCTCTTCTGCAACTCACACACTAACACCAGCACCAAAACACCACACCACACACCTACTCCCCTACGCCCCTGCTCTCCTGCAACCCTACTTACCTACAAGTTGCGCATGCAATTTCAGAATGCGCGAGGCAATAGTTGGACGTGCGCGAAATGCACGCAGCGCGTTGGCGAAGCGAGGACACCTGAGCCTTGCCACCAAATGCTGCGTTCGAATCGATGCACTACCTGCCCCGACGAACTGGCTTTATCGAACAGTGGAAAGAAAGTACGCACTACGCCAATCGGCTTAGACGATTGATAGAGGGGAGCAAGAGAGCTGGCGATGAAGTCGGGGTTCGAATTTTAAAGCGGTGTAGTCGGTGTAGTTGGGCGGGGGAGGGAGTGGGGTGGGTCTGCGTAGGGCTGTACACACGGCGGTACGATAAACGATCAATCCAGCTGGGGGTATGGTTGGGGGCTGTACGGATTGCGATAACATAGAATTACGAGGGAGAGTCCATTGCATAAACTCAGCAGAACACTACCGAGACAGGACAGCAGCATAGCCTGCCAACCATCCAATTGCATAACAGGAAGCATGCGGGTTTTTGAGGCACCCCCACAAACATGCAAAATAATCTAAGAACAGGGCAGATAAACACGCAAACAAAAGGCGGGAAGGAGAACGGAAAGTGGAGGAAAAGCGGCAGTGTATATGGTGTCGTACTTGCCATTTAATGAACAATGGAGGGTCCCAAGGTTGATTGACATCGGGACAAAAACATGCCTTAACCTGGTTCGAACTGGTGACCTTCTGCGTGTGGGGCACGCGTGATAACCAACTACACCAACGAGGCTAACCGACTTGCACGACAAAGAACAAAAAACACAATTATCATACCTCTTAATTTGAACCGGGAGGAGAAAATAAGACGACTGCTAGAACATGAGCCCCTTGTAATCTTTATAAGACGTAGGTAGTTCCGGTAGTTCGCATTGCTTTTTGTCAAGCCTTTTATTTGCTCTTTCGTACGCTTTTTTGGAGGTCACCTCCTGGACCAGATTCTGAGGGGTATGTTGCCCAAACCCTCATTGTTATAAAACTGTCCAGCTGCCTCGGCGCTGTTCAGTCTCGGCATTGATTTTTGCTGAGTATGTAACTATATCCTCTCTGAAATACAGCTCCGGCACTGTTCAGTCTCGGCATTGATTTTGGCGGAGTATGTAACAATATCCTCTCCCAAGACAGCCCAGTCTGTAGGGCGGTGTGGTCCAGACCCGGTGGTTAAGGCTTGGGCCACCGGAGTTCGAGCCCCGCTGCCGGAAGACGACGGGTGGTTTCTCGAATCCGACTTTAGGGCGGTGTTGTTTCACTGCTAGGACATGAGCCCCTTGTAATATTTCTAAAATCTTTCAAGACAGACAGGCAGGCTGTGCTGCTGTCCAGTCTCGGCAGTGATTTGCTGAGTTTATGTAACGAACCCTCTATCAAGACATTTTCGTCTCTCGAGTCCGACTTTAGAGCGGTGTTGTTTCACTGCTAGGACATGAGACCTTTGTAATGTTTTAAAGACATGCCTCTCTCATAACCTCTCTCTCTCTCTCTCTCTCTCTCTCTCTCTCTCTCTCTCTCTCTCTCTCTCTCAAAATATATACAATACATACCCGCAATATACACTAACTTTCCTATTTCCCCTCATGCCTTTGAATTTCCCTCTGTATTTTGTGAAGCTTTTTAATTTGCTTTTTCTTTCGCTTTTTGGAGGTTACTCTCAATCGATAGAGTTGTTACACAGTGAAGACTGAAGAGCAGAGAGTTAACATCGCAACTCGTGCGGCTATATAGAATAGGAAGTATCCAGGAAGATTCTGAAGACACGTGCAGGCGATAGCTAGCCTATGGCCTGGCGGCAGGCAACACGGGTCCTGGAGCCATCAGGATCCGGTGCGCACTATGCAACTCAGTGTCCGGTGTAACGGACAATAACAGTTACTTCCCGGACCAGTTTCTGAGGTGTATGTTGCCTAAACCCTCACTGTTATAAAACTGTCCAGCTGCCCCGGCGCTATTCAGTCTCGGCATTGATAATTGCTGAGTATGTAAAAATAGCCTGTCTAAAATATTATCCCCCCCCCCCCCACACACACACACACCCCGCGCCTAAAACAACTGTGAGCTGACCCCCCACCCACCTAAAACAACCGAGGGCTGACCCCCACCCCTTAAATAGAAATTCAATTGTATGAAAAACGTAGATATGGATTCCGGGTTAACAATATGGCGCACACACAGGCATCCTCAGAATTCCCACTAAGGGATTGTGCGTTAATCAAAATGCAGTTCTGCGCCCCCATTGGGTTGCCCAAGTACCGTAGTAACCCTTCACCTTTGTAGGGGGCGGCCAGAAACTGGTGTTCTCGTCAGAGGGGGGGGGGGGGTCAGTCACCCCCATACCCCCCCCCCCCCCCCCCCCATACACACACACACACCATACACACACACACACCATACCATACCACACCACATCACACCACACACAACAGCACCGTTGACCCACCCCAACACACACACACGACACATACCAACCCACCTCACCTCAACCCCCGCAAACGTACCCCCACCCCCCCCCCCCCCCCCCCCCCCCCCAGCCACCCACTCCCCACCCATACCCTCCCCCCCCCACCCCCCCCCCCCCCCCCCCCCCCTCCCACACCCCTCGTTCGTAACCTCTGAAAGCAAAGCAAAGCCAATCCAGCCAAGCCAAACCCATGATTTTCGCTTTAGCCCCCCCAGGTTTCCGGGGCTGAAGCCCTAAGTTCCCCCCTTGTCTCTCTCTGCCGTCTGTCTGTCCGCTGTCCATCTGTCTGTCCGACAGATGTCCAGGCGTTTGAACGATTCCAACCACCTCCGCACCCAAACAGTTTGCTCATATTTGGAGTGCGCAACTGCGCATGACTAGAGTTATCAGCATCGCAGCGGTCAAGATCCTTAGCAAAAGTTGTTCAATGTTTGCAGCTCTAATCGGCTACGAGTACCTACTTTCTCCACTACTTTCGAAACTTTCTGCCGGTGACTGATAAAGCGTTTTTGCAAGCGACACGCTCTTAGAACTTGACGTAACCGCCCGCCCCGCCTGCCGAACTCTACTAAAACTTTCCCAGATGCTGCGGCTGCACCACAGCCCGCAGCCCATTCCCGTTCCCAGCCCTCCATAACGAAGGAACAAAGGAAACGAAGGTACTCTAGCAAAAACATGTTGGGCCTATTGCATTGCGTGGGGGAGGAATGTTTGGCCATTTCAGTAGCTCCTAGGCAGCTCCCTGTGCCAGCCAGCCACTGGTCTGAGCACGCAGTTGATACACCAGTGAGTGAGTGTGTGTGGGTATCTATCATTGCTGGGATTTGCTAGTCGGTAGTACTTTGCATGCATAGTCATGATTGGAGCATTTTGTTTTTGCTGTGCTATGTGATTTCTGTGTGTGTTTTAGCTGTGCCATGTGATTTCTGTGTGTGTGTTTTTGATGTGCCATGTGATTTCTGTGTGTGTGTCAGGGTTGTTCAGGACGCTGCGTTGTGCTTCGCAGACGCAACGTTTGAGGGTCCGTTGCGACGCTATGGGTCGGTTGAGGGTCGGTTGCTTCTCAGGACGCAGGCTGTAAAATTGGGTGCGCCTCGGGACGCAGAGGTGGGGGTCCTCCTGAACAACCCTAGTGCGTGTTTCCCCTTCTTATTTAGTTGCCCTGCGCAGCACAGCTTTTTTTTTTTTGGGGGGGGGG
Organism: Chlamydomonas sp. ICE-L; assembly: GCA_013435795.1. NCBI lineage: Eukaryota > Viridiplantae > Chlorophyta > Chlorophyceae > Chlamydomonadales > Chlamydomonadaceae > Chlamydomonas > Chlamydomonas sp. ICE-L. The sequence continues at coordinate 68,216 of JACBWV010000624.1, read as the reverse complement.
GGGGGGGGGGGGGGGGGGGGGTGACGCCGACGATAAAGGCCGAATCACTGGAGAGGCTGATTGAAAGTATTACACATCAGGGTAATTCAAAGCGCACGCTTTTGAGCTTTTGAGCGCTGACTTTTTGACCCCCTCTGCGCTTTAAGCGCAGGTTTTTGCAACTCCTTGAGGGCGCTGCAGGCAATTTTTGCGCTTTTTGAACTACAAAGCGCAGTTTTTTTGTTTTCAAGTGCGCTTAAGCGCTGGCCAATTTGGCCATTTGAAGTACCCTGTTACACATGTGTGTTTACAGGCTAAATAGGCCCAATAGGCCCGATAGGCCAAATAGGCCCGGCAGGAAAGTAGCAACATACGGTGTGTGAACAGAATAATGGATTGATGATCTTCATGGATGAAAAACGGACGCGTTCAAAACTTCACCACACCACACTAGAACACATCACACCACACTACACCACACTACACCACGCAATACCATAGCATACCACACCACACACCACAACACTGATCCACACACCCTACACCCTACACACCACACACACAACAACAAACTGTACACCACATTACACACACCACCACCACCATCTGTCCGTCCATACCATAACACTGATCTGCTTCATGTTGAATTAGTGCTTACCTATACCCCCCTTACACACACACACCACAACACTGCTCCACACACCCCACACACAACACACCACAACACTGCTCCACACACCCCACACACATCACAACACTGGTCCACACACCCCTGTAAACAAAATAATGGATTGATGATCTTGATGGATGGATGAAAAACGGACGCTTTCATGTTATACATGGGTGGCAGCAGATCTGCCAGCTCGTTGGCGTGGCTTAGCATGGAAATGAATGGGCTGACCGGGTGGGTGGGTGGGGTGGGGTGGGGGGTCTAAGGGAAGGGGGCAAGGGGGGCCTAGGGCCCGGCCTAGGGGGCTGACCTAGTTGTCAGCGGCAGCTGGCTCCAGGGCAGAGGGTGACAGCAGGTCTGCCAGTTCGTTGGCGTGGCTTAGCATGGACATGAATGGACTGATCAGTGGTAAAGGGGGACCCAAGGGGAGGGGGGCCTGAGGGGGGGGCTGATAGGCCTGGAGGGGGGCAGCTATAGGCGGTACATCTGACAGGTGTGCGTGGTTTGAAGTGTTGGAGGTTTGGGGTGACAGTCGGGTTGGAGAAGTTGGGGGGTAGGTGCTTGTGTTGGAGGTTTGGGGTGACAGTCGGGTTGGAGAAGCTGGGGGGTAGGTGCTTGTGTTGGAGCTAGCTGGGGACTGGTGTGGGCTGGAGGAGCCAGACAGGCGGGATCTGCTGGACCCCTGTTGGTGGTAGCTGGCATTGCTAAGCAACCCAGGTTGGTAGGAGCTGGGAGAATTGGCTGACCCCTGTTGGTGATAGCTGGCAGTGCTGAGCAACCCAGGTTGGTATGAGCTGGGTGCACTGACCGATCCCTGTTGGCGCTGGCTGGAGTTTGTGCCACTCAGTGTGTCCTGTTGGTAATAGCTGGCTCCGTTGAGCGACTCCTGGGGGGCGGCTGCGACGGCAGCAGTCCTAGGCCCCCCTGCCATAGACACGCTACCCACTGGAACGATATGGCCAGAGGAGTTTCCGGAAGATTGTAAGTACATAGCAGGGGTGTTAGCAGCAGCAGCAACAGCAGCAGCTGCAGCGGCTTCAACGCAAGCAAGTGAGAGGTCGGAGCTCCCCTCATCTAGCAGTTTGAACTGTTGGAATTCGGGTTGTTGGCGTAGGGCGGTCACGATTTCGTCTGGTTTGACGACTGTGCAAGGGGGTGGGGTGGGGTGGGGTGAGGGCTAGGGTTGGGGGGGTTGGGTGTGTGTGTGGGGGGGGGTGGGTGGGGTGGCTGGTGGATGGATGTTCGTGTGGAATTCGGGCTGGTTGGGTAGGGGCGATCACGATGTAATCTGGTTTGACGACTGCGCAGGGGGTGGGGGTGAGGGGTGGAGGGTGAGGTGATTGGCTGGTGGCTGGTGGATTGATGTTCGTGTGGAATTTGGGCTGTTGGCGTAGGGCGGTCACGATGTAATCTAGTTTGACGACTGCGCAGGGGGTGGTGGTGGTGGTGGTGGGTGGGTGGGGGGGATGAGGGGGGGTGGCTGGTGGATTGATGTTCGTGTGGAATTTGGGCTGTTGGTGTAGGGCGGTTACGATCTTGTTGGGTTTGACGACTGTGCAGGGGGTGGTGGTGGTGGTGGTGGTGTGTGTGTGGGGGGGGGGGTTGAGGGTGGTGGTGGTGTGTGGGGTTGTATGGGTTGAGGGGGGAGTGTGTGATGGGTGGATGGGGGTGAGGGGGTGAGGGTGGGATGAGGGGGTGAGTGTGGGGTGGGGTGGGGGGGGTGAGTGAGTGAAGGGATGAGCCAACCTACCCACCTAAACTAATATACCACCTAACTCGTAACAACCTACCCAGTAAAAAAAAATGAAAGCATCACCTACCTGAACACAGAAGAGGCAAATAAACAAATAAATACATAAATAAATAACTCTTTCTCTGATCATAAATAAAGAACTCTTTCTCTGATCATAAATAAATAACTCTTTCTCTGAAATATCTCTGAGATACATAAATAAATAAATATTACATAATTACATAAATAAATGCACAAATAAATAAATCACAAATAAATAGAACAGAGGCATCACTCACCAGCATGTGGCAGAGGCAAATAAATAAATACATTAAAAATGAATAAATAAATAAATGCACACATAAATAAAACAGAGGCATCACCCACCTGTGAGTGGTAGAGGCGTCCCAGGGCTGAGCCCCTGCCCCCGGCACTCCTCACCACCCCAGTGGTTCTTTTTTCAAATCCGAAAGTGGGTTTCTTCTAGCTTGATGGTTTTAGGCCTCCTCCAGGGACAGCGTTTAAGTGCTTTCTGTAGCTTTTTGTAGTTTCTGAGGGCCATTGAGGGAAAAAAAAATAAAAACTTTTTCTTCTCTTTTTTTATAGCGACAATTTCGCTAAAACGGGGTCAAAACTAGCAATCGCTATATATAGCGGGAAAACAAATCACTGCATCACCCGAGACGTGGCCGCTGCACATGCTCATGAACGGTCACATACACATGCACACAACCATGTGCATAAATTAATAAATAAATACATATATAAATAAATGAATAAATTACACAAATAAAAACAGAGGTAGCGCGCACCTGTCTGTGGGCAGAGGCAAATAAATTAATGCAAATGAATAAATACAAATGAATAAATACAAATGAATAAATCAATAAATGCTCAAAAAAAAAATCATAAAAAAAAAAAAGAGGAATCACCCACCAGTCCTTGGCAGAGGAGTCCCAGGGCTGAGCTCCTGCCCCTGGCGCTCCTCATCACCCGAAACATTGCCGCTGCACATGCTCATGAACGGTCACATACACATGCACACAACTATGTGGACAAATAAATAAATAAATACATACATAAATAAATGAATAAATTACACAAATGAAACAGAGGTAGCGCCCACCTGGCTGTGGCAGAGGCAAATAAATCAATACAAATGAATTAAGAAATAAATGGAAAAAAACTTTTTTTTTTTTTAAGAGTTATCACCCACCAGTCCTTGGCAGAGGCGTCCCAGGGCTGAGCCCCTGCCCCCGACACTCCTCGTCACCCGAAACGTCGCCACTGCACATGCTCATGCGCGAACTTGTGTCCCCCTGGTGAGACGCTCGGGAGGAGGCGCGGGTGTTGAGAGAGGGCAGAGACTCAGGCCCCCCACTGTAGGCCTGGGTTTGGCCTAGGCCCCCCCCTGGGTGGGAAGCAGCCTCACCCTGCTGGGAGGCGCAGGTGTTGAGAGGGGGCGGAGACTCAGGCCCCCCACTGTAGGCCCAGGCTTGGCCTAGGCCCCTTCCTGGGTGGGGGGCAGCCTCAGCCTGCTGAGAGGCGAGGGAGGAGCGTCGGGTTGAGATAGGGGGCAGTGCCTCTGGTCCCACGCTATAGGTCATGGGGGGGCCTAGTCCAGGGTCTGATGGGGCTAGGCCCCCCTGACTGGTGGTCCTATGGCTGTGGGGCCACAGGGCCCTCTGTCGGCCATAGCTGGTGCTACATGACTCACTCCCACCACCAAGGCTGTCCCTGCTGCCTCGGTGTGTGCCGTTGCTAGCTGTCCCAGAGGAGTAGGAGGTCAATGGGTACTGAAGGACACTGTTGGCCATAGCTGGTCCTGAGGAGGCAGGTGCAGGGTGCAGGGGAGGGCAGTTGGCCATAGCTGCCTGGGCCCAAGAGTGGGTGCTGATAATGTCAGCTGAGTTTGTGGAGCTAGGCATGCTGGTGCTAGTGTGGGAAAGGGGGATGTTGGCCTTGGCTGGCTCCTCGCAGAAGGGCCCAGTGGCAGCTAGCGCTGGCACACCCAAGGCAACCCAGGAGGGAACTGGGCCCTGGCCAGCCTCCGAAACCGAAACCGACACCAGGGGTGCTGAGGCTGTTGTGATTGAGTTGGTGGGAGAGGCGAACATTGTCGCTGACGTCCGCAATGGAGCATGGCTGGTTGGCTCCGCAATGAAAATAGCGACGTCAGCAGCCTCGGCGGCGTGGTCCTTCAGGGGGGTCCTGGGGGACGGCGACAGCCTGGCATCAGCTGTATTTGGCAGCCCTCCTCGGAAGCCGACTGATTGGACAGGCTTGGGCAGGCCTGGGGGGAGGAACGACCTAGGCCCCCCCCGGGCCCCCGGGCGCTCGTGGGGCGTGGGGAGATGAGGGGTGGGGGCGAAACCGCCCTCGCCAGCTCCGAAACCCACTACAGGGTTGGGGATGGGGCTGGGGTTGAAGGCAGGGGAGGGGAGGGAGGCACGGGTGGAGTAGGAGGGGGAGGTACGGGCCGGGGCATGGAATGAAGATTCTCGAGCAGACAGACCCAAGATAGGGTCCACTGACACCCTGGCAAGGTGGAGCTCGTCAAAAGAGCTGAGTGGGTCTGTGTAGGCGTCATGGCTGAGCTGGCTGAAACCGCCGCCGCCCCCGTCAACGGTGGTGAGGGTGAGGGAGGAGTTGGTTCTGGAGCCAGATCCGGAGCCAGCTTGTGGGTGGGTCACTCCTGCGTCATACTCCTTGCCACTGTGGGGTGCGATGCGGCCGCCGCCGCCGCCGCCGCCGCCGCCAGGCGTGCCGCTAGTCCTGCGGAGTCCGTCGAGACCACCGAGACCGCCGAAACCGAAACCACCAAGACCGCGCAGCTTGCGGGTGAGGGCTTTGTGGCGGGGTCGGGGGGTGGGGCCAGGGGATAGATCATCCGTAGAGAAAGCTTGAGGGCGGCGGCTGTGGCGACGTTGCCTAAGCAACCACATGGCTAGGGCCACTGAGCCAGCTACTGCCACCAGGCCACCCACCACGGCGCCAACTATGACCCCCACGTCTGGGCCCCCCTGCCCCTCGTCCAAGGCTTGGGGTTGGGTGGTGGTGGTGGTGGGAGGGGGGGCCTGGGATATGAGGACTGGTTCTGGGGGAGGTGGGGTGGAGGGGGGCGGGGGCGGGGGGGCCAGGGGGGGGGGGAACAGGGGGCGGGGGTAGAGGTGGGGGAAGTGGGGGAGGTGGAGGTGGAGGGGAGGGGCGAGGAGGGGGGGAGGGGGACCGGGGAGTTGAGGGGGGGGGGGCTGGTAGAGGGACGGTGCCGACACCTGCAAGGGGGGCGGAACATGATATGGTGTGAGGAAGAGGGGAGAGAGAGGGGGTGAGGGAGGGAGAGGGAGAGCGAGAGCGAGCGAGAGAGCGCGTGCGAGAGAGAGAGAGAGAAAGAGAGAGAGAGAGAGAGAGAGAGAGAGCTAAGACTTAATATTTTTGATTACTGTGTGGCTGGACTGCAATTAAGTTGTGTATCAGTGGTTTACCAGACTTTATCTGAGCCTCACTTAAACCATATGTGTCCACTAACTCCTCCCCCACTATCGTAAAGTTTCGTAGACACCTCTGCTCCCGGGGACCCATCTGCCATCCCCAAATTCAAATTCAAATTCAAATTGAACGAGTATTAATGTATACAGACACTCACTCTGGGCGTCACTAACGCCGTATGTGTCGGCAAACCACTTCCCCACATTCTGCTGCTGGGGAGCCATCCCATGTCCCAAATAGGGCCTAATTTGAATTTGATTTTGAATTTGATTCTTGTTCATTCAAACTCAAGTTGTAGACCTATTATTGTATACTGACACACTCACTCTGGGCGTCGCTAATGCAAAGGATTTGTACACACCTGCTCCCGGGGACCCAAATCCAAATCCAAATTCAAATTCAAATTGTATGACCATCCTGTATACAGACACTCACTCTGGGCGTCACTAATGCCATATGTGCCCACAAACCACTCCCCACATTTTCGCCAAGGTTTGTTTACACACCTGCTGCTTGGGAACCACCTGCCATCCCAAAATTGGAATTCAAATTGAATGAGTATTTATATATACACAGACTCCCTCTGGCCGCCACTGATGCCGTATGTGTCGGCAAACCACTCCCCCACATTCAGCTCCTAGATAGCCATCCGAAGTACCGCACAGGGCCAAATTTGAATTTGACGTTTGGAAATTCAAATTCAAATTGAATGAGTATTAATGTATACAGACACTTACTCTGGGCGTCACTGATGCCGTATGTGCCTACAAACCACTCCCCCAAATTTGCAAAGGTTTCGTAAACGCCAGCTCCTGGGGAGCCGTCCGATGTCCCAAAGAGGGCGTCCATGCTGCTCAATACAAGCTGCAATTGAAGGGGGGTGGGGTGGGGTGGGGTGGGGGGTCAAAGTTTAGGATGCTACGATTTATGTATGTGGGTGTGTGTGTGCATGTGTGTTTATGTATGTGTGTGTGTGTGTGGATGTACAAGTAGCAAGCATGCTCCTGGGGAGCCATCCGATGTCCCAAAGAGGGTGTCCATGCTGCTCAGCACAAGCTGCAATATACAGGTGGGATGGTGGTGTGTGTGTGTGTGTGTGTGTGTGTGTGTGTGGTGGTGTGGTGGTGGGGGGGGGGGGGGCGGTGGAGGTTGTGGGGAGGTGGGGGGGGTCAGAGTTTAGGATGTTACGGTGTATGTATGTATATGTGCATGTGTGTATGTGTGTGTGAATGTATATGTGACATGCATGCTCCTGGGGAGCCGTCTGATGCCCCAAAGAGGGCGTCCATGCTGCTAAGCACAAGCTGCAATGTAAGGGGTGGGGGTGGGGTCAGAGTTTAGGATGTTACGATGTTTGTATGTGTATGTGTGTATGTATGTGTGTGCATGTGTGTATGTATGTGTGTGCATGTGTGTGTGCATGTGTGTGCATGTGTGTATGCATGTGTGTGCATGTGTGTATGCATGTGTGTGCATGTGTGTATGTATGTGTGTGCATGTGTGTATGTATGTGTGTGCATGTGTGTATGTATGTGTGTGCATGTGTGTATGCATGTGTGTGCATGTGTGTATGCATGTGTGTGCATGTGTGTATGTATGTGTGTGCATGTGTGTATGCATGTGTGTGCATGTGTGTATGTATGTGAGTGCATGTGTGTATGTATGTATGTGTGTGTATGTATGTGTGTACGTGTGTAGCTGCTCAGCACAAGCTGTAATAGAAGGTGTGGAGGATGGGGTGGGGGTGGGGGTCAGAGTTTAGGATTATACGATGTATGTATAGGTGTGTATGTATATGTGCATGTGGGTGTGCATGTATATGCTCAGCACAAACTGTGATATAAGGGGTGTCGTGGTGGTGGTGGTGGTGGGTTGGTGGTGGGTTGGTGGGTTGGTGGGGTGGGGGTCGGATTTTAGAATGTTACGATGTATGGATAGGTGTGTAAGTGTATGTGCATGTGTGTTTGAATGTGAATGTATGTATTAGCTTAGCACACGCTGAAATTGAAGGGGTGGTGTGGTGGTGGTGGTGTGGTGGTGTGGTGGTGGTGGGGTGAGGGGGGTGAGGGGGGTGGTGGTGGTGGTTGTGGTGGGTGGTGTGGTGGTGGTGGGTGATGTGTGAGTGGTGGGGGCTGAGTCGTGGTGGTGGATGGTAGGTGTGGTGGTGCGTTGGTCGGTGGGTGGTGTGGTGGTGGTGTGCGTTGCGTGTGTGTGGTGTTAGTGTGAAGTGGTGGTGTTTGGATGGTGGTGAGTGGGTGGCTGGTGGTAGGTGCGTAGTGTGGTGGTGAAGGGAATGAGAGGGAGTGAGAGCGGTGGCTGTTGGTGGTGGTGGGTGTGAAGGTGGTGGTGGTGGGGTGGTGTGGTATGTGTGTGCGTGTGGTGGTGAGATGTGCGTTGAGTGGTTGCTGGTGGTGGTGGGGTGCGGGGGGTGGGGTGGTGGTGTGATGGTGATGGGTGGTAGAGTTGGTGGGGTGCGTGGGGGTGCGGAGTGGTGGTGCGTGGCTAGGGTGCTGGGGGGAGGGTAGGTGGTAATGGTGAGTGTGAGGTGGTGGTGGTGTGTTGGTTGTGGTGCGGGCGGGTTCAGAGTTTAGATGTTACGATGTATGTATAGGCGTGTTTGCCTTGTTCGGTGTGTAAATGTATTGTAAATGTATTAGCATTGCACACGCTGATGAAATGGAAGGGGTGGTGTGGTGTGTAGGTGTGTGTGGTGATGGTGGGGTCGGGTGGTGAGTGGTGGGGTGTGGTGTGGTGGTGTGGTGGGTGGTGGTGGTGGTGTGGTGGTGTGGTGCGGGGGGTCAGAGTTTAGAATGTTAGATGTATGTATAGGCGTGTATGCATGTGTTAGGGTGTGTAAATGTATTAGCTTAGCACACGCTGAAATTGAAGGGGTGGTGTGGTGGTGTGGTGGTGTGGTGATGGTGGGGTGCGGGTGGTGGTGGTGGTGGTGGTGGTGGTGGGTGGTGGGTGGTGGTGGTGGTGTGTGGTGGGTGGTGGATGGTGGTGTGGTGGTGTGGTGCGGGGGGTCAGAGTTTAGAATGTTACGATGTAGTATAGGCGTGTATGCATGTGTAAGGGTCTGTAAATGTATATGCTTAGCACACGCTGAAATTGAAGGGGTGGTGTGGTGGTGTGGTGGTGTGGTGATGGTGGGGTGCGGGTGGTGGTGGTGGTGGTGGTGGTGGTGTGGTGGTGTGGTGGTGGTGTGGTGGTGTAGTGCGGGGGTCAGAGTTTAGAATGTTAGATGTATGTATAGGCGTGTATGCATGTGTAAGGGTCTGTAAATGTATTAGCTTAGCACACGCTGAAATTTAAGGGGTGGTGTGGTGGTGTGGTGGTGTGGTGGTGGTGGGGTGCGGGTGGTGGTGGTGGTGGTGGTGGTGGTGTGGTGGGTGGTGGTGGTGGTGTGGTGGTGTGGTGCGGGGGGTCAGAGTTTAGAATGTTACGATGTATGTATAAGCGTGTATGCATGTGTAAGGGTCTGTAAATGTATATGCTTAGCACACGCTGAAATTGAAGGGGTGGTGTGGTGGTGTGGTAGTGTGGTGGTGGTGGGGTGCGGGTGGTGGTGGTGGTGGTGGTGGTGGTGGTGTGGTGGGTGGTGGTGGTGGTGTGGTGGTGTGGTGCGGGGGGTCAGAGTTTAGAATGTTACGATGTATGTATAGGCGTGTATGCATGTGTAAGGGTCTGTAAATGTATTAGCTTAGCACACGCTGAAATTGAAGGGGTGGTGTGGTGGTGTGGTGGTGTGGTGGTGGTGGGGTGCGGGGGGTGCGGGGGGTGGTGGTGGTGGTGGTGGGTGGTGGTGGTGTGGTGGTGTGGTGCGGGGGGTCAGAGTTTAGAATGTTACGATGTATGTATAGGCGTGTATGCATGTGTAAGGGTCTGTAAATGCATATGCTTAGCAAAAGCTGCAATACAAGGTGTGTGTGTGTGTGTGTGTGTGTGTGTGTGTGGTGGTGGTGGGGGGGGGGAGTGGTGAAGAGTTGTGTAGCATAGTAGCTTGTCAGAGTATGTGAGATCCTCATTCATCTGTGTGTGTGTGTGTGTGTGTGTGTGTGTGTGTGTGTGTGTGTGTGTTGGGGTGTGTGGGGTGTGTGGGAGGGGTCAAAATTCAGGATATACAAATATAATAATAATAATAATAATAATAATAATAATAATAATAATAATAATGTTTTATGTAAATAATATATGAAACTAACCAAATTAAACCAAACACAACCAGCTCAGACCCAACTCACCCATGAAACCTGGGTTTCGAAATGCACTAGGGTTCCTGGTAGCGACTCGTTCCAGTCTTGCTGTAGTCAACGAGCAAGACCGAACCGGACCAAAACGAACCTAACCAAACCAAACCGAACCAAACGAGGCATAACCAGATCAGACCAAACTGAACCAAAACCAAACGAAGCTGAGACAAACCAAGCCAAGCCAGCTCAGACCCAACTCCACCACCAGGGCTTGTAAGAGCACTGATGTTCCAGTTAGCGAATCGTTTGAGTTATGTTGTAGTCCACGAGCAAGACCAAACCGGGCCAAAAGCAAACCAAATATAACCAAACCTAACCAAATTGAACCAAACCTAACCAAATCTTGCCATGCCAAGCCAAACCGGCTCAGACCCAACTCAACCATGAAACCAAACTAAGCCAAGCCAAACCAGCTCAGACCCAACTCAACCATGAAACCAAACTAAGCCAAGCCAAACCGGCTCAGACCCAACTCAACCATGAAACCAAACTAAGCCAAGCCAAACCAGCTCAGACCCAACTCACCCATGAAACCTGGGTTTGTAGAAGCACCGAGGTTCCAGGTAGCGAATCTTTTGAGTTCTGTTGTAGTCCACGAGAGCTCATTGCACGTCGCCGTTGGACAGTGGGTGGGGATCCCGCACTCACTGAGTGGACCAGCACACCTGAATGGAATATGTTGTTTTTAAGTGTGTGTTGTGTGGTGTGTGTGAATCTGATGTGTGATGTGTGTGTTGTGTGTGTGTGTGTGTGTGTGGTGGTGGTGGTGGGGTGGGGGTGTGGCTGGTGGTGGGATTTGTGTGTGGTATTTTAGTGTGTGGGGGTGGGTGTGCCGTGGTGGGGGGGGGGGGGCATTGTGTGTGTGTGATGGGGGGCATGTGTGTGTGTGTGTGTGTGTAGCGTTGTGGTGGTCGTGGTGGTCGGGTGTGGTGTGGTGGTGGGGGAATGTGGAGTGTTGTGGGGGGGGGGGAATGTGTGGGGGGGGTGTTTGTGTGTGTGTGATGAAGTGTGGTGGGGGGAATAGTGATGTGTGTGGTCGGGGGGAATGTGTTGTGTGTGCCGGTGTGTGTGATGGGTGTGTGTGTGTGTGGTGTGTGTGCGTATGTGGTGGGTGTTGTGAGTAAAGGTGGTGGGGGGTGGGGTTTGTGTGTGTGAAGTGGGGGGGACATTGTGTGTGGATGTGTTGAGTGTGTGTGGAGGGTGGGGGTGGGTGGGGGGAATAGTGTGTGGTGGTGCGGGAGGGCACTGTGTGTGTGTGTGTAGTGTGATAGGTTCGGGTGTCGGGTGGGTGTGTTATGGTGAGGGGTGGATGTGTGTGTGTTGTGTGCTGTGTGTGCGTGCTGGTGTGGTGATGTGAAGTAGGTGGTGGTGGTGGGGTGGTTCCGGTGTGTGTCGTGTGGTGGGGGCGAGAATGATGTGTGATGGATGTGACTGCTGATGATGAATGGTGGTGGGTGAGGGTGGGGTGTGGGTGTCAGGTGGGGGGGAATGTGTTGGTGTGTGTGTTGTGGATGTTTCTGTGGTGGGTGTGTGTGTGGTGGTTTATGTGTGGTGTGAGTTGGTTGTGTGATGTGTATGACAGTGTGGTGATTGAATGTGTGATTTATTGGTGTGTTTGGTTTGTGTGTCTGTGTGTGGTGAGGTGTGTTGTGTGTGGTGTGTGGTGGTGATGTGTTGTGTGTGTGATGATGCATGTTCGTGTGTGTGGTCTGGGTGCCTGTCGTGTGTGTGGTGGTGTGTGGGGGGGTGGGGGGGAGGCTCGGCGGGGAAGCAGGGCACGTAGTGCAGCGGAGGGTTGAGGATCCCGCACACACTGAGTGGACCAGTCCACATGAATGGAATATGTTGTTGTTAAGTGAAGTCTGTGAGTGTGAAGTGTGTGTGATGCGGGGGAGATTAGGGTGTGTGGGAGGCAATGTGATGTGGGTGTGGGTGCTTGTATGTGGTGGTGTTTGTATGAAGTGAGAGCAGGATTTCGTTGTGGTGGGTGTGTGGCTTGTGGTGTTGATGAGTGTGTGGATGTTGGTGTGATGTGTGAGTGTGTGTGTGTGATGTATGTGTGTGTGGGCCTTGATGGCGTGCGTGAGAGCAGGGGTGGTGTGTGCGTGTTGTGTGGTGTGTGGTGCGTGGTGGGAGTGTTGGGTGTGTGGTGTCGTGTGTGGGGTGGGTTGTGGTGTGTTGTGAGGTTGTGAGCGTTTGTGTGTGTGTGGGTGTGTGTTTTAGTAACAACCCTGCTCCTCGGGAGCAATCCAATGTTCGAGAGATGATAAACACAAGGTCGTCAACAAACTGATCCTTAAACCGAGGGCTATCTAAGAAGAGGCCATAGAAGTCGTTGGCGAACTTATATCAAGCCAAGCCAAGCCAAGCCAAACAAACAAACCCACCTGTTGGGTTGAATTGAGCGAGCTGGGAGATGATGAACACAAGGTCGTCCACAAACTGATTCTTAAACAAATCTGTGTTAAATCAGAAATTAAGAGTAAAAACTGAAGATTAAATTACTAAAAAAAACATGCCTAACCTGTTGGGTCGACTTGAGCGAGCTGGGAGATGATGAACACAAGGTCGTCCACAAACTGATTCTTGTACCGAGGGCTGTCCAAACCTCGGGCATAGAAATCTTTGGCGAAGTCTAGCCAAGTCAAGCCAAGCCAAGCTAAGCCAAGCCAAGCCAGGCCAGGCCAAGTAAAATCAAACCATTCCAAACAAATCAAGCCGGACCAAACAAACCCACCTGTTGGGTTGTCTTGAGCAAGCTGAGAGATGACAAACACAAGGTCGTCCACAAACTGATTCTTAAACAAATCTGTGTTAAATCAGAAATTAAGACTTAAAAACTGAAGATTATATTACTAAAAAAAACATGTCTAACCTGTTGGGTCGACTTGAGCGAGCTGGGAGATGATGAACACAAGGTCGTCCACAAACTGATTCTTGTACCGAGGGCTGTCCAAGCCAAGGCCATAGAAGTCGTTGGCAAAGTTAAGCCAAGCCAAGCCAAGTCAAGCCAAGCCAAGCCAAGCCAAGCCAAGCCAAGCCAAGCCAAGCCAAATCAAACCATTCCAAACAAACACACCTGTTGGGTCGACTTGAGCGAGCTGGGAGATGATGAACACAAGGTCCTCCACAAACTGATTCTTGTTCCGAGGGCTGTCCAAGCCAAGGCCATAGAAGTCGTTGGCAAAGTGAAGCCAAGCCAAGCCAAGCCAAGCCAAGCCAAGCCAAATCAAACCATTCCAAACAAACACACCTGTTGGGTCGACTTGAGCGAGCTGGGAGATAATGAACACAAGGTCCTCCACAAACTGATTCTTGTACCGAGGGCTGTCCAAGCCAAGGCCATAGAAGTCGTTGGCAAAGTTGAACCAAGCCAAGCCAAGCCAAGCCAAGCCAAGCCAAGCCAAGCCAAGCCAAATCAAACCATTCCAAACAAACACACCTGTTGGGTCAACTTGAGCGAGCTGGGAGATGATGAACACAAGGTCGTCCACAAACTGATTCTTGTACCGAGGGCTGTCCAAGCCAAGGCCATAGAAGTCGTTGGCAAAGTTAAGCCAAGCCAAGCCAAGCCAAGCCAAATCAAATCAAACCATTCCAAACAAACACACCTGTTGGGTCGACTTGAGCGAGCTGGGAGATGATGAACACAAGGTCGTCCACAAACTGATCCTTGTACCGAGGGCTGTCCAAGCCAAGGCCATAGAAGTCGTTGGCCAAGTTAAGCCAAGCCAAGCCAAGCCAAGCTAAGCCAAGCCAAGCCAAGCCAAATCAAACCATTCCAAACAAACACACCTGTTGGGTCGACTTGAGCGAGCTGGGAGATGATGAACACAAGGTCGTCCACAAACTGATTCTTGTACCGAGGGCTGTCCAAGCCAAGGCCATAGAAGTCGTTGGCGAAGTACAGGCGGTAACTCCGTAGTGCCGGAGATAGTAAGCTTGGGGCCCAAGGGGGGAGGGCGAGGGGGCGGTTGCGGAACAAGAAAGGGGGGGCCAAGGAGCCGCCCATTCCAGCTGGCAATGAAGGGCGCATGCCCGGAGGGGGGGGTACAGGGTTCTCACTGACAGCACTGGCAGGTAGCTGTGGGTGTGGGTTGTGGGGGGATGTGGGGGGTAAGGGGGTGGGGTTGGGGTTGGGTGTGGGTGTGGGGGGTAGTAAGTGGGTGTGGGGTGGGGTGGGGGTGGGGTGTGGGGGGGTAAGTGGAGGGTGGGGTGGGGTTGGGTGGGTGTGTGGGGGTAAGTGGGGGTGGGGTGGGGTTGGGTGTGGGTGTGGGGGTCAAGTGGGGGTTGGGTGGGGTGGGTGGGGGTGTGTGGGGGTAGTGGGGGTGGGGTGGGGTTGGGTGTGGGTGCTGTGTGGGGGGTCAGTGTGGGTGGGGGGGTGGGGGTGTGTGTGTGTGGGTTGTCAGGGGGGTGGGTTGGGTGGGGTGTGGGGGGTCAGTGTGGGTGGGGGGGGGAGAGTGGTGTTGGGTAGAAGGAGGGAGGAGGGAAATAGGGGGAATGAGGTGAGGGTTTACAGACACGGAAGAGCCAAATGACCGGTTTGGGGTTCACAGGGATCTAAAAGGAAAGCATGGAAGGTAGATGGGGTGGGAGGGTGTGTGGGCTGTGGGGTGTCGTGTGGGTGTTGTGGGTGTGGGTGTGGGGGGGGGGGGGGGATGTGGGGGCTGTGGGGTGGAAGTGGGTTAGAGGGGGGGTGGTAGAGGGGGAGGGAGCGGAGTGTGGGGTGGTGGACATGGGTAGAGGGAGGGGAGTGGGGTTGTTGGGAGTGGAATTGGGTGGTGGAGGGGGAGGGGAGTGGGGTGGGGGGGGGAGTCGAATCTGGGTGGAGGGGGCCGCGGAGTGGGGTATGTGGGGGAGGAGTGGAGAGTGGAAATTGGGTGGGAGGCGGAGGGAGTGGGGTGGGGGGGAGTGGAATTGGGTGCGAGGGGAGGGAGTGGGGTGTGGGGGGTGGGGAGTGGAATTGAGTAGAGGGAAAGGGAGAGTGGGGTTTGTGTGGGACTGGAATTGGTGTAGGGGGAGGGGTGTAGGGGGGTGAGGGGGAGTGGAGTTGGGTGGAGGGGGAGGGAGTGGGGTGTGGGTGTTGATGCATGTGGGAGAGGGGTCGGTGAGATGTGGGTGTGGAATTGGTTAGATGGACAGGGAGTGGGGTGTGGGAGTGGAATTGGGTAGAGGGGGAGGGAGTGGAGTGTGGGTGGTGGTACATGGGTAGAGGGGAGGGAATGGGGTGTGTGGAGTGGAATTGGTTTAGAGGGGGACGGAATGGGGTGTGGGAGTGGAATTGGTTGGAGGGGGAGGGATTGGGGTGTGGGAGTGGAATTGGTTAGATGGACAGGGAGTGGGGTGTGGGAGTGGAATTGGTTAAATGGACAGGGAGTGGGGTGTGGGAGTGGAATTGGGTGGAGGGGGAGGGAGTGGGATGTGGGTGATGGTATGTGGGAGAGGGGTTGGTGAGATGTGGGTGTGGAATTGGTTGGAGGGGGAGGGAGTGGGGTGTGGGAGTGGAATTGGTTAGAGGGGGAGGGAGCGGGGTGTGGGTGGTGGTACATGGGTAGAGGGAGAGGGAGTGGGGTGTGGGAGTGGAATTGGGTAGAGAGAAAGGGATTGGGGTGTGGGAGTGGAATTGGGTGGAGGGGGAGGGAGTGTGATGTGGGTGATGGTATGTGGGAGAGGGGTTGGTGAGATGTGGGTTTGGAATTGGTTAGATGGACAGGGAGTGGGGTGTGGGAGTGGAATTGGGTAGATGGACAGGGAGTGGGGTGTGGGAGTGGAATTGGGTGCAGGGGGAGGGAGTGTGATGTGGGTGATGGTATGTGGGAGAGGGGTTGGTGAGATGTGGGTTTGGAATTGGTTGGATGGACAGGGAGTGGGGTGTGGGAGTGGAATTGGGTAGATGGACAGTGAGTGGGGTGCGGGAGTGGAATTGGGTGGAGGGGGAGGGAATGGGGTGTGGGTGATGGTATGTGGGAGAGGGGTTGGTGAGATGTGGGTGTGGAATTGGTTGGAGGGGGAGGGAGTGGGGTGTGGGTTTGTTACTGTACACAAAAGACGCACGCATCTATAGGTGACTACACCAAATCGCTTTAGGTGACTACACCAAACCGCTTTAGGTGACTAAACCAAACCGCTATAGGTGACTACACCAAACCGCTTTAGGTGACTAAACCAAACCGCTATAGGTGACTACACCAAATCGCTATAGGTGACTACACCAAACCGCTTTAGGTGACTAAACCAAACCGCTATAGGTGACTACACCAAATCGCTATAGGTGACTACACCAAACCGCTTTAGGTGACTAAACCAAACCGCTATAGGTGACTACACCAAATCGCTACAGGTGACTACACCAAACCGCTTTAGGTGACTAAACCAAACCGATATAGGTGACTACACCAAATCGCTTTAACGACCCAGGGTCGGGGGTTCGATTCCCCCTACGGTCACCCTTAGCGTTGCAGGTCGTTGTCAACCGCGATGGTACCTTGTCCAGTCGAGGTGGTAGACCGTTCTCTGCCCGCGTACGACGGGTTCGCTTAACACCACGCCCCACCAGGCGTTATCATTTCCTCTATAGGTTACCAAGTGATCAACCCACATCCACGGTCAATGGCAGGCTGGCATGCAAACCTGTGTTCCAGGGGATCACGCCACTGACACCCACTTTCGATGCCAGGCTGGCATGCTTACCTGTGTTCCAGGGGATAAACCCACACCCACCGTCAATGCCAGGCTAGCGTGCTTACCTGTGTTCCAGGGGATAAACCCACACCCACCGTCAATGCCAGGCTGGCATGCTTACCTGTGTTCCAGGGGATCACGCCACTGCCATCTGTAGTACGTGCACTTATCAGTTTGTACTGCCCCACGTCATGGCAGAAGTTGTCCACCCTCGGGGCGTACGCTGACGGGGCGATGTACAACGTGGGGGGGTCCAAGCTGGAAGTGAAGTCGACAGGCTGGCAGGGGTGCACGCCAGGTAGGCAGTCGCAACCGAAGTTAGTGGCTTGGGCCAGGGGCATGAAGGAGTACAGAGAGGAGGTAGGATCGCAAACGTGCTTGAGGTCGACGGTGTAGGTAATGCATGTGTAGCTTCCCTCCAGTGGGAAGAGATCCATGTATTGGGGGACATCCTTGGGGGGAGGGGGGGGGGGGGGGGTATGTGAGAGAGAGGGGAGGGAAGGGGGGAGGGGGAGGGGGGGGGGGGGGGGGGGGGGGGGGGGGTATGTGAGAGAGAAGGGGGGACGGGGGAGGGGGAGGGGGGAGTGTGTGTGTGGTGGAGAGAGAGAGGGGGGGAAGGGGGAGGGGAGGGGGGAGTGTGTGTGGGTATTTGAGAGAGAGGGGGAGAAGGGGGAGGGGAGAGAAGGGGGCGTGTTGTCGTGGGAGGGAGAGAGGGGGAAAGGGGTGGGGGGTGGGTGTGGGAGGAGGGATGGAGGGAGGAGGGTTTTGTTTGTTTTGGTGTTTGCAAGAGAGTCGAGCGAGGGGTCGATCACACACATGCTGCGTTGATGGTGCCAGGTGAAGCATGTGTAGCTTTCTGCCAGTGGGAAGAGATCCATTACTGGGGCTACCTGGGGGGGGGGGGGGGTGGGGGAGGGGGAGGCGGAGGGGGAGGGGGAGGGGGGAGGATGTGAGGGAATAGGGGAGGGGAGGGGGAGGGGGAGGGGGAGGGAGAGGGGGAGGGGAGGGGGGAGGCCTGGAGGATGGAGGATGGTAGGATGGAGGATGGAGGATGGAGGGAGGCGAGAGGGGAGGCGGGAGGAGGGAGGAGGAGGGGGGCACATGATGATGAGGGAGTGGGGCGTGAGGAAGGAGAAAGGAGGGAGGAGGGAGGGGGGAGGAGGGAGGAGGGAGGAGGGAGGAGGGAGGAGGGAGGAGGGGGGAGGGAGGAGGGAGGAGGGAGGAGGGAGGATGGGAGGAGGGAGGAAGGGAGGAGGAGGGAGGGAGGAGGGAGGAGGGAGGAAGGAGGAGGGAGGAGGGAGGAGGGAGGAGGACGAGGGAGGAGGGACGAGGAAGGAGGAAGGAGGGGGGAGGGAGGAGGAGGAGGGAGGAGGGAGGGAGGAGGGAGGAGGGAGGAGGGAGGAGGGAGGAGGGAGGAGGGAGGAGGGAGGAGGGAGGGTGTGTGTTGTGTGCAAGAGAGTAGAGGGAGGAGGAGGATCACACACATGCTTGAGGTCGATGGTGTAGGTGATGATGTGTAGCTTCTGCCAGTGGGAGGAGATCCATGTACTGGGGGATATCCTGGGGGGGAGGGGGAGGAGGGAGGAGGGGAGGAGGGAGGAGGGAGGGAGGAGGGAGGGTAGGGAGGGAGGAGGGAGGGAGGGAGGGAGGGAGGGAGTGTGTGTGTGTGTGTGAGAGAGAAAGGGGGGTGGGGGTGGGGGTGGGGGAGGGGGAGGGGGAAGGGGAAGGGGAAGGGAGGGGGAGGGGGAGGGGGAGGGGGAGGGGGAGGGGGAGGGGGAGGGGGAGGGGGAGGGGGAGGGGGAGGGGGGGGGGGGGAGGAGGTGTGGGTGTGTGTGTGTGTGTGTGGGGGGGGGGGGGGGGGGGGGAGGGGGGGGAGAGGGGGGGAAAGGGGGGGGGGGGGAGGGGGAGGGGGAGGAGGAAGGAGGAAGGAGGAAGGAGGAAGGAGGAAGGAGGAAGGAGGAACGAGGGAGGAGGGAGGAGGGAGGAGGGAGAAGGGAGGGAAAATATAATTAAATACATAAATAACGCAGAGATACACATGAAGAACCAAGTCATGAGCGCACCGGTAGCGAGAGGTCGCTCCATGTGTACAGCCCGGTGCCGTAGTGGGCCAAGAGAAGTACAAGAGAAGTATAATCAGAATGAATAAATACACGCAGAACCAAAACATTAAAAAGGTAATAATAATTATTATTATTATAATTATAATTCTAATAATAATAATAAAAATAATATGAGATACCGGTAATTATAATAATAATAATAATAATAATAATAATAATAATAATAATAATAATAATAATAATAATAATAATGATAATAATCATAGCACACCAGTAAGGAGAGGTCGCTCCATGCGTACAGCCCTGTGCCATAGTTGGCGGCCTCACTGTCAGCTACATTGCTACGTAGCACGTAGGGGCAATGTAGCTGAATCGTGACAAATAGGTGGTCGCCGGTGGTTTGGAACACGTAGAGCGTGCCGGCCACTTCAGTTCCCGCAGCATCGGCTATGAGCTCAAGTGTCAGGGGCGCTCCACAGATGGTGGTGGTGGAAGGGGGGAGGGAATCGGGTAGCATGCACACGTCCGTGTTGGAGTGGTAGTCGTCAATGGGCTGCAGGGTAGGAGAGGGGAGTTGTGTTGTGTTGCGTTGTGTTGTGCTGGATTGGGTTGGGGTAAGGGTGGAGAGCTATGAGGTCAAGTGTCAGGGGCGCTCCACAGATGGTGGTGGAGGAAGGGGGGAGGGAATCGGGTAGCATGCACACGTCCGTGTTGGAGTGGTAGTCGTCAATGGGCTGCAGGGTAGGAGA
The DNA here is from genome assembly GCA_013435795.1 of Chlamydomonas sp. ICE-L. Lineage (NCBI taxonomy): Eukaryota > Viridiplantae > Chlorophyta > Chlorophyceae > Chlamydomonadales > Chlamydomonadaceae > Chlamydomonas > Chlamydomonas sp. ICE-L. Next base: position 48,600 of record JACBWV010000624.1, on the reverse strand, counting down.
GGGGAGTTGTTGTTGTTGTGTGCGTTTGGTTGTGCTGGAGGGGGTGGGGTAAGGGGGCGAGCTATGAGGTCAGAGTGTCGGGGCACGCCACAGAGGGGGTGGATAGGGGGGTGTGGTGGAAGGGGGGAGGGAAATCGGGGGTAGCAGGCACACGGCCGTGGGGAGTGGGAGGCGGATAATATAGGGGCGGCAGGGGTAGGGAGAGGTGGGGGGTGGTGGGGGGAGGGATGGGAGGGGAGGGGTTGGGAGGGGTTGGAGGGCGGGGGTGGGGATGGGTTGGGAGGATGGGATGGGTTGGATGGGTCTGGGATGGGACGGGATGGGATGGGTTGGGATGGGAGGGTTGGGTTGGGTTGGGATGGGTTGGGGATGGGATGGGATGGGATGGGATGGGATGGGATGGGTTGGGTTGGGTGGGGTGGTGGGCTGGGATGGGATGGGATGGGATGGGATGGGATGGATGGGTTGGGTTGGGTTGGGTTGGGTGGGATGGGATGGGATGGGATGGGATGGGATGGAATGGGATGGAATGGGATGGGTTGGGTGGGTTGGGTTGGGTTGGGTGGGATGGGATGGGATGGGATGGGATGGGATGGGATGGGATGGGATGGGATGGGATGGGATGGGATGGGATGGGATGGGTGTTGGGTTGGATTGGGCAACTTCTGCAACCTCCCCACCACCACCACCACCCCCACCCCCTCCCCCTACGCAAACACACACACACACCTTCAGCCAACACTCACCGAGCACTTCTCTCCGTTCCTTCTGCAAGGCAAACATTGGCCGGCAGGTGCTACAACCAACACTGCCCCATCCACCCCCCCCCCACCCCCCACCCACCCCCTACACACACACCTCCCCCCCCCCCCACACACACACACACACCACCCCCTACGCAAATACACACACCCAGCTAACACTCACCGAGCACTTCTCTACGTTTGTTCTGCAAGGCAAACATTGGCCGGCAGGTTCTACCCCCCCCCCCCCCCCCCCCCCTCTTTCACTCCCACCTCAGTCCCTGCCCCCCCCACCCCCACCCCCACCCACACCCACAAACACAAACACACACACACACATACACACACACACACACACACACACATACACACACACACATACACACACACACTCAGCCAACACTCACCGAGCACTTCTCTACATTCGTTCTGCAAGGCAAACATTGGCCAGCAGGGGCTGTCGCACAATAGTCACTGAAAAACCCCTCAGGTGTGTGCACCACAACCAGCAGCAGCACTGCCAGCAGAAGGGGCAGCACCATAAGTTGGTGTTGTCCTTATGCGCCGTTTTAATGGGTCTGGTGGCTGGGGGAGGAGGGGGGTGGGGGTGGGGGTGGGGGTGGGGGTGGGTGGAGTGGGTGGGTGGGGGTGGGGTGGGGGTGGGGGGGGGTGGGGGGGGGTGGGGGGGACCAGCAGCAGCAGCAGCAGCACTGCCAGCAGAAGGGGCAGCACCATAAGTTGGTGTTGTCCTTATGCCCCGTTCTTGAGATTCAGGTGGCTGGGGAAAGGGGGATGGGCAGGGTGTGTGTGGGGGGTGGGTGGAGTGGGTGGGGTGGGGTGGGTGGGTGGGTGGGAGGGTGGGGGGACCAGCAGCAGCAGCTGCAGTACTGCCAGCAGAAGGGGCAGCACCATAAGTTGGTGTTGTCCTTATGCCCCGTTCTTGAGATTCAGGTGGCTGGGGAAGGGGGGATGGGCAGGGTGTGTGTGGGGGGTGGGTGGAGTGGGTGGGTGGAGTGGGTGGGTGGGTGGGGGGGGGGGGGGGGACCAGCAGCAGCAGTACTGCCAGCAGAAGGGGCAGCAGCATAAATTGGTGTTGTCCTTAAGCGCCGTTTTAGTGGGTCTGGTGGCTGAGGGAGGAGGAGGTGGGAGGGTGGGGGGGGGAGTGGGGGGGGGGGGGGGGGGCACCACCAGCAGTAGCAGCACTGCCAGCAGAAGGGGCAGCAACATAAATTGTTGTTGTCCTTATGCGCCGTTCTTGAGATTCAGGTGGCTGGGGAAGGGGGGATGGGATGGGGGGGTTGGGGTGGGTAGGTGGGTAGAATGTGAGGGTGAAATGTGTAGGGGTGGAGTGTGCGTGAGTGTGTGTGTGTGCGTTGTGTGTGTGTGTGTGTGGGGGGGGGGGGGGGGGGGGGGGGGGGGGGGGGGGCACCACTAGCAGCAGCAGCAGCAGCACTGTCAGCAGAAGGGGCAGCACTATAAATTGTTGTTGTCCTCATGCGCCGTTCTTGAGATTCAGGTGGCTGGGGAAGGGGGGGGGGGGGGGGGGGGGGGGAGGAGAGAGGAATGTGTAGGGATGGAGTGTGTGTGTGTGCGTGCGGGGGGTGGGGGGGAGGGGAGGGGGGGTGGGGAGAGGAATGTGTAGGGGGGGAGTGTGTGTGTTTGCGTGTGTGTGTGTGTGTGTGTGTGTGTGTGTGTGTGGGTGGGTGGGTGGGTAGACAAGGGGGGGGGGGTGGAGGCAAGCATTCACCAGGCATTTTAATTTCTCGCAAGCTGTAGTTGCCAAATGTAGGGCTGGCCCTTCGAACAGTGCAGATTCGCCAGAAATATGTAAATGTAGCAAGCAGAAGCATGCCTCGGTATGCGCTACCCCTCCGCGCTGGAGGGTTGCATCCCAATCGAGGCAAAGAAAACGAGGAGGAAAACGCTTTTGTCTGAGCATAATATAGCAGTGATACGCGCATTCAGATACCCCAGGCTGACTCGAAGAACAGGCTAGCGGATAAACGCACACGCAAGGAAGCCGGGGTGAGAAGAAGGAGAAAATTGCAATTTTGTAGCTTGGCTGAATATTATCCCAGTTTGGAGTTATCGCGTCCGCTGCGAATGCACTGCGACATGTTTTGGCCCCAAAAGAGAAAACGGGGTAGCAGTGTATGTCGCATAATACCAGATGTCCATTCTAAATACTTCGAATCTCCTTGAGGTATAGCATGGGCACCGACTCCGACACTTGGTACAACAACGCTTGTGCTTCCAGAGGCCTAGGACTCGCGAGAAAGCTGTGGGTCGCAGTGGTTCGAAATTGAGAGAGTGAGGTGCACATAGGGGGGGGGGGGGGGGGGGGGGGGGGGGGGGGGGGGGGGGGGGGCATTCAGTTGGCTATAGAAGCTCTGGCTAGACTCATGGGTGAGGTGCTGGCCTTCGTGATAGGGAGCAGTATATTGTGTACCATAGCAAATGTTTTATTCGGAACGAGATAGGCACTTCGAGGCGATGCGGGAGCAAAACGGGTGGGGCGACAAGGCGATGTGCATGGTACATGCCAGTGCAGGTCGCTGTCTTACCTCATCGACCTAATCGCATGTCAAGATATCAGCAAGGCTACGAGACAATATGTGCCAAAAATTATAGCTGGTGCACTTCGAAGAGTAACGGTCAGATTCTCGCTATAGCTAGCAGGAACTGGCAGGAACTGGCAAGAGCTTCTGGAGGCGATGTTCAGCTGATAACGATGGAGCTAGAATGTCGCACATAAGCAGAAGAGCAGTGGTAGCTTCGAGACGGGTGAGTTGAAGAAGCCCGGTGGAGGCGAAGTGTGAAGTGGCGTGGGCTCGATCAGTCGGTTGTACGTTTCCTGTTGTGGGATTATGTAAACCCCTCTATGTAACCCGTTTACGGTTATTCACTCTACCCCAGTGCAACCTCTGAACCCCAATAGTTTGGAAGGAAAAATATATGTCGATCCCGAGGGGGGGGGGGGCACACAAAAAAACTGACCCCATGCCCCAAATGTGTTGAGCTAGTTGAGAGGGTGACGACTCTTTTTTTGCCCAGAACAGCCCTGTATGTAGTTAGGGGCCTCCAAAGTTTGGGGGGGGGGGGGGGGGGGGGGGGGGGGGCTGGAATTTAAGACAAAATAGGTACTTTTCAAGATTTGTTCTCATAGCCCACAGAATGAAATGGGAGTGGAACTGGGGTGCTCCTCTACTAAAGACCAGTCTCCATTGGTGCTATGAGCCCCCCCCCAACCCCAACCCCAACCCCAACCCCAACCCAGCAGTACAAAACGAGGAAGTACAGATTCCGCAACGAACGTAGTGGTGCAGGCTCTTCTTTCTTCCCATCTATTCTTTCTATCTGGGTCCTTTTGATGTTGTTCGATGAACCCCTTCGCCTTAAGTTTACAAGATGTCCTACACTTCTGTTGTGAAGGGATCTACAGCCAAGTAGCCAACCATATCCTACTAATATATATCGGGTTTGATAAGTGATTGCTATTCAGCTAAGGTTTGAACTATTAATAGTTACTAACTGTAAAACTAATTAAGACTTAGTAAATAGTAGAAAATTAGAAATTTAGAAAACGTTGAATTCGAGGACTCGAGCAATGGAGCATCGCCATAACATATCCTACTAATATATATCGGTCATTATATCAATAGGCCTGTTGCATGCCTTATCTTCCTTTCTGATCCCGGCAAGACCCTCAAGTTCGTGTGGAGCTACCACTTTCTTCATCCCATGCAGTCTGTCCACCCAGCCCAGCAACTCAGCACGGACTACATTGAGACATTCGCCATGAGTGTGGCTGAGTTTAAGGGGGGTCATTGGCACGGAGCACAAGTCTAAAAGGCTTGATCAAAAGGTGCAAGAGGCGCAAGATATATTGCAGGCTGAGGCAGCCCTAGTAGAGGTTCCGGCATTGTTCGGAGTAGGGTGGTCAAGAAAGAGGAATAGGGAGAAGGAGGAAAAGAGGGAGAGGAAGAGGAAGAGGGAGAGGGAGGAGAAGGAGGAGAGGTAGAGGAGGGTGATGAGGATGAGGATGACCCCATGGCCTAAACCTCTAGGATAAATGAAAGGCTGTTCGCCTAGGTGATTGGTTGTAATAGTGCGAGCATGTGATTCGTATAGGCTGAGAATGAGATTGAGATAGGCCAAGCATGTTAATTTGATAGGCTAGGGCATATGGGACCTGGGGGGGCTAACCCCCAGGCCCTACCTCTCATGTAACATTGATGGTGATGATGGCACTTCGTCCGTGTGCCCACAAACGCTGATTGTGTAGTCCGATTTGCTTCTTCTTGCTCCACATTGGGTGCATGGTTATGGGAGCAGCACCAGTACGGTAGATAGGCCTTTTCAAGCTACGGTATACAAATGCACCCTACTTTGACCCCCTAATTATTATTGTGGGAGGAGATAATGGCCTCCACGTGGGTTCCTGAGCCGGTGGGTGGGTGGGTGGGTGGGTGGTAAACTCAGCCCTCTGAAGGAAAAAAGGGCATGGGGTAGGAGGGTAAAAAAAACCTCCTTCCCTTCCTTTCCTTCCTTCATAGGGTAAAGGAGGGTAAAAAAAACCTCCTTACCGTCCTTTCCTTCCTTCATAGGGTAAAAAAAAAAAAGAGAAGAGAAAAGAAAAAAAAGGAGATTCATATTGGGTCAGGCTTGTACGTTCGGTACGAACTTAATGAACCCTGTATCTCTGTAATACAGTTGTTGAAATGTTGACTCGTTTGAGCAACATTTGTATGTATATATCCACATACCAGATGCTGCTCTTAGGCCTTCTCAAGGTACTATTAGTACACCTGCTGGTGGTAAACCTTCGCCCAAACTGAAATGGAAAGACAACTATGCCCAGATTTATGCGCACACAATTAAGCGTGACCCAGACGTTAACCGATTACTTGACAATGCACTCCATAGCTCATCTATGGAAGATTCAGAGAAGGGGATTGCTAGTGCTATTGAACTAGCCATAAGCAAATGCACACCATGTCACAAACCTGTAGCTAAACGTAAGCACGGGCCCGTGAACGCATGGTTTGATGATGAATGCAATCGTGCTAGACAGGCAGCAAGCCAAGCAGAACATCAACATGGCTCTAGCTCTGACTTGGCTGGTTCTATGCACAAGGAGTACAAGAGGATTCTCAGAAGAAAGAAGAGGAAGTGGCTAGAAACACGCATGGAGAACCTTCATACGAATCTTCGGCATAATCCGAAAAGTTTTTGGAAAGACGTGCGTGAGCCTAACAAGGCCACTACGGCAGATATCACAATTCATGATTGGACTGATTATTTTGCAGACCTCTTTGATGTGCAAGTAGGTATTGATCCAAGTCTGGATGCTAGGGACTTTGTCCCTCAAGCTGATGGACCTCAGATAGAGGCCGCACCAACGTGGTTATGTCAAGACTTTACCACCCAAGAGGTGTTTTCTTTTCTCCAATCCCTACGGAAAAACTCCTCCCCCGGGGTAGATGGTATCCCTGCAGAATGGTACAGATTTGCTTCCCATGAGGCCAACTCCCGATTTGTACAAGCTATGACTAACCTGTTTAATCTCATCTGGAAGACCTCTTACCCTAGCCAATGGGCTGCAGCTGCCTTGGTACCCGTACCCAAATCCAAAGGCAGTGTTTATGACAAGGACAACTATCGAGGTCTTGCGGTGAGCAACTCCATAGGAAAGATCTTCTCCCTTTGCATGCTACGTAGACTAGATGATTGGTCAGAAGAATTCAACCTCAGAGCCGCTGGCCAATATGGATTTAGAAGTGGTAGGGGTACTGCGGATGCATCATTCATTCTTAACCATATTGTAGATAAATATAGAGAGAAGAAAAAACCACTCTTTGTGGCTTTTGTCGATTTCAAGAAGGCTTATGATTGGGTCAACAGAGACTTGCTATGGGATTGCTTAGCAAGGCTAGGAGTAAAAGACCCCTATCTTAGTATTCCGAAGTCCATGTATAATCATGTCGTTTTCCAAGTTCGCCTACATGGGGACATTGGATCCTCCTTTCCATCCCTTTTAGGAGTTTAACAAGGAGACCCCCTATCAGCTTTAATACACTCCGTGGAGTGGACAGAGATGAAAGCAGCGAAACAGACGCGCCAATCTATACACGGAGACGAGAATAACATTACAAGCACAGGAGACCCATCAAGGGGCACCAGCGGTCAAGGGGCGGCAGCCTGTAACCTGCGGCAGCCTGTCTAGAACCTAAGCCAGGAATCTTAAGCCGGGAGCCGGCAAGACAGCACGTGTCAGTAGAACCGGTGACGCAGCCAACAGGAAGCTGTCACTACGGGAAGCTGGCACAGTACTGGCAGAGCCGATAGTTCTAAGGAAGTACATAAGTAGTCACCAAGTCATAAAACGATCGAGTGAACCGCAATTGATGCTGATACTCCACCTATGACGCAGGTGACATACAATACTACTTCTCCACCTATGACACCAGGGTCAGAGAACGATAAACAGGTAGCAAACAAAAAAATTAAGGAACGGCTGAAAAACAAGAAACCAGAAGAAAGCCTTGACTAAAATAAAAGGATGAGAAAGGATGAACCTAAAACCACTGTGGTACTCCGAAAATGTAGCAGCAAAAAACTTGGGTCATACCGAGCTATGCTGAAAACAAAATGGAAATGTAACCATCCATGGTAAGCGCAAAAATACTATTCATCCAGAATAGTAGGCACCAAACCAGAAAATCACAGGGAGGCCAAACAGAAATCAATCCTAATACCAAAGGAAGCGGAACAACGGTGACTGAAAGAACCGAGAACTTAACCTAAAGAGAAGACTGAAATATCGTGTGAGAGCAGCACACGAGAGAATCAAAGCCCAAAGGACGCAGACAAGAGGACACTAAAGTCCACTATTAAAAAATAAAGTCGATGGAAAATCTACTACCTTAAAAAACTATTCTTAGCATAGAATTCATGACTAGGTTGGGATGAAAAAACCATGATGAACTGGTTTCTTACTCAAAGATGGAAGTAAGAAAAAATATAAAAGTTAATTATCATAAATCCCCAGCTACGGCACTAACTAAAACATTCTAGGAGGTGGGTATCGCACCGCAAAGAACTTGTGCACTCAAGACAAACCAAGCGCCTAACCCCAACAAACCAAACCTGCAGCTAATGAAAATCCAAAGGATGCGAAGGTAAATTGCAAGAAACTTGTAACCAACAAAGGAAACACAGTTCAATGAACAATAGAAGTTTAGATGTACAGACACAGTATGTGCGTGCTCATAAGTTGTCAAACGTTTTGTAGCTTATTCTGCTATTAGTACCTACTTACTCCACTACTTTTGAAACTCCCAGCCTTCCACCTCTCACTTTCTCGCATTCTGCATATCAAAAAATTCTCGACTATTTGCCCCATGTCCTGCCCGTGACGTCTAATGTGTTTAGGATTTGGTTGCTTATTGGTTTGAATGCCAGCGGTTGACCATAATTCAGATGCTACGTGTCCAAGCTGTCGAGACTCTGTGTTCAATCCTACGCACGCCAGGAACACGCCCAGCCGACTCTACAACCTAATTGGCAAAACACATTTCAGACCGCATATCACACTGCGATCACGTAATACGATATTGTATTAGGTAACAAGCGGCTTGTGTCCTGGGGGTCCCCAATTAATTGCCATAAATGTGGGGAATGAAGCCACATCAAGCTTGTATGCGGCTGACCGAACAAATTCCCCAAAATCAACCATTCCTCTGATTGGTTACATTTTGTGTGCATCAGATGCTTGCAAATAAAGCCCATCTACAAGACAGTCCAGGCACCTTTAATACCACTTCAAATTTAACAACCCTAAAATGTCAATTGTCGTTACTTCACAGTTAACAAAGCTACATCCATCGATTCAATTCAATTAAAACCAAATATATTGAATTCAAATGAATACAATTCTAATCAATTAAATGCTTTCAATTCAAGTCCAAACAATTCAATATTGATTCTATCAAATTAATTAAAAACATATTAATTAATGAATTCATGAATTAATACAATTTAATTAATTCCCCACTCCTATCCCCACTCCTATTCGGTCTGTTCATTGATAGAATTGAATCGTTCCTCCAATCCAAGCTCCCAAATGTAGGGGCTGAGCTTAGGGGAAAGATTCTGCAATTGTTACTTTATGCTGATGACCTAGCTATAATGGCAGAATCCCCGGCAGATATGCAAGCGATGCTTGACTGCCTGAGAGATTTCTGCGAGGCTACTAAGATGGCTGTGAATATAAAGAAAACTGAGATTGTCGTTTTCAACAAGCAATTCTGTGATGAGGCCCGTATGGATCCTGATTACAAATTTGTCTATGATGGAGCACAGCTTTCTACAAAGTTATCTTTTATCTACCTGGGATCCCTCTTTGTGGATGGTGACTCAAGCAATCGTGCAAAAGCTGCTTTTTCTAGGATGCTCGCTAAGGCCCAAAAGGCACACCACATGCTCCGTAGGCGATGCCATACTATGGAGATATACAATATTGATATTCTCACCCACCTGTTTGATTCTCTTGTACAACCTATCCTGAATTTTGGATGTGAGGTGCGGGCTCCTTCTATTCTGAACAACACACTTATCTCAAATGACCATGCTTGTGAGAAATGGCATAGAGGTATACTTAAACAAATGTTGGGTGTTTGCCAATCTACTACATCTAATATTATCATGGAAGAGCTGGGTAGAACCCCGTTGTGTTTTGCTTGGCTTAAACAAGCTTTGCGCTTCTGGAACAAGACCATACATAAAGAACCTGAGGATCTCATTAGCTCTTGAGGAATCTTTTGATTCCAACACTAGCTGGGTTCATGACTTACGTTGTGCTCTCCACAAGCTAGGATCCAGTAAAAACCTCAACATTTTGGAGGCTGTCGATGTCGAAGGTATTATGTCTGAAGTCTTTGAGTCATGCAGGTTTAAGTACCCAAGTGACACCAATGCAGTCAGAGACATCCCTGATGAGAAAAGGGTTGGCTTTAAACGCCTCCGATACCAAAAATGGTTCGCAGCCAACAGCAATGATGAGAATGGCTTGATTCCCTTTACATCTGCCTTACATAAGCAGGATCAGATTCGTTCTATAGCACAGTTTAGAATGGGTTCCCATTGGCTGAACACAGAAAGAATGAGGGTGGTGGATAGAGCACACATCCCTCGTGCAATGAGACACTGTCAAATGTGTGTGTTCCAAAAACCTGAGGATGAAATGCATATGTTTGAGTGCCCTTTTTATAATGATATCCGCCTCCGCTACCAGAAGCTGTTTACAGATATTTATAGGCATGTCCATGAGGATGCCGACTTAACCGTATGGAATGTGGAATTCTGCGATTCCACATTCAGAACCTTTATGAATGGAAATGGCACTAAGACTTTCTGGAGCAACCTAGCCGACTATCTTTCTACTTGTAGAAGAGCAAGACAGGAAGCCCTGGACTGCTTAGTGGCACCGTAATTTATTATCCCTTTTTTTCTTTTCTTCTTGTGACTTCTCATTTGTTAGCTTCTTACCTCCGCCACTGTAAGTGGTTGAGATCTGGGTCCGGCTCTAGGGGGTTTAATACCTACGCCACCAAAATGGTGGTTGGGAGCTTGGTTTGTTTGTCCTCGACACACCCCTGATGTAATGGGGTTTTTTGCTTTGTGGGTGCTTTTCTTTTTGTTTAAAGCACAGAGTCTCATACACCCTCGCGGTGTCAAGTAGACTTTAACATGTAATGTAATGTAATGTAATGTAATGTAATGTAATGTAATGTAATGTAATGTAATGTAATGTAATGTAATGTAATGTAATGTAATGTAATGTATGTATGTTACAGTCCAGGGGTAGGCCAAATAGGCTTAAGGGACTTGCCCAACCGTGATAGGAAGGGCTTAAAAAGAAAAGTCATCGAAGAACTGAACCCCAAACAATAGTTTTACCCACGGGGGCCCTGAGTTCGTGCTACAGTGATAATGTAATTGTAATACAGTTGTTGAAATATTGACCCGTTTGCAGTGTTTTTATTTTCAGCTAAAAGCAGCAGCTTCTGGGCAGCCCCCCTGACTGGCTGCAAACTACGGGTATGAGGTGTAGACGCATAGATAGGGCGCCGACTCTGAGGATTGAGGTTAGGGTCTTGGGTCAGACGGAGACTGGACACCGGGAATAGGATAGTAGGCTGTAAGACAGCTACCGCTGACAGCTATAATAACTTCAGCTCGTACCCAAAGGATTAAAAAGGGTCTTGAATTATCAAGGTAATGATAACGCCTGGTGGGGCGTGGTATTAAGGGAACCCGTCGTACGCGGGTAGGGAGCTGTCTTCTACCACAACTGGACAAGCTACCATCGCGGTTGACAACGACCTGCAAGTCTGCAACGCTCAGGGCGACCGTAGGAAGAATCGAACCTCAGACCCTGCATCCTCAAAGCGATTTTGTGTACCACTACCAATTGATTCGCTGAAAGGGGCTTTTGAATTATCATAGGACCACGGATTTGGGTATGGTAGGGTTAGCCATGTCATAGCGTTGTCGCTTCGAGTGGTGGTCGCTCATACCCAAAAGGGTCTTGGACCATCATAGGACCACTGATTCGGGTTTGCGTTCTCGCTTGGAGTGGAGGTCGCGGGGACGGCTGGCGTACCTGACGAGGGTCGGCTGGTCAGAAGGAAGGGCCGTTGCGTCCCAGGAAACAGGCTACCAGTATACGATTGGTTGCGTCTCAGGCAGCTGAGATGGGGGTCCTTCTGCAGTACCCTGGGTACGAGTAGAGCCTCGCCATGATGCAAAACTGGGGCAGAATATGCGAGAACAAGATATTGGGATCTTGCTTGACTCGGGACTCCTTGTTCGTTTTCATCCCATGTGATGGGTTGCTTGGCAGCACCACTAAGGGTTGGGGTACGAGTGTATGGCTGTCCTCGGATCGAATCTGGTAGGATACACGGTATGGCGCTCAGAGTCATGTAGATCTGCCAGGCAGGGTACTGTATTTTGTCAAATTGGTCAGCGCTTAAAGCCACACAGGTCAAATTGGTCAGCGCTTTGTAGTGCAAAAAGCGCAAAACTGCGCGCTGCGCCCACAGGGGGTTGAAAAACTGCGCGAAATGCGCAGTGGGGCTCAAAAGGCGTGCGCGAAATTGCTGCCGCGCGCGCTTCGCAGTATCCTGCTGCCAGGCATAGTTCCTCACCGTCTTCTCCACAAGTAGAGGAGCAGGAGGGCATGGCGCTCCAGGCTCAAGACGTACATGGAGTCCAGGCAATATTGCCTCTCCGAGTCAAGCTAGGTCAATAGAGCTTTCACTTGGTCCTCGCTGATAGGTATGGGGTTCAGTTCATCAGTGCTTTTTCTTTTTAAGCCCTTACTATACGGCTGGTCAAGTCCCTTTAGCCTATTCGGCCTACCCCTGGACTGTAATATATATGCATACATGGTATAGCCGGGGTCTCTTGGTAGCCTACCTCCCATAAGCTCCTCTTGTACCCTTGTTTGTCACGCTGTACCTCATAGCGCGTATCCTCCGGGTCGCTGGTTTGTGTCGGGATACCCCCACCTCCTGGGGTGAAAGTCCTTACACAACTTTTTTTTTTTAAAGCTATCACAAGGGTTGTCCTTGTTTGGGTGGATCATACGGACCACAGCGACCCAGCTCTTCCACGGCGGTCGATATGTACCCGAATGAAAAAAATCTCCAGATTTTACCCGAATGAAAAAATTACAAAATTTACCCGAATGAAAAAAATTACAAAATTTACCCGAATGAAAAAAATTACATTTTTTTTGATTGAGGGATTAGCCCGTCAAAACTGTGTGTCCGTGTGTGTGTGTGTGTGTGTCACAACCTACTTTGCAGGTTTCACTTCAAATCACAAAAAAACGAAACATTATACAACATATAACAATTATAAGACTTATTGATACCGGACATTTTCTCACGAGAACACACATGAGCATCGCAATTCAAGAAAAGGAGCTAAGGTTTGTGCTTTTTGGGCCAAAAGCTACAATGATTGGGTAACAATTGTCATCATTTCAAACTCGTACCATCCAATCATGTGCGCATACATAGGTTTTGGAATGGAATTGTCGTCAAAAAATCAAGGCGAAACATGCAAGCATCACAATGAACGAATCATTCTCCTAGGGCACTTGAGCTATTATTAGCACGGATTTCACCCACAACTCACCCGCAGGGCCGTGCGTGGGGTGGGCCAGGTTGGAAATCAAGCCACGCCAATTAACTAAGGTACTCATAATTCTCGTCATGTTCATGTTTCCAGCCTTGCAACTTGCACAATGAGCAATGCCATGGGAAACGAATACGAATCCATCTCACGCACTTGCGACCATCGTCCTGTAAACCATGGAGGTACAAACGTTCGCATGGGCACTTCCGAGGCCGCCAGCAATGGGACGGAATCGGACGCAGAGGGACGCATGGCATTCGAGTGAGACGCAGCCAACCTACTGAAGCTGCGTCTGCGACGCAACGGACCCTTCGACATTCCTTCGACGACGGAGGACGCAGTGTCCTGAACAATTCGCCTTGGTCCCACTGGCGTGCCACTGCGATGCTGCCACACTGCAAGTCTGCCACTGCCAGACTGTCGACCGGCCCCCCCACCGGCCCCCAACTACATCCGCAATCATCATCACCTGCACCTGGCCGCCGATCTCAGTCCCGATCAATTCTCAATCCCGATCAATTCTCGATCCCAATCAATTCTCAATACCGACGTTAGCCTGTCTTCCCTTCGCCTGCCTCTGCTTGCTTGCTGCTGATCACGACGAATTTTCGCCTCACTCTGCCTGCTTGCTGCCGCTTCCGACAATTCTCCTTCCCGTTAAAATCTCCTTCCAGATCAGCTCCCAATCCCGCTCAATTCACAATCCCGGCGTTCGCCTGTCTCCCCTTCCGCCTCCACCAGGTATCCCACCAACACCCACACACCATGTTCAATCCTTAACATGCACTCCCAATCGCACAGGGGTTAGGCCGCATTGAACTCAATCACGTCCACGTCCGAGTTCGGACCTCTCGACACTTCCCTTCCCACTTCTACCCACTTCTACACCCCCCCACTCCAATCCCATATTCCCATCCTCTCGCCCCTATACCCCACGCCAGCGTCCACCCCCGGACCTGTCAACCTTTCCTCCCACTCCCGCCTCAGATTTTCCTGGCCTGGGCTTTGCTCCCATTGCCCACACCCTTCCTCACTCCCCAGCCGTCATGGTGTAGCACAGCATGGTATGATTTGTACCTACATGCACGGTTTATTGGTGTAGTATGGCAAGGTGAAGCATAGCATGGCATGTAATGGTTTATACATGCCATGCATGCATGAATTGTACAATGGTAGTATGGTGTGGTATGGCATGGTGTAGCATAGCATGGTATGGTTTGTATCTACATGCATGGTATATTAGTATGGTATGGCATGGTGCAACATAGCATGGTTTGTTATGGTTTATACCAACATGCATTGTACAATGGTAGAATGGTGTGGTATGGAATGGTTTAACATAGCATTGTATGGTGTGTACGTACATGCATGGTATATTGGTATAGTATGGCATGTTGCAGCATAGCGGTCTAAATGGAAAGGAAGACAGATGGGATCCCTTCTTCGGGTGGCTGTGCATGCGTAGCCCCTTGTGTGTGCGTGTGTAAGTGTTTGGGTATGTGTGAATGTATGCATGGGGTTGTCTTGTAGTGCATGGATGGCCTGGTGTGTGTAAGGGTGAGTGTCTGATTGGGTTTTGTGTGTCGATGGGATTGTCTTGTAGTGCATGGATGGCCAGGTATCTGTATCTATGTACGGAAACAGATCTTTGTGGCAGTGCATGAGTAGCCATTTGTGTGTGCATGTGCCTGGGGTTGTCTTGTAGTGCATGGATGGCCAGGTGTGTGTATATGGTATGAACAATGCTGTGTGGCAGTGCATGTGCAGCCAGTTGTTCATTTGTGTGTTTCCATGCGTGAGTGTCGGGGTGTGTTTGTGTGTGCATGGGGTTGTCTTGTAGTGCTTGGATAGCCAGATGTTTGCACATATGCGTGCACAGTGCTGTTTGGCAGTGCATGGATAGCCAATTGTTTTGTGTGGGCATGTGTGTGTATTTGAGTGTGTTTGTGTTTGCATGGGGTTGTCTTGTAGTGCATGGATAGCCATATGTGCGTGTATTTGCGTGCACAGTGCTGTGTGGAAGTGCCAGAATAGCCAGATGTGTGTGTATGTGCATGCACAGTGCTGTGTGGCAGTGCATGGATAGCCAGATGTGTGTGTATGTGCATGCACAGTGCTGTGTGGCAGTGCTTGGATAGCCAGATGTGTGCGTATGTGCATGCACAGTGCTGTGTTGCAGTGCATGGATAGCCAGATGTGTGTGCATGTGCGTGCACAGTGCTGTGTGGAAGTGCATGGATAGCCAGATGTGTGTGTATGTGCGTGCACAGTGCTGTGTGGCAGTCCATGGATTGCCTCATGAGTGTGTATGTGCATGCACAGTGCTGTGTGGCAATGCATGGATAGCCATATGTGTGTGTATGTGTGTTCACAGTGCTGCGTGGCAGTGCAGGGTAGCCAGATGTGTGTGTATGTGCTTGCACAGTGCTGTGTGGAAGTGCATGGATAGCCAGATGTGTGTGTATGTGCGTGCACAGTGCTGTGTGGCAGTGCATGGATAGCAATTTGTATTGTGCGTGTATGCGTGCGTATTTGAGTGTGTTCGTGTTTGCATGGGGTTGTCGTGTAGTGCATGGATAGCCAGATGTGTTTGATTGTGGTAGCACATGGCTGTGCGACAATGTATGTGTAGCCAGTTGTTTTGTGTGTGCATGCTTGAGTGGCTGAATGTGTTTGTGTTTTCGTGTGGTAATGTAGTGCATGGTTAGCCAGATGTGTGTGTATGTGCGTGCACAGTGCTGTGTGGCAGTGCATTGATAGCCAGCTATGTGTGTGTATGTGCGTGCGCAGTGCTGTGTCGCAGTGCTAGGTAGCCACATGTGTATGTTCATGCAAAGTGCTGTGTGGTAATGCATGTATAGCCAGCTATGTGTGTATGTGCGTGCACAGTGCTGTGTCGCAGCGCATGGATAGCCAGATGTGTGTGAATGTGCCTGCGTAGTGCTGTGTGGCAGTGCATGGATAGCTAGATGTCTGTGTATGTGCGTGCTCATAAGTTGTCAAACGTTTTGTAGCTTATTCTGCTATTAGTACCTACTTACTCCACTACTTTTGAAACTCCCAGCCTTCCACCTCTCACTTTCTCGCTTTCTGCATATCAAAAAATTCTCGACTATTTGCCCCATGTCCTGCCCGTGACGTCTAATGTGTTTAGGATTTGGTTGCTTATTGGTTTGAATGCCAGCGGTTGACCATAATTCAGATGCTACGTGTCCAAGCTGTCGAGACTCTGTGTTCAATCCTACGCACGCCAGGAACACGCCCAGCCGACTCTACAACCTAATTGGCAAAACACATTTCAGACCGCATATCACACTGCGATCACGTAATACGATATTGTATTAGGTAACAAGCGGCTTGTGTCCTGGGGGTCCCCAATTAATTGCCATAAATGTGGGGAATGAAGCCACATCAAGCTTGTATGCGGCTGACCGAACAAATTCCCCAAAATCAACCATTCCTCTGATTGGTTACATTTTGTGTGCATCAGATGCTTGCAAATAAAGCCCATCTACAAGACAGTCCAGGCACCTTTAATACCACTTCAAATTTAACAACCCTACAAAATGTCAATTGTCGTTACTTCACAGTTAACAAAGCTACATCCATCGATTCAATTCAATTAAAACCAAATATATTGAATTCAAATGAATACAATTATAATCAATTAAATGCTTTCAATTCAAGTCCAAACAATTCAATATTGATTCTATCAAATTAATTAAAAACATATTAATTAATGAATTCATGAATTAATACAATTTAATTAATTCCCCACTCCTATCCCCACTCCTATTCGGTCTGTTCATTGATAGAATTGAATCGTTCCTCCAATCCAAGCTCCCAAATGTAGGGGCTGAGCTTAGGGGAAAGATTCTGCAATTGTTACTTTATGCTGATGACCTAGCTATAATGGCAGAATCCCCGGCAGATATGCAAGCGATGCTTGACTGTCTGAGAGATTTCTGTGAGGCTACTAAGATGGCTGTGAATATAAAGAAAACTGAGATTGTCGTTTTCAACAAGCAATTCTGTGATGAGGCCCGCATGGATCCCGATTACAAATTTGTCTATGATGGAGCACAACTTTCTACAAAGTTATCTTTTATCTACTTGGGATCCCTCTTTGTGGATGGTGACTCAAGCAATCGTGCAAAAGCTGCTTTTTCTAGGATGCTCACTAAGGCCCAAAAGGCACACCACATGCTCCGTAGGCGATGCCATACTATGGAGATATACAATATTGATATTCGCACCCACCTGTTTGATTCTCTTGTACAACCTATCCTGAATTTTGGCTGTGAGGTGTGGGCTCCTTCTATTCTGAACAGCACACTTATCTCAAATGACCATGCTTGTGAGAAATGGCATAGAGGTATACTTAAACAAATGTTGGGTGTTTGCCAATCTACTACATCTAATATTATCATGGAAGAGCTGGGTAGAACCCCGTTGTGTTTTGCTTGGCTTAAACAAGCTTTGCGCTTCTGGAACAAGACCATACATAAAGAACCTGAGGATCTCATTAGAATGGCTCTTGAGGAATCTTTTGACTCCAACACTGGCTGGGTTCATGACTTGCGTTGTGCTCTCCACAAGCTAGGATCCAGTAAAAACATCAACATTTTGGAGGCTGTCGATGTCGAAGGTATTATGTCTGAAGTCTTTGAGTCATGGAGGTTTAAGTACCCAAGTGACACCAATGCAGTCAGAGACATCCCTGATGAGAGAAGGGTTGGCTTTAAACGCCTCCGATACCAAAAATGGTTCGCAGCCAACAGCAATGATGAGAATGGCTTGATTCCCTTTACATCCGCCTTACATAAGCAGGATCAGATTCGTTCTATAGCACAGTTTAGAATGGGTTCCCATTGGCTGAACACAGAAAGAATGAGGGTGGTGGATAGAGCACACATCCCTCGTGCAATGAGACACTGTCAAATGTGTGTGTTCCAAAAACCTGAGGATGAAATGCATATGTTTGAGTGCCCTTTTTATAATGATATTCGCCTCCGCTACCAGAAGCTGTTTACAGATATTTATAGGCATGTCCATGAGGATACCAACTTAACCGTATGGAATGTGGAATTCTGCGATTCCACATTCAGAACCTTTATGAATGGAAATGGCACTAAGTCTTTTTGGAGCAACCTAGCCGACTATCTTTCTACTTGTAGAAGAGCAAGACAGGAAGCCCTGGACTGCTTAGTGGCACCGTAATTTATCATCCCTTTTTTTCTTCTTCTTGTGACTTCTCATTTGTTAGCTTCTTACCTCCGCCACTGTAAGTGGTTGAGATCTGGGTCCGGCTCTAAGGGGTTTAATACCTACGCCACCAAAACGGTGGTTGGGAGTTTGGTTTGTTTGTCCTCGACACACCCCTGATGTAATGGGGTTTTTTGCTTTGTGGGTGCTTTTTCTTTTTGTTTAAAGCACAGAGTCTCATACACCCTCGCGGTGTCAAGTAGACTTTAACATGTAATGTAATGTAATGTAATTGAATTAAAGTAAAGTAACAATTAATTAAATATAATTTAATTCATGATTGAATTAATTGAATAGTACCAATGACTTCAAAATAATTTTATTAATTCATTTTAATCGTGTTATTAATGAATTAATTCAATTCATTTAATTAATTAAACATTTATACAATTATAATAAATACAATTATGCAATTAAATCCGAATTAAATTCTTAATTAAATTCATGATTATTTCAAACATTTTCATTCGGGACGCGCCTCCAGGCGCCCTTTATTTGATTGAGGGATTAGCCTGTCAAAAATGTCCGTGTGTGTGTGTGTGTGTGTGTGTGTGTGTGTCACAACCTACTTTTCAGGTTTCACTTCAAATCACAAAAAAACGAAACATTTTATAAGATATCCCAAATATAAGACTTATTGATACCGGAGATATTCTCACAAGACCACATATGAGCATCGCAATTCAAGAAAAGGAGCTAAGGTTTGTGCTTTTTGGGCCAAAAGCGACAATTATTGGGTAACATTTTTCACCATTCCAAATTCGTACCATCCAATCATGTGCGCATACATTGGTTTGGGAATGGAATTGTCGTCAAAAAATCGAGGCGAAACATGTAAGCATCACAATGGACGAAACATTCCCCTAGGGCACTTCGAGCTATTATTAGCACGGACTTCACCCACAACTCAGCCGCAGGGCCGTGCGTGGGGTGGGACGGGTGCGTGGGGTGGGCCTACGGATATGTACTGTGTACTTCTAAATCACGTAATGTTCATGTTTCCAGCCTCGCGAGCTTGCACAATGAACAATTAAATGGGCAACGATAACATATCCAGCTCACACACTTGCGGAGCTTGGAATTAAGCACCAGCGACTTTCGAGTTGCAAACTATGGAGGTACCATCATTCGCATGGGCCAAGCCGCCCCCATTTGTATTGCCGAGGCGAAATGGACCACGCCACCGCGCCATACGTTACCCCTCCCTGGCAGACGGCCTAGGATCGCCAGGGACCCGCTCTTCGCTTGTTTCCCCTCCTCGCCCATTCTCGCAGGCTTATTCAGTTGAAGTTTCTCAATTATTAGCTTTCGACACGCGCCTAGGACTTGTCTTTGAACCAATTCTTCGCAATTCTTGATGCCCCCCTCAGTTCAACTCTGATAGTCGCCCATCGCCTCATTAAGCGCGCGCGGTTCCCTGCTTCGCATGCAGCTGAGACAACATGGGAAGGATCATGCTACCACCCCTTGCTCTACCTGCATGGTAAATTTGGTATGGTACTGCATGGTGCAGAATAGCATGACATTGAATGGTTTATACCTACATGCATGGTACAATGGTAGATTAGTATGGTATGGCCTGGTGCAGCATAGCACTGCATGTTATGGTTTATACCAACATGCATGGTACAATGGTATAATAGTGGGGCATGGCAAGGTGTAGCATAGCATTGTATGATGTGTACCTACATGCATGGTATATTGGTATAGTATAGAGTGATGGTTGTGAAATATATGATTCTAATTGTAGGAGTGATGATGATGGTCATGGTGAGATTGTTAGTACTGATGGTGTTAATGAGAAGATGATTGCGATCGTGTTATGTGGTGTTGTAGTGCGTGATATTTATTCGAGCTTCAGTAGTGTTTGGGTTTTGCTGCAGTTGGATAGCCAGTTATGTGTGTGTTCAAGGTGTGTCTGAGTGTGTTTGTGTGTGCGCATGGGTAGTGATGGAAGCCAGTTGCTGTGGTGTGAGTGCATGGGTGGCATGGATAGCCCCAGTGTGTGTGGATGAGTGCCTCGATGTGCTGGTATGTGTCAATAGGATTGTCTTTAGTGCATGGGGAGGCGAGGTGTGTGTTTATGTAAGTGGGCGGGTGTGGCAGTGCATGCGTATAGCCCTTGCTGTGTGCGTGTGTGAGCGTTGGGGTACGGTAGTGTGAATGTATGATGGGGGTGTAGTATGCATGGTGGAGTTGTGTGTGTGTGCGTGGTGTGGATTGGGTGTGGTGGTCCAGAATTGTCTTCGTGAGTGCAATGATATGGGATGACCAGGTGTGTGTAAACGTGTACGGAGGAAAAGTCTGCGTGAGTGATTGTGTTTAGCCCGATGGGTGTGCATGTGCCTGGGGTTGTCGTATAGTGCAGGATGGCAAGGTGGGGTATTGCGCTCCATGAACAGTGCTGTTTGGATGTGCAGTGCACCAGTGGTCGTTGTGTGTTTGCTGGTGCGTGTCCTGCTGGTGTTGTGTGTTGCTGGGATTGTTTGTATTGCGGATAGCCAGATGTGGCATATGCTGCGTGCACAGTCGTGTTGTGGCCAGTGCATGGTAGCGATGGTAATTGTGCATGAACAGGCTGGTTGCAGGCATGGAAGCCAGATGTGTCGTATGTGCTGAACCAGTGACTGTGTGTCGGATAGTGAAATGGATAGCAGATGTGTGTGTAGTGTGTTGCACAGTGCTGTGTGGAAGTGCATGGAAATAATTTGTATTGCATATCCGTGTATTTGAGGTGTTGTGTTTGCATAGGGGTGTTTATAGTTGCCCACGTGGACAGCCAGATGGTGTTGATGTACTGAAGACATGGAAGTTGTCTGTTGTAGCAGTTGTTTGTGTGCATGCTGAGGCTGAATTTTTTTTTTTTCCATTTTGGTTTTCTTGTGGTTGCTTCCGCTCTTTTTTTTTCTTTTTCTGCCCTTTCTTTTTTTACTTTCCCTTTATCTCCCATTGTTTTTTCTTTTTCGTTCCCCCTTTCTTTTGTCCGTTTTTTGCTTTCACCACATCTGGCAAACCTTGCACTACAAGACAACCACTGCAAACACAAACACATTCAGCCAATCAAGCATGCACGCACAAAACAACTGGCTTCACAACACTCCGCACAGCCATGTGCTAGTACATTCGCACACATCTGGCTATCCTGCACTACACGACAACCCCATGCAACACAAACACACTCAAATACACACGCATGCACGCACAAAACAAATTGCCATCCAACCACTGCTACACAGAACTGTGCACGCACATACACACACAACTGGCTATCCATGCATTGCAACAAGCACTGTGCACGCACATACACACACCTCTGGCTATGCATGCACCACAAGACAACCACATGCAAACACAAACACATTCAGCCAATCAAACATGCACATACAACAACTGGCTACACAGACACTGTCGACTGTTATGTGCTAGTACATACACACACATCTGGCTGTCCATGCGCTATAAGACAACCCCATGCAAACACAAAACACACTCAAATACACGGATATGCAATACAAATTAATATCCATGCACTTCCACACAGCACTATGCACGCAAATACACACACATCTGGCTATCCATGCACTACCACACAGCACTGTGCACGCACATACAAAAACATCTGGCTATTCATGCACTGCAACACAGCACTGTGCATGCACAAATTACACATCTGGCTATCCATGCACTGCCACACAGCACTGTGCACGCACATACACACACATCTGGCTATGCATGCACTGCAACACAGCACTGTGCATGCGCATACACACACATCTAGCTATACATGCACTGCAACACAGCACTGTGCACGCACACACACACACATCTGGCTATCCATGCACCAGAAGACAACCACATGCAAACACAAACACATTCAGCCACTCAAGCATGCACACACAAAACAACTGGCTACAAATATATTGCCGCACGGCCATGTTTTTAGAACGTACACACACGTCTGGCTATCCATGCACTACAAGACAACCCCATGCAAACATGAACACACTCAAATACAACACCATGCACGCACAAAACAATTTGCTATCCATGCATTGCCACACGCCTGTGCACGCACTTACACCACATGTGGCTATCCATGCACTGCCAAACAACAACTGTGCACCCACATACACACACATAGATGGCTACCATGCACTACCACACGCACTGCGCACGCACATACACACTTTGGCTATCGATGCACTACACCACCAGCACTGCGCACGCACATCGCACACATGAGGCTATACATGCACTGCCCACACAGCACCGGTAAGTACTTACACACACATCTGGCTATCCATGCATTGCCACACAGCACTGTGCACGTACATACACACAATCTGGCAAACCTTGCACTACAAGACAACCACTTGCAAACACAAACACTTCAGCCAATCAAGCATGCACGCACAAAACACTGGCTTCACATACACTGCCGCACAGCCATGTGCTAGTACATTCGCACACATCTGGCTATCCATGCACTACACGACAACCCCATGCAAACCAAACACACTCAAATACACACGCATGCACGCACAAAACAAATTGCCATCCAACCACTGCCACACAGAACTGTGCACGCACATACACACACAACTGGCTATCCATGCACTGCAACACAGCACTGTGCACGCACCTACCACACCTCTGGCTATGCATGCACCCACAAGACACCACATGCAAACACAAACACATTCAGCCAATCAAGCATGCACACACAAAACAACTGGCTACACAGACACTGTCGCACTGTTATGTGCTAGTACATACACACACATCTGGCTGTCCATGCACTATAGACAACCCCATGCAAACACAACACACTCAAATCACGGATGCAATACAAATTAATATCCATGCACTTCACACAGCACTGTGCACGCACATACACACCCATCTGGCTATCCATGCACTATCACACAGCACTGTGCACGCCATACACAAACATCTGGCATCCATGCACTGCAACACAGCACTGTGGCATGCACAAATTACCCATCTGGCTATCCATGCATCCACACAGCACTGTGCACGCACATATGCACACATCTGGCTATCCATGCAATACAAGACAAATCCATGCACACACAAACACACCCAGACCATCACCATGCAAACACACAAACGAACACTGGTTGCACATGCACATCCAAACAGCACTGTTCATACCAAATACACACACCTGGCCATCCATGCACTATAAGAAACCCCAGGCACATGCACACACATCTGGCTACACATGCACTGCCACACAGATCTGTTTCCGTACACATTGTACAACACACCTGGTCATCCATGCACTACAAGACAATTCATGGACAAACACAACCAATCACACGCACCACACACACACCAAGCCATCCATGCAATACAAGACAACCCCATGCATACATTCACACATACCCCAACACTCCACACACCCACACACAGGGCTACGCATGCACTGCCACACCGCCCTACTTACATAAAACACACACCTCGCCATCCCCATGCACTAAAAGACAATCCTATTGAACACAAACAACACACTCAGGCACTCACCCACACACACTGGCTATCCATGCACTACACCATGCACTCACACACACTGGCTATCCATTCACTACCACCTGCACAACACAACACACACTCAGACACACCTTGACACACACATAAATGGCTACCAACTGCAGCAAAACCAAACACTACGTGAAGCTCGAATAAATATCACGCACTACACACACTCACATAACACGATCGCAATCATTCTCATTAACACCATCAGTACTAACAATCTCACCATGACCATCATCATCACTCCTACAATTAGAATCATATATTTCACAACCATCACTCTATACTATACCAATATACCATGCATGTAGGTACACATATACAATGCTATGCTACACCTTGCATGCCCACTATTATACCATTGTACCATGCATGTTGGTATAAACTAACATGCAGTGCTATGCTGCACCCAGGCATACCATACTAATCTACCATTGTACCATGCATGTAGTTAAACCATTCAATGTCATGTATTCTGCACCATGCAGTACCATACCAAATTATTACCATGCAGGTAGAGCAAGGGGTTGGTAGCATGATCCTTCCCATGTTGTCTCAGCTGCATGCGAAGCAGGGAAACCGCGCGCGCTTAATGAGGCGATGGGCGACTATCAGAGTTGACTGAGGGGGCATCAAGAATTGCGAAGAATGGTTCAAAGACAAGTCCTAGGCGCGTTGTCGAAAGCTAATAATTGAGAAACTTCAACTGAATAACCTGCGGAATGGCGAGGAGGGGAAACAAGCGAAGAGCGGTCCCTGGCGATCCTAGGCCGTCTGCCAGGGAGGGTAACGGTATGGCGCGGTGGCGTGGTCCATTTCGCTCGGCAATACAAATGGGGGCGGCTTGGCCCATGCGAATGATGGTACCTCCATAGTTTGCAACTCGAAAGTCGCTGGTGCTTAATTCCAAGCTCCGCAAGTGGTGTAGAGCTGGATATGTTATCGTTGCCCATTTAATTGTTCATTGTGCAGCTCGCGAGGCTGGAAACATAACATTAACGTGATTTAGAAATACACAGTACATATCCGTAGGCCCACCCCACGCACCCGTCCCACCCCACCACGGCCCGCGGCTGAGTTGTGGGTGAAGTCCGTGCTATAATAGCTCAAGTGCCTAGGGGAATGTTTCGTCCATTGTGATGCTTACATGTTTCGCCTCGATTTTTGTGACGACAATTCCATTCCCAAACCAATGTATGCGCACATGTTGGATGGTACGAATTGGAATGGTGAAAATGTTACCCAATAATTGTCGCTTTTGGCCAAAAAACACAAACCTTAGCTCCTTTTCTTGAATTGCGATGCTCATATGTGGTCTTGTGAGAATATCTCCGGTATCAATAAGTCTTATATTTGGATATCTTATAAATGTTTCGTTTTTTTGTGATTTGAAGTGAAACCTGAAAAGTAGGTTGTGACACACACACACACACACACACACACACACACGGACATTTTTGACAGGCTAATCCCTCAATCAAATAAAGGGCGCCTGGAGGCGCGTCCCGAATGAAATGTTTGAAATAATCATGAATTTAATTAAGAATTTAATTCGGATTTAATTGCATAATTGTATTTTTTGTTTGTTTATTTTTGTTGAATTTTCTTAATCACGATTTGAATTATAATTTTTTGGTCTTGGTACACTTTCTTCTTCATGTTCTTTATATTTATTATTGTTCTATTTTTTCTTCATTCATTACACTTCATGTTAAGTCTACCTTGCACCCCGCGAGGGTGTATGAGACTCTGTGCTTTACAAAAAGAAAAGCAACCCACAGCAAAAAACCCCATTACATCAGGGTGTGTCGAGGACAAACAAACAAACTCCCCCACCGTTTGGTGGCGTAGGTATTAAACCCCTTAGAGCCGACCCAGATCTCAACCACTTACAGTGGCGGAGGTAAGAAGCTAACAATGAGAATCACAAAGAAGAAGAAAAAAAGGGATATAAATTACGGTGCCACTAAGCGTCCAGGGCTTCCTGTCTTGCTCTTCTACAGTAGAAAGATAGTCGGCTAGGTTGCTCCAAAAAGATTAGTGCCATTTCCATTCATAAAGGTTCTGAATGTGGAATCGCAGAATTCCACACCATACGGTTAAGTTGGTATCCTCATGGACATGCCTATAAATATCTGTAAACAGCTTCTGGTAGCGGAGGCGAATATCATTATAAAAAGGGCACTCAAACATATCATTCATCCTCAGGTTTTTGGAACACACACATTTGACAGTGTCTCATTGCACGGGGGGATGTGTGCTCTATCCACCACCCTCATTCTTTCTGTGTTCAGCCAATGGGAACCCATTCTAACTGTGCTATAGAACGAATCTATCCTGCTTATGTAAGGCGGATGTAAAGGGAATCAAGCCATTCTCATCATTGCTGTTGGCTGCGAACCATTTTTGGTATCGGAGGGCGTTTAAAGCCAACCTTTCTCTCATCAGGGATGTCTCTGACTGCATTGGTGTCACATTGGGTACTTAAACCTCCATGACTCAAAGACTTCAGACATAATACCTTCGACATCGACAGCCTCCAAAATGTTGAGTTTTTACTGGATCCTAGCTGTGGAGAGAGCACAACGCAAGTCATAACCACAGCCAGTGTTGGAGTCAAAAGATTCCTCAAGAGCCATTCTAATGAATCCCAGGTTCTTTATGTATGGTCTTGTTCCAGAAGCGCAAAGCTTGTTTAAGCCAAGCAAAACACAACGGGGTTCTACCCAGCTCTTCCATGATATATTAGATGTAGTAGATTGGCAAACACCCAACATTTGTTTAAGTAACCTCTATGCCATTTCTCACAAGCATGGTCATTGAGATAAGTGTGCTGTTCAAATAGAAGGAGCCCACACCTCACAGCCAAAATTCAGGATAGGTTGTACAAGAGAATCAAACAGGTGGGTGCGAATATCAAATTTGTAATCTCCATAGTATGGCATCGCCTACGGAGCATGTGGTGTGCCTTTTGGGCCTAGGGAGCATCCTAAAAAAGCAGCTTTTGCACGATTGCTTGAGTCACCACCACAAAGAGGGATCCCAAGTAGATAAAAGATAACTTTGTAGAAAGTTGTGCTCCATCATAGACAAATTTGTAATCGGGATCCATGCGGGCCTCATCACAGAATTGCTTGTTGAAAACGACAATCTCAGTTTTCTTTATATTCACAGCCATCTTAGAGCCTCACAGAAATCCTCAGACAGTCAACATCGCTTGCATATCTGCCGGGATTCTGCCATTATGCTAGGTCATCAGCATAAAGTAACAATTGCAGAATCTTTCCCCTAAGCTCAGCCCCTACATTTGGGAGCTTGGATTGGAGGAACGATTCAATTCTATCAATGAACAGACCCGAATAGGAGTGGGGAATAGGAGTGGGGAATTAATTAAATTGTATTAATTCATGAATTCATTAATTAATATGTTTTTAATTAATTTGATAGAATCAATATTGAATTGTTTGGATTGAATTGAAAGCATTTAATTGATTATATGTATTCATTTGAATTCAATATATTTGGTTTTAATTGAATTGAATCGATGGATGTAGCTTTGTTAACTGTGAAGTAACGACAATTGACATTTTGTAGGTTGTTAAATTTGAAGTGGTATTAAAGGTGCCTGGACTGTCTTGTAGATGGGCTTTATTTGCAAGCATCTGATGCACACAAAATGTAACCAATCAGAGGAATGGTTGATTTTGGGGATTTGTTCGGTCTCAGCCGCATACAAGCTTGATGTGGCTTCATTCCCCACATTATGGCAATTAATTGGGACCCCCAGGACACAAGCCCTTGTTACCTAATACAATATCGTATTACGTGATCGCAGTGTGATATGCGGTCTGAAATGTGTTTGCCAATTAGGTTGTAGAGTCGGCTGGGCGTGTTCCGGCGTGCGTAGGATTGAACACAAAGTCCCGACAGCTTGGACACGTACATCTGAATTATGGTCAACCGCTGGCATTCAAACCAATAAGCAACCAAATCCTAAACACATTAGACGTCACGGGCAGGACATGGGGCAAATAGTCGAAATTTTTTGATATGCAGAAAGCGGAAAGTGAGAGGTGGAAGGCTGTGCTTTATGTACGTTGCACATGCGTGCTGGACAATGCCATGGTAGCCAGATGTGTGTTAAGGATTAGCGGATGCTGTGTGGCAGTCAGTGGAATGTCTCCTCATGTGTGTGCATGTGCGTGCGCAGTGCTGTGTGGCAGTGCATCGATAGCCAAATGTGTTGTGTATGTGCGTGCGCAGTGCTGTTTGGTAGTGCAGGGTAGCCAGCTATGTGTGTGTATGTGGGTGCACAGTGTTGTGTGGCAGTGCATGGATAGCCACATGTGTGTGTAAGTGCGTGCACAGTGCTGTGTGGCAATGCATGGATAGCAAATTGTTTTGTGCGTGCATGTGTTTGTATTTGAGTGTGTTCATGTTTGCATGGGGTTGTCTTGTAGTGCATGGATAGCCAGATGTGTGTGTACGTTCTAGAAACATGGCCATGCGGCAATGTATGTGTAGCCAGTTGTTTTGTGTGTGCATGCTTGAGTGGCTGAATGTGTTTGTGTTTGTATGTGGTTGTCTTCTGGTGCATGGATAGCCAGATGTGTGTGTGTGTGCGTGCACAGTGCTGTGTTGCAGTGCATGCATAGCCAGATGTGTGTGTATGTGCGTGCACAGTGCTGTGTTGCAGTGCATGGATGGCAATTTGTTTGGTGCGTGCATGCGTGCCTGTGTATTTGAGTGTGTTTGTGTTTGCATGGGGTTGTGTTGTAGTGCATGGATAGCTAGATGTGTGCGTATGTGCGTGCGCAGTGCTGTGTGGCAGTGCATGGAAAGCCACATGTGTGTATGTGCGTGCGCAGTGCTGTGTGGTAGTGCATGGGTAGCCAGCTATGTGTGTGTATGCGCGTGCACAGTGTTGTGTGGCAGTGCATGGATAGCCACATGTGTGTGTAAGTGCGTGCATAGTGCTGCGTGGCAATGCATGGATAGCAAATTGTTTTGTGCGTGCATGTGTTTGTATTTGAGTGTGTTCATGTTTGCATGGGGTTGTCTTGTAGTGCATGGATAGCCAGATGTGTGTGTACGTTCTAAAAACATGGCCGTGCGGCAATGGCGATGTAGCCAGTTGTTTTGTGTGTGCATGCTTGAGTGGCTGAATGTGTTTGTGTTTGCATGTGGTTGTCTTCTGGTGCATGGATAGCCAGATGTGTGTTTGTGTGCGTGCACAGTGCTGTGTTGCAGTGCATGTATAGCTAGATGTGTGTGTATGTGCATGCACAGTGCTGTGTGGCAGTGCATGGATAGCCAGATGTGTAATTTGTGCATGCACAGTGCTGTGTTGCAGTGCATGAATAGCCAGATGTTTTTGTATGTGCGTGCACAGTGCTGTGTGGTAGTGCATGGATAGCCAGATGTGTGTGTATTTGCGTGCACAGTGCTGTGTGGAAGTGCATGGATATTAATTTGTATTGCATATCCGTGTATTTGAGTGTGTTTGTGTTTGCATGGGGTTGTCTTATAGTGCATGGACAGCCAGATGTGTGTGTATGTACTAGCACATAACAGTGCGACAGTGTCTGTGTAGCCAGTTGTTTTGTATGTGCATGCTTGATTGGCTGAATGTGTTTGTGTTTGCATGTGGTTGTCTTGTGGTGCATGCATAGCCAGAGGTGTGTGTATGTGCGTGCACAGTGCTGTGTTGCAATGCATGGATAGCCTGTTGTGTGTGTATGTGCGTGCACAGTTCTGTGTTGCAGTGGTTGGATGGCAATTTGTTTTGTGCGTGCATGCGTGTGTATTTGAGTGTGTTTGTGTTTGCATGGGGTTGTCGTGTAGTGCATGGATAGCCAGATGTGTGCGAATGTACTAGCACATGGCTGTGCGGCAGTGTATGTGAAGCCAGTTGTTTTGTGCGTGCATGCTTGATTGGCTGAATGTATTTGTGTTTGCAAGTGGTTGTCTTGTAGTGCAAGGTTTGCCAGATGTGTGTGTATGTACGTGCACAGTGCTGTGTGGCAATGCATGGATAGCCAGATGTGTGTGTAAGTACTTACGCGGTGCTGTGTGGCAGTGCATGTATAGCCACATGTGTGTGCATGTGCGTGCGCAGTGCTGTGTGGCAGTGCATCGATAGCCAAATGTGTGTGTATGTGCGTGCGCAGTGCTGTGTGGTAGTGCATGGATAGCCATCTATGTGTGTGTATGTGCGTGCACAGTGTTGTTTGGCAGTGCATGGATAGCCACATGTGTGTGTAAGTGCGTGCACAGTGCTGTGTGGCAATGCATGGATAGCAAATTGTTTTGTGCGTGCATGTGTTTGTATTTGAGTGTGTTCATGTTTGCATGGGGTTGTCTTGTAGTGCATGGATAGCCAGATGTGTGTGTACGTTCTAAAAACATGGCCGTTCGGCAATGTATGTGTAGCCAGTTGTTTTGTGTGTGCATGCTTGAGTGGCTGAATGTGTTTGTGTTTGTATGTGGTTGTCTTCTGGTGCATGGATAGCCAGATGTGTGTGTGTGTGTGCGTGCACAGTGCTGTGTTGCAGTGCATGTATAGCTAGATGTGTGTGTATGTGCATGCACAGTGCTGTGTTGCAGTGCATGCATAGCCAGATGTGTTTGTATGTGCGTGCACAGTGCTGTGTTGCAGTGCATTGATGGCAATTTGTTTGGTGCGTGCATGCGTGCCTGTGTATTTGAGTGTGTTTGTGTTTGCATGGGGTTGTGTTGTAGTGCATGGATAGCTAGATGTGTGCGTATGTGCGTGCGCAGTGCTGTGTGGCAGTGCATGGAAAGCCACATGTGTGTATGTGCGTGCGCAGTGCTGTGTGGTAGTGCATGGGTAGCCAGCTATGTGTGTGTATGCGCGTGCACAGTGTTGTATGGCAGTGCATGGATAGCCACATGTGTGTGTAAGTGCGTGCACAGTGCTGTGTGGCAATGCATGGATAGCAAATTGTTTTGTGCGTGCATGTGTTTGTATTTGAGTGTGTTCATGTTTGCATGGGGTTGTCTTGTAGTGCATGGATAGCCAGATGTGTGTGTACGTTCTAAAAACATGGCCGTTCGGCAATGTATGTGTAGCCAGTTGTTTTGTGTGTGCATGCTTGAGTGGCTGAATGTGTTTGTGTTTGTATGTGGTTGTCTTCTGGTGCATGGATAGCCAGATGTGTGTGTGTGTGCGTGCACAGTGCTGTGTTGCAGTGCATGTATAGCTAGATGTGTGTGTATGTGCATGCACAGTGCTGTGTTGCAGTGCATGCATAGCCAGATGTGTTTGTATGTGCGTGCACAGTGCTGTGTTGCAGTGCATGGATGGCAATTTGTTTGGTGCGTGCATGCGTGCCTGTGTTTTTGAGTGTGTTTGTGTTTGCATGGGGTTGTGTTGTAGTGCATGGATAGCTAGATGTGTGCGTATGTGCGTGCGCAGTGCTGTGTGGCAGTGCATGGAAAGCCACATGTGTGTATGTGCGTGCGCAGTGCTGTGTGGTAGTGCATGGGTAGCCAGCTATGTGTGTGTATGCGCGTGCACAGTGTTGTGTGGCAGTGCATGGATAGCCACATGTGTGTGTAAGTGCGTGCATAGTGCTGTGTGGCAATGCATGGATAGCAAATTGTTTTGTGCGTGCATGTGTTTGTATTTGAGTGTGTTCATGTTTGCATGGGGTTGTCTAGTAGTGCATGGATAGCCAGATGTGTGTGTACGTTCTAAAAACATGGCCGTTCGGCAATGTATGTGTAGCCAGTTGTTTTGTGTGTGCATGCTTGAGTGGCTGAATGTGTTTGTGTTTGTATGTGGTTGTCTTCTGGTGCATGGATAGCCAGATGTGTGTGTGTGTGCGTGCACAGTGCTGTGTTGCAGTGCATGTATAGCTAGATGTGTGTGTATGTGCATGCACAGTGCTGTGTTGCAGTGCATGCATAGCCAGATGTGTGTGTATGTGCGTGCACAGTGCTGTGTTGCAGTGCATGGATGGCAATTTGTTTGGTGCGTGCATGCGTGCCTGTGTATTTGAGTGTGTTTGTGTTTGCATGGGGTTGTGTTGTAGTGCATGGATAGCTAGATGTGTGCGTATGTGCGTGCGCAGTGCTGTGTGGCAGTGCATGGAAAGCCACATGTGTGTATGTGCGTGCGCAGTGCTGTGTGGTAGTGCATGGGTAGCCAGCTATGTGTGTGTATGCGCGTGCACAGTGTTGTGTGGCAGTGCATGGATAGCCACATGTGTGTGTAAGTGCGTGCATAGTGCTGTGTGGCAATGCATGGATAGCAAATTGTTTTGTGCGTGCATGTGTTTGTATTTGAGTGTGTTCATGTTTGCATGGGGTTGTCTAGTAGTCCATGGATAGCCAGATGTGTGTGTACGTTCTAAAACATGGCCGTTCGGCAATGTATGTGTAGCCAGTTGTTTTGTGTGTGCATGCTTGAGTGGCTGAATGTGTTTGTGTTTGTATGTGGTTGTCTTCTGGTGCATGGATAGCCAGATGTGTGTGTGTGTGCGTGCACAGTGCTGTGTTGCAGTGCATGTATAGCTAGATGTGTGTGTATGTGCATGCACAGTGCTGTGTTGCAGTGCATGCATAGCCAGATGTGTGTGTATGTGCGTGCACAGTGCTGTGTTGCAGTGCATGGATGGCAATTTGTTTGGTGCGTGCATGCGTGCCTGTGTATTTGAGTGTGTTTGTGTTTGCATGGGGTTGTGTTGTAGTGCATGGATAGCTAGATGTGTGCGTATGTGCGTGCGCAGTGCTGTGTGGCAGTGCATGGAAAGCCACATGTGTGTATGTGCGTGCGCAGTGCTGTGTGGTAGTGCATGGGTAGCCAGCTATGTGTGTGTATGCGCGTGCACAGTGTTGTGTGGCAGTGCATGGATAGCCACATGTGTGTGTAAGTGCGTGCATAGTGCTGTGTGGCAATGCATGGATAGCAAATTGTTTTGTGCGTGCATGTGTTTGTATTTGAGTGTGTTCATGTTTGCATGGGTTGTCTTGTAGTCCATGGATAGCCAGATGTGTGTGTACGTTCTAAAAACATGGCCGTGCGGCAATGTATGTGTAGCCAGTTGTTTTGTGTGTGCATGCTTGAGTGGCTGAATGTGTTTGTGTTTGTATGTGGTTGTCTTCTGGTGCATGGATAGCCAGATGTGTGTGTGTGTGCGTGCACAGTGCTGTGTTGCAGTGCATGCATAGCCAGATGTGTGTGTATGTGCGTGCACAGTGCTGTGTTGCAGTGCATGGATGGCAATTTGTTTGGTGCGTGCATACGTGCCTGTGTATTTGAGTGTGTTTGTGTTTGCATGGGGTTGTGTTGTAGTGCATGGATAGCTAGATGTGTGCGTATGTGCGTGCGCAGTGCTGTGTGGCAGTGCATGGAAAGCCACATGTGTGTATGTGCGTGTGCAGTACTGTGTGGTAGTGCATGGGTAGCCAGCTATGTGTGTGTATGCGCGTGCACAGTGTTGTGTGGCAGTGCTTGGATAGCCAGATGTATGTGTAAGTGTGTGCATAGTGCTGTGTGGCAATGCATGGATAGCAAATTGTTTTGTGCGTGCATGTGTTTGTATTTGAGTGTGTTCATGTTTGCATGGGGTTGTCTTGTAGTGCATGGATAGCCAGATGTGTGTGTATTTACTAGCACATGGCTGTGCGACAATGTATGTGTAGCCAGATGTTTTGTGTGTGCATGCTCGATTGGCTGAATGTGTTTGTGTTTGCATGTGGTTATCTTGTAGTGCATGGATAGCCAGAGGTGTGTGTATGTGTGTGCACAATGCTGTGATGTAGTGCATGGATGGCCAGATTTGTGTGTATGTGCGTGCATAGTGCTGTGTGGTAATGCACTCTTAGCCAGATGTGTGTGTATGTGCGCGCGCTGTGCTGTGTTGCTGTGCATGGATAGCCACATGTGTGTGTATGTGCATGCACAGTACTGTGTGGCAGTGCATGGATAGCGAGCTATGTGTGTATGTGCGTGCATAGTGCTGTGTGGCAGTGAATGGATAGCCATATGTGTGTGCATGTGCGTGCACAGTGCTAAGTGGCTGTGCATGGATAGCCACATGTGTGTGTATGTGCGGTGTGGTATAGAGTATGTATGCTTAGGCCTCTGATGCCCCTCTTGGGTTCCACCTGTCTCTTTGTACATTAGTTTGTCTCTCTCCATCTGTGCTGCTGATACCGGCAAACTCTGCACCCAAACATTTGGCTCGTAGTTAGAGTGCGCTTGACTAAAGATATCAGCTTTGCAGCGGTCATGATCCTTCTCAATAGTTGTCAAATGTTTTGTAGCATATTCTGCTATGATTACCTACTTACTCCACTACTTCTGAAACTCCCAGCCTCCCTCCTCTCACTTTCTCGCATTCTGCTTATCAACTATTTCTCGACTATTTGCCCCATGTCCTGCCCGTGACTTCTAATGTGTTCAGGGTTTAGTTGCTTAGTGGTTTGAATGCCAGCGGTTGACCATAATTCAGATGCCACGTCAGTGTCCAGGCTGTCTAGACTATGTGTTCAATCCTACGCACGCCAGGGACACGTCCAGCCGACTCAACAACCTCATTGGCAAAACATGAGTCAGAACGCATATCACACTGCGATTTCGTAATATGATATTGTATTAGGCAACAAGCGGCTTGTGTCCTAGGGGTCCCGAATGAATTGCCATAAATGTGGGGAATGAAGCCACATCAAGCTTGTATGCGGCTGACCGAACAAACTCAACCATACCTCTAATTGGTAACATTTCGTGTGCATCAAGTGCTTGCAAATAAATCCCATCTACAAGACAGTCCAGACACGTTTAATACTGCTTCAAATTTAACAAGCCTACAAAATGTCAATTGTCGTTACTTCGTAGTAAACAAAGCTACATCCATCGATTCAATTAAATTAAATCCAAATCTATTGAATTCAAATGAATACAATTCAAATCAATTAAATGCATTAAATTCAAGTCTATACAACATAATTTAGATTCTATAAAAAATTAATTAAATACAGTTTAATTAATTGATTAATTAATTAATACAATTAAATTAATTAAATTGATAATTAATTTAATATAATTTAATTAATGATGTTATTAATGTATTAATTTATTAATACTTTTAAATTAATCAATCAATTTAACAGAATGTGATCAATTCAGTTTAATCATATAATTCATTAATTAATACAATTTATTTAATTAATTATACAATTATACAATAATAAAATCATACAATAATTTGTTAAACTTTATCCATATTATTTTAAACATTTTCATTCGGGACGCGCCTCCAGGCGCCCTTTATTTTTGATTGAGGGATTAGCCTGTCAAAACTGTGTGTGTGTCCGTCCGTCCGTCCGTCACAAACTACTTGTTCAGGATTCACTTCAAAACACAAAAAAACAAAACATTATACAACATATAACAATTATAAGACTTATTGATAACGGACATATTCTCACGAGAACACATATGAGCATCGCAATTCAAGAAAAGGAGCTAAGGTTTGTGCTTTTTGGGCCAAAAGCGACAATTATTGGGTAACATTTGTCATCATTTCAAATTCGTACCATCCAATCATGTGCGCATACATAGGTTTGGGAATGGAATTGTCGTCAAAAAATCGAGGCGAAACATGCAAGCATCACAATGGACAAGACAGTCACCTAGGGCACTA
Source organism: Chlamydomonas sp. ICE-L (assembly GCA_013435795.1). NCBI lineage: Eukaryota > Viridiplantae > Chlorophyta > Chlorophyceae > Chlamydomonadales > Chlamydomonadaceae > Chlamydomonas > Chlamydomonas sp. ICE-L. The sequence goes on along the minus strand of JACBWV010000624.1, from coordinate 13,151 downwards.
GAGCTATTTTTAGCACGGACTTCAGCCACAGCTCAGCCGCAGGGCCGTGCGTGCGGTGCCGTGCGTGGGCTGGGCCGGGTGGGATGAGGCACCAGAATTTGGCCAAGCTAACACGGGCTACCATGGTTGGTCTGATGCAAGTGGGGTATACAGTTTAGGGGTGGCCTATCAGCCTAGTGGTGGTGGTGTGATTGGGGTTGGGGGTTGGGGCACTTGATATTGGTGTTATGTGGTGTTGCAGTTCGTGCTTCAGTAGTTGTGGGTGGGTTGTGCTGCAGTTGGATAGCCAGTTATGTGTGTGTTGAAGGTGTGTTTGTGTGTTTGTGTGTGTGCATGGGGTAGTGCATGGATAGCCAGTGTGTGTGGGTGAGTGCCTGAGTGTGTTGTTTGTGTCGATGGGATTGTCTTGTAGTGCATGGATGGCCAGGTGTGTGTGTGTATGTAAGCAGGGCTGTGTGGCAGTGCATGCGTAGCCCCTTGTGTGTGCTTGTGTGAGTGTCTGGGTATGTGTGAATGTGTGCATGGGGTTGTCTTGTAGTGCATGGATGGCCTGGTGTGTGTGTGCGTGAGTGTCTGATTGGGTTGTGTGTGTCGATGGGATTGTCTTGTAGTGCATGGATGGCCGGGTGTGTGTATCTGTGTACGGAAACATATCTGTGTGGCAGTGCATGTGTAGCCACTTGTGTGTGCATGTGCCTGGGTCTGTCTTACTGTGCATTGATGGCCAGGTGTGTGTATATGGGATGAATAGTGCTGTGTGGCAGTGCATTTGCAGCCAGTTGTTCGTTTGTGTGTTTGCACGCGTGAGTGTCAGGGTACGTTTGTGTGTGCACAGGTTGTCTTGTAGTGCTTGGATAGCCAGTTGTTTTGTGTTCGCATGCGCGTGTATTTGAGTGTGTTAGTGTTTGCATGGGGTTGTCTTGTAGTGCATGGAAAGCCATATGTGTGTCTATGTGCGTGCACAGTGCAGTGTGGCAGTGCATGGATAACCAGATGTGTGTGCATGTGCATGCACAGTGGTGTGTGGCAGTCCATGGATAGCCAGATGTGTGTGTATGTGCGTGCACTGTGCTGTGCGGCTGTGCATGGATAGCCATTTGTATTGTGCATGCATGTGTGTGTATTTGAGTGTTTTTGTGTTTGCATGGGGTTGTCTTGTAGTGCATGGATAGCCAGATGTGTGTGTATATACTAGCACAAGGCTCTGAGACAGTGTATGTGTAGCCAGTTGTTTTGTGTGTGCATGCGTGTGTATTTGAGTGTGTTAGTGTTTGCATGGGGTTGTCTTGTATTGCATGTATAGCCATATGTGTGTGTATGTGCGTGCACAGTTCTATGTGGCCGTGCCATGAAATCCAGATGTGTGTGTATGTGCATGCACAGTACTTTGTGGCAATGCATGGATAGCTAGATGCGTGTGTATGTGCGTGCACAGTGCTGAGTGGCAGTGCATTGATAGCCAGATGTGTGTGTGTGCGTGCATAGTGCTGTGTGGCAGTGCATGGATAGCCATATGTGTGTGTATGTGCGTGCACAGTGCTGTGTGGCAGTGCATTGATAGGCAGATGTGTGTGTGTGCGTGCATAGTGCTGTGTGGCAGTGCATGGATAGCCAGATGTGTGTGTACGTGTTTGCTCAGTGCTATGTGGCAGTGTATGGATAACCAGATGTAAGTGTATGTGCGTGCATAGTGTTGTGTGGCAGTGCATGGATAGCCATATGTTTGTGTATGTGCGTGCACAGTGCTGTGCGGCAGTGCATGGATTACCAGATGTAAGTGTATGTGCGTGCCTAGTGTTGTGTGGCAGTGCATGGATAGCCATATGTTTGTGTATGTGCGTGCACAGTGCTGTGTGGCAATGCATGGATAACCATTTGAATTATGCATGCATGTGTGTGTATTTGAGTGTGTTTGTGTTTGCATGGGGTTGTCTTGTGGTGCATGGAAAGCCATTTGTGTGTATATACTAGCACATGGCTGTGCGACTGTGTATGTGTAGCCAGTTGTTTTGTGTGTGCATGCTTGAGTGTGTGCATGTGTTTGCATGTGGTTGTCTTGTAGTGCATGGTTAGCCAGATGTTTGTGTATGTGCATGCACAGTGCTTCCTGGAAGTGCATGGATAGCCAGGTATGTGTGTGTATGTGCGTGCACAGTGCTGTGTGGCAGTGCATGGATAGCCAAATGTGTGTGTATGAGCGTGCACAGTGCTTTGTGGCAGTGCTTTGATAGCCATATGTGTGTGTATGTGCATGCTCAGTGCATGTGTTTGCATGTGGTTGTCTTGTAGTGCATGGTTAGCCAGATGTTTGTGTATGTGCATGCACAGTGCTTCCTGGAAGTGCATGGATAGCCAGGTATGTGTGTGTATGTGCGTGCTAAGTGCTGTGTGGCAGTGCATGGATAGCCAAATGTGTGTGTATGAGCGTGCACAGTGCTTTGTGGCAGTGCTTTGATAGCCATATGAGTGTGTATGTGCATGCACAGTGCTGTGAGGTAGTTCATGGATAGCCAGCTATGTGTGTGTATGTGCGTGCACAGTGCTGTGTGGATGGAAGTGCATGGCTAGCCATATGTGTGTGTATCTGCATGCACCGTGCTGTGTGGCAGTGCATGGATAGCCAGATGTGTGTGTATCTGCGTGCACACAAGTTGTCAAATGTAATGTACCTTATTCCGCTATGAGTATCTACTAACTCCACTACTTTTGGAACTCCCAGCCTCCCTCCTCTCACTTTCTCGCATTCTGCATATCAACTTTTTCTCGACTATTTGCCCCATGTCCTGCCCATGACTTATAATTTGTGCAGGGTTAAGTTGCTTAGTGGTTTGAATGCCAGCGGTTGAACATAATTCAGATGCCACTTGTCTAGGCTGTCAAGACTCTGTGTTCAATCCTACGTACGCCAGAGACACGCCTAGCCGACTCTACAACCTCATTGGCAAAACACGTGCCAGACCGCATATTACGCTGCGATCTCGTAATACGATATTGTACGAGGCAACAAGCGGCTCGTGTCCTGGGGTTTTCGAATTAATTGCCAGAAATGTGGGGAATGAAGCCACATCAAGCTTGTATGCGGTAATGCGGCTGACCAAACAAATCCCCCAAAACAACCATACCTCTGATTTGATGCTCACTTTCCGTGTGCATCAAATGCTTGCCAATAAAGGCAATATACATGACAGTCCAGGCACGTTTAATATGGCTTCGAATTTAACAACGCGTAAAAATGTAAATTGTCCTTACTGAGTAGTAAACAAAGCTTCATCAATCGATTCAATTCAATTAAATTAAATCAAAATGAATACAATTCAAATCAATTTAATGCATTCAATTCAAGTCAATACAATTCAATTTTGAGTGTATCAAATGCATTAATTAAATACAATTTAATTAATTAATTGATTAATACAATTAAATTAATAATTAATTAAATATAATAAAATCAATTATGTTATTAATTAATTAATTAATTAATAACTGCTGTTTAATTAATCAATCGATTTAAATAATTCAATTAATTCATTTTAATCATGTTATTCATTAATTAATATAATTTATTTAATTAATTAGACAATTATATATTAATAGAATTTTACAATTAAAATTTTAATTAAATTCATGATAATATAAACATTTTCATTCGGGACGCGCCTCCAGGCGCCCTTTATTTGAAGAGGGATTAGCCCCATTAAAATGTCCGTCCGTCCGTTAGTTAGTCCGTGTGTCACAAACCAAATTTCCAGGTTTTATGAAAAGCATCAAAAAAAGTTGAACATTCTATATTTTTGATGAATTATAAGACTTATTTATACCGGACAAATTCTGACCAGAGCACATATGAGCATCACAATTCATGAAAAGGAGCTCAGGTTTGGCCAAATAGCTACAATTAACGTTTAACAATTTGATTTCAGGCTGTTTTGAGCTAACATTTCAAATTTGAACCACTTAAACAAGTGCGCAAACATAGGTTTGGGAGCAGAATTGTCGTCAAAAATTGGAGGCGAAACGTGTAAGCATCACAATGGACGAAACATTCCCCTCGGGCACTTATGCTATAATTAGCCCACGGACCCCACCTCAGGGCCGGGGCAGTGGGGCAGGGGCGGTGGCCACCGGGCGGGGGCAGGGGGCGGGGCGGGGGCGGGGGGCACCGGGCGGAGGCAGTGTCAAGCCACGCCACCTGCCGCTGACCAAAAGCCCGTTCAGCAGGACGGGATATACCGTTCACGTCTGGGCTGGGCCGAAACATGCAATACCCTGAACAAATTCCGTAAAATCAACCAGACACCTGATTGGCCTCATTTTTCTTGCATCAAATTCTTAAAAAAATTCAATCTACATACATGCATTTCATTACATTACAGAAACGTTCAATACTGCTTAAAAATCAACAACCCTCCAACAACTCTCTTTTTCGTCACCTTGCAGTTAACAATGCTAAATCATCAATCGATTCATTGGAATTCAATTAATTTAAAGCCTCCGGTCGCCCTTCGAATTTAATCCAATTCGAATCGATACAATTTAAAGCAATTATATGCATTCAAATCACGTTAATTAAATTAAATGGAAAGGAATAAATCGAATTAAAATAACACAACATTAAATAAAATTCAATTAAATTAATTAAAATACATTGAATTAAGGATCCAAATCATTTCATTCGGGACGCACCTCCAGGCGCCCTTAATTTTGGCTGATAGTACATGCCAAACTATGATGCTCTGGAAAGAAGTGAGGAAGGCCTGATGATGAGACGATTCGTTACTTAACTCAGCAAATCACAGCCGAGACAGGACAGCAAGAAGAAGATTACAATGGGCACTTATCCTGGCAGTGGAAACACCACCGCCCCGAGGGAGCGAACTCCGAACTCGAACTTCTCCAGATTGGACAGCAGACAAGAAGAAGAAGATTACAATGGCCACTTATCCTGGCAGTGGAAACACCACCGCCCCCGAGGGAACGGACTCCGAACACCACTGTCTTCCGTTCGTAGTGGGACAAGAGAGAGGGTTCGTTACATAAACTCAGCAAATCACTGCCGAGACTGGACAGCAGCACAGCCTGCCGACCATCCAATTTTATAACACGGAAGCACGAGGGTTTTGTAGGCACCCCCACAAACCTGAAAACAAACTAGGTCAAGTCCCCAAAAAGGAAACAAACTAGAGGCGTAAAGGAGAGCGGAAAGGGGAGGGATGCAAAAGTAAGCATTTTAGAACACCAAGCCCACCAACCACAAGAGAGGAAGGTCAAACTAAAAGAACTAAATACCACCCAAGGGCATGCGCTATGAGCACCTTAATATGCAGCGATAATGCCCTCAAAGGAAGAAAGCACAAGACAACCCGACACAGCCAACTTGCAGAAAAGGACCGGAGTGTCAAGGATGATAACCATAGACACCCCATGAAGGAAAGGGGGAGGCCAGCCGAAAACAGAGAGGCCAGAAACCAATCTAGCAAGACTCAGAAAGCAGGCACACATGTTAGGGGCAAGAGAATCCACCACACTTGGTAGACCTGCCCTGCCCGTACACCAGAAGCCACAAACTAGAGCTATTACTAGAGAAACGAAACCAACAATCTAAGCACAGCCAGCGAGAAAGGGAGGACAAGGCCTGTCCGCCAATTATTTTGCATTGCTTGGCTATATTAAAAAGTTGTTGGCACCTATCATCAACAGTTATGTGGCTTAGCCTCGTTGGTGTAGTTGGTTATCACGTGTACCTCACACGCACAAGGTCACCAGTCAAACCTGGTACAAGGCATGTTTTTCTTTTTGTGGGGATAACCCCTAGTGTGCATGTAATTGGGCCGGTTCTCCACCTCGCGCCCGGTCGCGCCCCTCATTGTAATATTTGAGGCACGTTTTAACGACTAGCTTAGTCGTTAATAGGGCCACCCCCTACTAATACGCAGTGCTATGTTGGGGGGGGAGGGGGGGGGGGGGGGATTTCATCACTTCGGCTCCAGGGGGGCTTGGGGGGTCTTCATCTTTATCACTTCTGCTCCTGTTTATTTGGGCCCATGATGCAAGGGAGGGAGCCATTCCGTTGGATACGTAGATCTTGGCTCATGAGACGCAGCCATGAGATTTTGGCTCATGATTATGTTACTACGGAAGACGGCAAGCAGTCTTAAAGGCTGGAGCCATGGAAGTATGTAACCTTATATGTATGTTGTTACAGTGCAAGGTAGACAAATAAGGGACCGGCCCAACCATTATATTACGAGTGACTAAATCGAAAAAGGCACTGCAGAACTGAACACCAAACAATCATTTTACTGACAGGGGCCCTGAGTTCGTGCTACTGCGATCATGTAATTCTACCATATACCGCATGTAGGGCTGCCAATACAGTACGTTATTTTCAATTACTGTACGATGTATCGTGATATACCGTACGGTATCGATACCGTACGGTATTTTTATACCCTTATTTGGGAAAATCAGTATGAGACCAAGGGGATATAACAGGAAATACCGTTTACACGTCCATACACTTAAAACCAAGTCAAATGGACCAATACTGAGGGAGATAGAAAAACACGGTAATATATCGTGGTCTATTACCGTACGATATATCGTGATATATCGTACGGTATAAATTCCCTGACCCAGACTCAGGTGCTTCTGACGAGAATAGAGCTGCCGACCTGCCGAGTCGCAAGCCCAAGCCAATGCCGATTTGGACCAAACATGATATATCGTACGGTAAACACGATATATCGTGTTTACCGTACGATGGATCCTTTTACGGTACGATATATCGTACGGTACACGGTAAAATAAATACCGGGCGGTATAAAGCTTGACAGCCCTAACCGTATGTATGTTGTTACAGTGCAGGGGTAGCCAAATAAGGGATCGGCCCAAGCAATCAATAGGGGTAGGTGTGAATGTTCCTTTGGTCGAGGGTCGGTGCGAGCCAGAGAGAGACTCTCTGGTGCGCCCTAAGTGCGCCTGCTCTTTTGTATGTAGGAGTGGCAACGCCATTCGAAATGAATCCTTGGTGCCGTTTCCGACGATGCATAGGCCCTTATGAGGCAGGGTACTACTTTTTTCAAATTGGTCAGTGCTTAAAGCGCACAAACGTGGAATTGATCAGCGCTTTGTAGTGCAAAAAGCGCAAAAACTGAGTGTTGCGCCCACTGAGGGTTGAAAAATGTGCGAAACGCACAGTGGGGCTCAAAAAGTGTGTGTGAAAGCGCGCTTAGTAGTACCCTGTTATGAGGGGTCGGCTCAATGTTCTTCGATCTAGGCAACATGGATGTATACTACATGGGACATGCTTGCTATACACCTCAATAGAGACGATCGGGAAGTAATCGGAATCGTGGACATCCAATATTCAATTGGCTAAGGAAAGGTAAAGCAATTAAATCACACACGCACACACACGTGTGCCATAGAGGTAACTATTTTACCGTACCTTTTTTTAATTACCTCGCCACAGACAGGCCATAGTTAAATAAAGAATGAAGAAATAAGGAAGAATGGCGAATTGGCGACTATCAGGAGGAAGAGCAGCATCATGACGGGCTGCTTTAATATGTTGGATCAGAGGATTGTCTGTTTTATATGTTCTACTATAGTGTGGTTCGAGCGAGCTTGACAAGCCATCAATATACAGTGTGGTTCGAGCGAGCTTGACAAGCCATCAATATACAGTATATGATGATGGCATTCTGAACCCAGGAGTGTCGTGCAGATTAATATATACGAACCATACTACCATATTGACAGATATATAGTTTATACTAACCATATTAATTGCAGTATAGTTTATACTGGCCATATTGACCATTCTGACTGCAGTACAGTTTATACTGGCCATACTAACCATATTAACTGCAGTATATTTATACTGACCATATTGACCATACTAACCTTTCTGACAGCTACATAGTTTTACTAACATGGCTCAGTGGCAGAGCTCCTTGAACGACGCAGGTGCGGGGTTCGAATCCCCACGGGTGCGCTAAAGTGTCAACCGTCATGGTAGCTTTGTCCAGGTTAAGTAGCAGCTCGTTCCCTACCGCCATGAGACGGGGATCCCTTAATTCCACGCGCCACCAGGCGTTATCATTACTTTTATACTAACCATACTGACCATATTGACTCCTGTATAGTTCATACGCACCATACTGACCATATTGACTCCTGTATAGTTTATACACACCATACTGATCATATTGACTCCTGTATAGTTTATACGCACCATACTGACCATACTAACCATTCTGACTGCTATATAGTTCATATTGACCATGTTGACCATATTGACCATTCTGACAATACTAACCATTCTGACTGCTGTGTAGTTTATATTGACCATACTGACCATATTAACTCCTGCAGCTGCAAGGGCTGTTCCACAAGATCTGAGGCCTGGTCACTTGAATAATGTGCACATAAATCACTAGCAGACTTCCAGCACTCTTTGAGCTTTAAGTGATGTCCCAATAGCCTTGTTCAACAAACACATGTATCACTAGCAGGCTGGAAGCAAGCACTCCTGAAGCTGTGAAGGCTGTTCCACAAGGTCTGTGGCCTGGTCACTTGAACAATACACACATGTATCACTAGCAGGCTGCAAGCAAGCACTCCTTAAGCTGTGAAGACTGTTCCACAAGATCTGAGGCATGGTCACTTGAACAATGAACACAAATCACTAGCAGGCTACAGTCAAGCACTCAATGGGCTAGGAGTGCTGTCCCAATAGCCTTGGACAATAAACACATATATCACTAGCAGCCAGCAAGCAAGCGCTCCTTGTCAGAATGGTGAACTACAGGCTAGATCTAGATGCCGATATAGCATCCGTGTGCCTGTAGTCCACCATTCTGACACTCCTTAAGCTGTGAAGGCTGTTCCACAAGGTCTGAGGCCTGGTCACTTGAACACGGAGCACATAAATCACTAGCAGGCTACAGTCAAGCACTCAATGGGCTAGGAGTGCTGTCCCAATAGCCTTGGACAATGAACACATGTATCACTAGCAGGCTGGAAGCAAGCACTCCTGAAGCTGTGAAGGCTGTTCCACAAGGTCTGTGGCCTGGTCACTTGAACAATACACACATGTATCACTAGCAGGCTGCAAGCAAGCACTCCTTAAGCTGTGAAGGCTGTTCCACAATATCTGAGGCCTGGTCATTTGAACACGGAGCACATTAATCACTAGCAGACTTCAGTCCAGCACTCCTTAAGTGCTGTCCCAATTGCCTTCAGCTTAAGTGCTGTCCTAATAGCCTTGAACAAGAAACACATGTATCACTAGCAGCCTGGAAGCAAGGACTCCTCAAGTAGTAAGGGCTGTTCCACGAGATCCGAGGCCTGGTCACTTGAACACGGAGCATCATCTTCTTTATAGGTGGCGGTGGGGCCTGGTCACTTGAACAATCTGAGATCTGAGATCTGAGGCCTCGTCACTTGAACAATCTGAGATCTGAGGCCTGGTCACTTGAACAATCTGAGATCTGAGGCCTGGTCACTTGAACAATCTGAGATCTGAGGCCTGGTCACTTGAACAATCTGAGATCTGAGGCCTGGTCACTTGAACAATCTGAGATCTGAGGCCTGGTCACTTGAACAATCTGAGATCTGAGATCTGAGGACTGGTCACTTGAACAATCTGAGATCTGAGATCTGGTCACTTGAACAATCTGAGATCTGAGGCCTGGTCACTTGGACACGGAGCACAAATCACTAGCAGGTTCAGTCAAGCACACTTTCTGCTTGAGCATCCCTACCAGGGTACTACAAAGCGCGCGCGGCAGCGCGATTTCGCGCACGCTTTTTGAGCCCCACTGCGCGTTCCGCGCAGTTGTTTCAACCCCTTGTGGGCGCAGCAAGCAATTTGTGCGCTTTTTGCACTACTAAGCGCAGTTATTTTGTTCTCAAGTGCGCTAAAGCGCTGGCCAATTTGGTCAATGGGAGTACCCTGACGCACATTTCACTAGCAGGTACAGTCAAGCACACTTTCTGCTTGAGCGCCCCAGCGTTTTGGAGCTCTCTACCAACCGTTATACCATCCGCTTCACCATCCCAGGGTGTCGCCATCACCAGGCTGGGAGCTCAGGTTGAGGCTTTCGCCAGACTGCAGTGGAATCTCCCCTCGTGTTTGTTGACGCCGGAGCTCTCTACCAACCGTTATACCATCCGCTTCACCATCCCAGGGTGTCGCCATCACCAGGCTGGGAGCTCAGGTTGAGGCTTCCACCTGACTGCTGTAGAATCTCCCCTGCATTTGCAGACGCCAGAGGAGAGAGGAGGGCCACGTCCTCAGACTCTGCCTCCGGCGTGGGCCCTGTTAGGACCGGCGCTGGCACAGGGGGCGGGAGGGGGGAGGACATGGGGTTGATATTGCTGTAGTTGTTGTTGGTGGTGGGTGTGTTGGTGACACTGCCGGCCGCGCTCTTACCCTGCGCCCCTGTGGGTGCTGGTGCTGGTGCCGGTGCGGGTGGGAGGCCACTACTAATGCCATCCCACCCTTGGGCGAGTAGGCTGTGTTGAGAGATGCGGGTCACAGGGTTGGGGCTGATCCGAGGGCTGGAATAGGGGAAAGCGCCAGCTGCCGCCGCTACCGCTGCGGCAGCGGCTGCCTCGGCCCACTCTATGGACCGGCCCGAGCCAGAGAGGCGTTGCTGGCGATGCTGGCGCAACGCAGCGGCGATCTCCTTCGGCTTGACCGCAGTCACGGGCGACTGCGCATGCGTGTATGAGTTGTGGCTACGGTTGGGGCTGAGTCCGGGGCTCAGGCTCGGGCTAAGCCCCCCCTGGCCCCCCTCCTCGCCCACCTCAGAGCGCCGCTGGGTGCTCACTCGGGGCACTCCGGCAAATATGGCTTTATTGCTGCTGCTACTACCTGCGAATGGACCCCCCTGCCGTTGCTGCGCCCCCCCCTGCCCCAAAGCGTCTATACCCGTGCCCGCCCTGGGGGGGGCTTCTCTACTAGGTTGAGCTACGGCGCCGCCGGCCAGGCTTCCAGCGGCTGTGGTTGATGCTAGTGGTGTTGATACTGCAGTGCCAGCATGGGCGGGGGAGGGGCCAGGTAGCCCTCCTAACCCTTGCTGGCCTAGGTTTCCGACTAGTGGCCTATTGTAGGTCAGGGGAAGGTCAGCGTAGAGGTCGTTAGGCCCCCCCATGGGTGCATTCCATCGATCCACCGGGCCGTCGGGGTTTGCACTGGATGTGGTGGGATGTGGTGGGGGGGGCTGCGCCCCCGCCCCCCACATGGCCCCACTGCCAGCTAGCGCCTTTGCCAGGTCAGCGAAGGGCCCATAGGCGGTCTGGTCCTGCGGCTGGGGCTCCAGGTGGAGTGAGAGGGCAGGGGACACCCCTGCGCCCCCTCCCACAAAGGGGGCCTCAGATGAGGGGTGAGCCCCACCCACGCCGCCCTGGGGTGGGCTGACCAGGTGGTTGTGGGTGGTGCTAGTGCCAGCTACGGCTGCCGCTGCCAGCAGCGCTTGGTAGTCAGTAAGTCGGGCGGGAGAAGCGGCGAAGCCCCCTGCCTGCTGACTTGTCATGGATAAGGAGTCCATCACAAAACTGTCCTGGGGTTTGTGAGGAACCCCCACTCCGCCCCCACGAATGTCGGGCCTTTCAGGGCTGGCCTCGCCCCCAGCCGAGACGAAAGCTGAGTCTGTCCCTTCATGCCTGCCAGCGCCGCCCCCCGCTGGGGGGGGCCCAGAAGAGGCTGGGATAGAGACAAAAGCCAAGGCTGTGACCACAGGCGTGCTTGTGCTGCCCTTAAGTGCCTCGTCGCCCCCTGACAGCTGCTGGGCACCCTTGGCGCCGGCTGAGCTGGGTTTCTTGGGGGACAGGGAGGTAGCGGAGCCGGGGCTGCCCGTGCTAGGGTGTTGGATGGTGTCCCAGGAGTTGTTCCCGTCGTCGCTGCCGCTGACGAGTGCCCTGGTGTAGCGGCCGGAGCCAGAGCCCGCGGCGGGGACCAGGTTGGGGGGGGCCTTGCGCCGAGGTAGGATCTCCTCAGTCATGTTGTACATGTTGGTGGAGTCGCGTTCGCGCTTGCGATAGTACAACCAAGTGGCCGACACGGCAGCTACGGCTACTACAGCGGCGGCGACGATGGAGCCAGCTATGGCCCCCACGTTGGTGCTGCTACCACCTTCGGCCTCGGCGTCCATGGTAAAGAGGGAGGGGGAAGGGGGGGGTGGCGGGGGGGCTAGTGGGGGGGAGGGAGATGGGGAGGGGGGCTTGGGCGGGCGGTGAGGGGGAAGGGAGGGCTTTGCAGGCGGGGGGGGAGGGGGCAGGGGGCGGATTAGGGGAGGGGGTGGGGGGGCCCGGGGGGGGAGGGGAGAGGGGGGTGGGGGGGAAGGAGGGGAGGGCACAGCGGGCGAGGGTGGGGGGGGGAGGGGGCTCGCAGGTCCGAGGGACCCACATGATGTCGCCGCCGTTGGCAGTACTCAGGGGAAAGTACGCAGTCGAGTCGCGGCAGTAGCGGTCCGCCTTAGGGCTGTAGGCTGAGGCTCTGATGAGGAGGGGGGCCATGGGCGTGAGGAGGTCCTGGGGGGGGCAGGTCTTCAACCCCCCCTGGCACTCGCAGTTGGAGTTACTCATGGACAGGGGGCTGAAGGAAAAGGTGGAGATGCTGGGGTTGCAGACGCGTAGAAGGTTGATGGAGTAGGAGACGCAGGTGTAGTAGGTGGCGTCCACGGGAAAGACGTCCAAATACTGGGGGAGGTTCTGCGTGGGGGGGGGGGTAGGGGTGGCAGGAAGGTTGGTGGGGGGTCAGTGGGTAATGGGGGGGTGGAACTAGCGGGGGTGGGGGGTGGGGGGGGGGGTAGATTACTAGGGTGTTGCATACGCGTAGGAGGTTTAGTAAGAGTATAGGAGACTCAGGCAGTAGGTGCGTCCACGGGGGAAATAGACCTCCAGAAATACTGATGGAAGGTTCTGATTGGGGGGGGGGTGGTGTAGTTAAGGGTGTAGTGAGTGGGTCAGAGGGTAGCGAAGGGGGGGTGGGGTCCCCAGTGGTGTGGGGGGAGGGCATATTGAGGGCTCAGGTGTGATATGGTAGGGATAAGGCAAGGAGTCGGTGCGTCACGGGAAAGACGTCAAATACGAGGGAGTGTATCGTGTATTAGGGGGGGGTGGGGGGGGGGGGGGGATGGGGG
>JACBWV010000625.1:0-19302 GCA_013435795.1 Chlamydomonas sp. ICE-L | reverse complement strand
ACACCGGCTCTTCGTCTGCTCTTTCTGGTGATTCTGTATCTGCTATCGGTATTCATGTCTCGTGCTGTGGTTGCTGTTGCCGGCCTCGTGGTCGCTCTTGCTGGTGTGCTGTTCCTGCCTCGTTTAGCTCTTGCCTTTTTGTTGCTGTTTCCTTCTAGTGGTCTCTTTGCTGTGTATGACTTTTCCTACTCGTGTCGCTCTTGCTGTGGTGCTTTTCCTTGCTCGTGGTCGACTCTGCTGTGGTGTGTCCTGCTATTAGGTCTCTCTTCGCTGTGTTCTTGTTCATATATCGTGTCGCGCTTGCTGTGGTGCTGTTCCTGCTCGTGGTTCGCTCTTGCTGTGGTGCTGTTCATGCTCGTGGTCGTCTCTTGCGTGTGGTGCTGATTTCTGCTATGGCGCTATTGCTGTGCTGCTGTTCCTGATAGTGGTCGCTCTTGCTGTGCTGCTGTGCATGAGAGTGGTCGCTCATGGCTGTGGTGCTGTTCATGTCGTGGTAGCTATTGCTGTGGTGCGGTTTCCGGAATGAGTGGTAGCTTCTTGCTGTGCTGCTGTTTCAATGCTAGTGGGACTATTGCGTGGCTTGCTGTTCATGACGTGGTAGCTATATGCTGTGTTGCTGTTCATGATAGGGGTAGCTATTTCTGTGGTGGCTGTTCATGATAGTGGTAGCTATTGCTGTGCTGCCGGTTCATGATAGTGGAGCTCGGCTGTGGTGCTACTCATGATAGTGGTGCTATTGCTGTGGTTCTGTTCAATGAGTAGTAGCTAGTGCTGGGTGCTGTTCAATGATATTGGTAGCTAGTTCTGTGCTCTGTTTCATGATAGTGGTAGCTATTGCTGTGGGCTGTTCATGAGAGTTGGAGCTATTGCTGTTGGGGGCTGTCATGATAGTGGTAGCTATTGCTGTGGTGGCTGTTCAGATAGTGTAGCTATTGCCTGTGGTGCGTTCATGATAGTGGTAAGCTATTGCTGTGCGCTGTTGCATGATAGTGGGAGCTATGCTGGCTGCTGTCGGATAGTGGTAGCTATTGCTGTGCTGCTGTTCATGATAGTGGTAGCTTTGCGTGTGCTGTTTCATGATAGTGGGTACCTAATGGCGGTGTGCTGTTCATGAGATGGTAGCTAGGCTGTGGTGCTGGTTCATATAGTGGTAGCTATTGCCTGTGGTCTGTGTCTATAGTGGTAGCTGGCTTGTGGTCTGTTATGATAGTGGGTAGCGATTGCTGTGGTGCTGTTCATGATAGTGGTAGCTATTGCTTGGTGGCTGTTCATGATAGTGGTAGCTATTGCTGTGTGTGCTGTTCATGATAGTGGTAGCTATTGCTGTGCTGCTGTTCATGATAGTGGTAGCTATTGCTGTGGTGCTGTTCATGAGAGTGGTAGCTATTGCTGTGGTGCTGTTCATGATAGTGGTAGCTATTGCTGGGTGCTGTTCATGATAGTGGTAGCTATTGCTGTGCTGCTGTTCATGATAGTGGTAGCTATTGCTGTGGTTCTGTTCATGAGAGTGGTACTTTGCCTGTGGGGCTTTCAGGATAGTGGTAGCTATTGCTGTGGTGCTTTCAGGATAGTGGTACTATTGCGTGGTGCCTGTTCAATGAAGTGGTAGCCTATTGAGGTGCTGCTTTCATGATAGTGGTACTATTGCTGTGGTGCTGGTTCAGGATAGGGTAGCTTTTGCTGTGGTGCTGTTCAGGAGGTGGGTACTAGTGCTGTGGTGCTGTCAATGAGAGTGGGTAGCTATGGTCTGTGGTGCTGTTCATGATAGTGGTAGCTATTGCGTGGTGCTGTTCATGATAGTGGGTAGCTATTGCGTGGTTGCGGTTCATGATAGTGTAGCATTGCGTGTGGTAGGGAGTGTGGTAGGTGCTTTGTTCTGTATTGCTATTGCTGTTGGTGCTGTTCATGATAGTGGTAGCTATTGCTGTGTGCTGTTCATGATAGTGGTAGCTATTTTGCTGTGTTCTGTTTCATGAGTTGGTACTATGCGTGGTGCTGTTCATAATAGGGTAGCGTATTTGCTGTGCGGCTGTTCTGATAGTGGTAGCTATGGCTGTGCTGCTGTTCATGATAGTGGTAGCTATTTCTGTCTGCTGTTATGATAGTGGTAGCTAGGCTGTGGCTGCCTTTTCAGGTAGTGGTAGCCTATTGCTGTGGTGCTAGTTCATGATAGTGGTGCGATTGCGTGTTTTGCTGTGCATGATAGTGTAGCTATTGCTGTGGTGCGGTTCATGATAGTGGTAGCTATTGCTGTGTGCTATTCATGATAGTGGTAGCTAGTGCCTGTGTGCTGTTCATGGATTGTGGTAGCCTTTGCTGTGGTGCTTCATGATAGTGGTAGCTATTGCTGTTGTGGCTGTGTTTCATGATAGTGGTAGCGTTTTATTGCTGTGGTGCGGTTAATGATAGTGGTAGCTTATGGGCGTGGGGCTGTTCATGATAGTGGTTAGCTATTGCTGTGGGGCGGTTCATGAATAGTGGTAGCCTATTGCTGGGTGCTGTTCACGATAGTGGTACTATGGCTGGTGCTGCTGGTTCATGATAGTGGGTAGCTATTGCTGTTGCTGTTCATGATAGTGGTAGCTTTGCTGTGGTGCAGTTCATGATATGGTAGCTATTGCTGTGTGGCTGTTCATGAAGGGGGAGCTATTGCTGTGTGCTGTCAATGTAGTGGTAGCTAGTGCTGTGGTGCCGGTTTCATGATAGTGTAGCTAGTGGCTATGGTGCTGTTTCAGTAGTGGTAGCTATTCAGGTGGGTGATGGTTCATGATAAGGTAGCTATTGCGGTGGTGGGCTGTTCATGATAGTGGTAGCTATTGCGGTGGTGCGGTTCATGATAGTGGTAGCTATTGCTGGGTGCTGTCATGATAGTGGTAGCTGTTGCTGTGGTGGGCTGTTCATGAATAGTGGTAGCTATGCTGTGGCTGCTGTTCTTAATAGTGGTAGCGATTTGCTGTGGTGCTGTTCATGAGAGTGTAGCTATTGCTTGGTGCTGTTCATGATATGGTAAGTAAGCTATTGCGGTGGTCTGTTCATGATAGGGGTAGCGATTGCTGTGGTGCTGTTTCATATAGTGTAGCTATGGCGGGGCTCTGGTTCATGATAGTGTGTAACTATGGCTGTGCTGCTGTTTCATGATAGTGGGGGGGGTAGCTATTTGCTGTGGTGCTTGTGCTGATAGTGGGTAGCTATTGCGGTGGTGCTGTTCATGAAGTGGAGCTATTGATGTGTGCTGGTCAGATGTAGTAGCTAGTGCTGTGGTGCTGTTTCATGATAGTGTACGCTATGCGTGGGCTGTTCAGATAGTGTAGCCTATTGCTGTGCTGCGGTGTATGATTGGGTACAGCTATATGCTGGGGTGTCGGTTCATGATAGTGGGAGCTCATGGTGGCTGTTGGTGCTGTTCATGAGAGTGGGTAGCATTGCTGTGCTGCTGTTTTCAGTGATAGTTAGCTATTGCTGTGTGCTGTTCATGATCTGGTAGCTTATGCTGTGTGCTGTTCAGGATAGTGGTAGCTATTGCCTGGGGTGCTTTTCAGGAGAGTGGTAGCTATTTGCTGCGGTGGTGCTGTTCATAGAGTGGTACGATTGCTGTGCTGCTTGTTTCATGAGATTGGTAGCTATTGCTGTGGTGCTGTTCATGAAAATGTGGTAGAGATTCTGTGGTGCTGTCATGATAGTGGTAGCTATTGCGGTGGTGCGGTTCATGAATAATGGTAGCTATTGCGGGGTGCTGTTCAGGATAGTGGTAGCCTAGTGCGTGTGCTGTTCATGATAAGGGTAGCTATTTGCTTGTGTGGCGTTCATGATAGTGGTAGCTTATTGCTGTTGGTGCTGTTCATGATATGGGTAGCTAGTGCTGTGGGGCGGTCATGATAGTGGTTAGCAATTGCTTGGTGCGGTTCATGGATAGTGGTAGCTATGCTGTGGTGCTGTTCATGAAATATGGTACAGTGCTGTGGTGCGGTTCATGATAGTGGTAAGCTATTGCTGGGCTGCGGTTTCAGAAATAGTGGTAGCTATGCGGTGCCGGCGGTTCATGAGAGTGGTAGCTTTTGCGTGCGGCGGGTTCATGATAGTGGAAGCTATTGCGTGCTCGTGTCATATAAGTGTAGCTATTGCTGGGGTGCTGTTCATGATGTGGTAGCTATTCGGGGTGCTGTTGCATGATAGTGGGAGCTAGTGCTCTGGGTGCTGTTTCATGATATGGTAGCTATGGCTGTGGTGCTTTCAATATAAGGTGGTAGCTTATCGGTGGTGCTGTTCATGAGATGGTTAGCTAGTGCTGTGGTGCTGGTCATGATAGTGTGCTATTGCGGTGGTGCTGGGCATGATAATGGTAGCTATTGCTGTGGGTGCTGTGAATATAGTGTAGCTAGTGCTGTGGTTGCGTTCAGGAGAGTGGTAGCGATGGCTGTGTGCGGTTCATGAATAGTGTACTATGGCGGTGTGCTGTGCATGATATGGTAGCTATTGCTGTGCTGCTGTTCATGAGAGTGGAGCTAGTGCTGTGTTGGCTGTTCGTGATAGTGGTAAGCTTTGCTGTGGGCTGTTCATGATTAGTGGTATCTATTGCTGTGGTGGCCTTGTTTCATATAGTGTAGCTATTGCTTGTGGTGCTGTTTTCGATAGTGGTAGCTATTGCTGGGGTGCGGTTCATGATAGTGGGAGCTTATTGCTGTGGTGCTGTTCATGATATGGTGAGCTATGCTGTGGTGCGGTTCATGATAGGGTAGCTATGCTGTGGTGCTGTTTCATGAAGTGGTAGCTATGCTTGTGGGGCTGTTCATGATAGTGGTAGCGATTGCTGTGTGGTCTGTTTTCAGGAATATTGGGTACTAAATGTGCTGTGGTGCTGTTCAGTAGTGGTAGCTATTGCTGTGCGGCTGTGTTTCAGGATAGTGGTACTATTGCTGTGGTGCGATGCTTGCATGATGTGGTAACCTATTGCGTGGTGCTGTTCATGATAGTGGTAGCTATTGCTGTGGTGCTGTTCATGATAGTGGTAGCTATTGCTGTGCTGCTGTTCATGATAGTGGTAGCTATTGCTGTGCTGCTGTTCATGATAGTGGTAGCTATTGCTGTGGTGCTGTTCATGATAGTGGTAGCTATTGCTGTGGTGCTGTTCATGATAGTGGTAGCTATTGCTGTGGTGCTGTTCATGATAGTGGTAGCTATTGCTGTGCTCTTGTTGCATGATAGTATAGCTATTGCTGGTGGGGTGTTCATGATAGTGGGTAGCTATGCTGTGTTTTGCTGTGCATGATAGTGGTACTATTGCCGGTGGTCCTGTTAAGATGTGGGAGCTATTGAAGTTGCTGTGGTGCTGTTCATGATAGTGGGTAGCTATTGCTGTGGTGCTTGTTCAAATGATAGTGTAGCGATTGGGCTGTCTGCTGGTTCATGATAGTGGGAGCTATTGCTGGTGGTGGCTGTTCATGATATGGTAGTATTGCTGTGGTCTGTTCATGAAGTGGAGCTAATTGCTGTGGTGCTGTTCTGAGAGTGGTAGCTAGTGCCTTTGGTGCTGTTCATGATAGTGTAGCTATTGCTGTCTGCGGTTCATGAATATGGTAGCTAGTGCTGTGTGCTGTTCATGATAGTGGGGTTTTGAAAGCTTTCTGGTGTGATGTTCATATAGTGGTAACTATTGCGGTGGATGCTGTTCATGATAGGTGGTACTATTGCTGTGTGCTTTTCATAGATAGTGGTAGCTAATTGCTGTGTGCTGTTCATGATAGATGGTAGCTTATTTGCTGTGGTGCTGTTCAGGATAGTGGTATCGGTTATTGCTGTGTGCTTGTTTCATGATAGTTGGTAGCATTGCTGTGGTGCTTTCATGATAGTGGAAAACTATTGCTGTGGTGCTGTTCAATGATAGTGGTAGCTATTGCTGTGTGCGGTTCATGATAGGGTAGCTATGCGGTGGTGCGGTCATGATAGTGGTAGCTATTGCTGTGCGCTGTTCATGAATAGTGGGAGCTATTGCTGTGCTGCTGGTTTTCATGATCGTGTAGCTTATTGCGGTGCTGCTGGTTCAATGATAGTGGTAGCTATTGCTGTGCTTGCTTAATTCATAGAGTTTTACTATGGCTTGTGGGCTGTTCGGATAGTGGTACTATTGCTTGTGGTCTGTTTCATGATATGGAGCTATTGCTGTGGTGCTGTTCATGATGAGTGGGTATCTATTGCGTGGGCGATTACATGAGAGTGGTAGCTATGCTGTGTGCGTTCATGATATTGGTAGCTATTGCGGGTGCTGTTCATGAGAGTGGTAGCTATGGCTGTGGTGCTGGTTCAGATAGTGGTACTAGTGCTGTGTGCGTGTTTAATGATGTGTGAGCTATTGCGGTGGTCTGTTCATGATAGGTGGTAGCTATTCTGTTGGTGCTTTCTGCTGTCAGGTAGTGGTAGCTTATGCTGGCTTGCTGTTCATAAGTGGGTTAGCTATTGCTTGCTGCGGTTCAATGTAGTTTAGAGATTGCTGTGGTGCTGGTCGTGATAGTGGTAGCTATTGCTGTGGTGCTTGTTCAGGATAGTGGGGCTATGCTGTCGTGCTGTTCATGATAGTGGAGATATTGCGTGGTGCTGTTCTGATAGTGTAGCTATTGCTGTGGCTTGCTGTTCTGATTAGTGGTAGCATTTCTGTGGTGCTGTTCATGATAGTGGGTGCTATGCTGTGCTCTGTTCCTGATAGTGGTAGCCTTTCTGTGGGCTGTTCATGATAGTGGTAGCTATTGCTGTGGTGCTGTTCATGATAGTGGTAGCTATTGCTGTGCTGCTGTTCATGATAGTGGTAGCTATTGCTGTGCTGCTGTTCATGATAGTGGTAGCTTTGCTGTGCTGCTGTATGATTGTTACCTAGGCTGTGCTGCTGTCATGATAGTGGTAGCTATTGCGGCTGTGGGGCTGGTCAGGTATGGGTAGCCTATTGCTGTGGTCTGTTCAATGAGATGGGTAGCTATTGCTGTCTGCTGTTCATGATAGTGGTAGCTATGCGGTGCTGCTTTTTCAATATAGTGGTAGCTATTGCTGTGGTGCGGGTTCATGATAGTGGTTAGGCTATTGCTGTGGTGCTGTTCATGATGTGGTAGCTATTGCTGTGGTGGCTGTGCTGATAGTGGTAGCTATTAATGGGTCTTGTTCATGATAGTGGTAGCTTCTGGGTCTGTTCATGATAGTGGTAGCTATTGCCTGTGGTGCTGTTCATATAGTGGTAGCTATTGCTGTGGTGCTGTTCATGATAGTAGTAGCTATTGCTGTGGTGCTGTTCATGATAGCTGTACTATTGCTGTGTGCTGTGCATGATATGGTAGCTATTGCTGTGGGGCTGTTTCATGGATAGTGGTAGCTATTGCTGTGGTGCTGTGCATGATAGGGTAGCTATGCTGTGGTGGCTGTTCATGATATGGTAGCTAGTTGCTGTCGTGCTGTCATGATAGTGGTACTATTGCTGTGGTCTGTTCATGATAGTGTAGCTATTGCGGTGGTCGTTCATGATAGTGTGAGATGTGCTGTGGGTGCTGTTCATGTAGTGTACTATTTCGTGTTGCTGTTCATGATGTGGTAGCTATTGCCTTTTGTGCTGTTCATGATAGTGGGAGCTATTTGCGGGGTGCGTTCATGATAGTGTAGCTATGGCTGTGTGCTGTTCAATGATAGTGGGTAGCTTTGCTGTGGTGCTGTTCATGAGTATGTAGCTATTGCTGTGGTGCTGTTATTAGAGTGGTAACTATTGCTGTGGTGCGGTTCTGATAGTGGGGAGCATGGCTTGTGTGCTGTTCATGATAGTGGTAGCTATTGCTTGTGCTGGCTGTTCTGTAGGGGTTAGCTATTGCGGTGTTGCTGTTCATGAGTAGTGGTAGCTATTGCTGTTGTGCTGTTTCATGATAGTGTAGCTATTGCTGTGGTGCTGGTCATATAGTGGTAGCTATTGCCGCGTGGCTGTTCATATAGTGGTAGCTATTGCTGTGGCTGGCTTGTTCATAATATGTTAGCTATTGCTGGTGGTGCGTTCATGATAGGGGTAGCTATTCTGGTGGCTGCTTGTTCATATAGTGGTAGCTATTGCGGTGGTGCGGTGCATGACAGTGGTATGCTATTGCTTCGTGCTGTTCATGATGTTGTAGCATTTCTGTGGTGCTTTCTGATATGGTAGCTATTGCTGTGCTGCTGTGCCTGATGTGGTAGGCTATTGCTGTGGTGCTTTCATGATATTAGCTATTGCGGGCTGCTGTTCATGATGTGGTAGCTATGCTCTGTGCTGCGTTCAGATAGTGGTAGCTATCTGTGCTGCTGTTCATGATGTGGTAGCTATTGCTGTGCTGCGGTTCATGATAGTGAGCAGTGCGGTGTGCTGTTCATGAATAGTGGTAGCTATTGCTGTGTCTGTCATGATTAGTGGTAGCTATTGCTGTGGTGATGTCATGATAGTGTAGCTATTTCGTATCTGCTGTTCATGAGATGGGGCTTATTGCTGTGGTGCGGGTCATGATATGGTAGCTTTTGCGTGGCTGCTGTTCCTGATAGTGGGAGTATGCTGTGGTGCTTTTCATGTAGTGGTAGCTATGGCCGTGGTGGCTGTTCATGATAATGGTAGCTAGTGCTGTGGTTCTGTTGTTCATGATAGTGGTATCTATTGTGGGGGCTGTTCATGATAGTGGTAGCTATTGCCCTGTGGTGCTGTTAATGATAGTGGTAGCTTATTTGCCTGTGGTGCGTTCATGATAGTGGTATCTTTGCTGTGGTGGCGGTTCATGATAAGTGGTAGCTTTTGCTGTGGTGCTGTGCATGAAGTGGTAGCTATGTCTGTGGTGCTGTTCAGATAGTGGTAAGCGATTGCTGTGGTGCGTTCACATGATGTGGTAGCTATTGCTGTTGCTGTCATGATGTGTAGCTAGTGCTGTCTGCTGTTCATGATGTGGTAGCTATTGCTGTGCTTCGGTTCATGATAGTGGTATCTATTGCTGTGGTGCGTTTCAGGAAGTGGTGCGATTCTGTGTGCTGTTCATGATAGTGGTAGCTATTACTGTGGTGCTGTCATGATAGTGTTAGCTTTGCTGTGGTGCTGTCTGATAGGGTAGCTATTGCCTGTGGTGCTGTTCATGATAGTGGAGAATTTGTGCTGCTTTTCATGATAGTATAAGCAATTGGCTGGGGTGGCTGTTCATGATAGTGGTTCTATTTTCTTGGTGCTGTTCATGAAGTGGTGACGATGTCTGTGGTGCTGGTTCATGTAGTGGTAGCTATGGCTGTGGTCTGGGATTATAGTTAGCTATTGCTGTGGTGCTGTTCATGATAGTGGTAGCTATTGCTGTGGTGCTGTTCATGATAGTGGTAGCTATTGCTGTGGTGCTGTTCATGATAGTGGTAGCTATTGCTGTGGTGCTGTTCATGATAGTGGTAGCTATTGCTGTGGTGCTGTTCATGATAGTGGTAGCTATTGCTGTGGTGCTGTTCATGATAGTGGTACCTATTGCTGTGGTGCTGTTCATGATAGTGAGCTATTTCTGGGGTCGTTCATGATAGTGGTACTATTGCTGTGTGTGCTGTTCATGATAGTGGTAGCTATTGCTGTGGTGCTGTTCATGATAGTGGTAGCTATTGCTGTGCTGCTGTTCATGATAGTGGTAGCTATTGCTGTGGTGCTGTTCATGATAGTGGTAGCTATTGCTGTGGCGGGCTGTTCATGATAGGGGTAGCTATTGCTGTGTGCTGTTAAGGATAGTTGTAATCTATTGCTGTGTGCTGTTCATGAGAGTGGTAGCTATGCTGTGCTGTGCTGCGTTCATGATAGTGGTAGCTATTGCGTGGTTGCTGTTCCTGATAGTAGTGCTATTGCGTGGTGGCTGTTCATATGTGGTAGCTATTGCTGTGGTGCTGTTCTGATATTGGTAGCTATTCTGGTGTGCTTTTCATGAGTGGTAGCTATTGCTTTGCTGTGCTGGGGCGTTCATGATAGTGTTAAAGTATGCTGTGCTGGCTGTTCTGATAGTGGTAGCTTATTGCTTGTGCGTTCATTAGTGGTAGCTATTGGCTGTGGGGCTGTGCATGGATATTGGTACGATTGCGTGTGCTGCTGTTCATGAGTATTGTAGCCATTGCTGTGGGTCTGTTCATATAGTGGTAGCTTTGCTGTGTGCTGTTCATGAGAGTAGTACTATTGCTGTTGGTGCTGTTCAGTGATAGTGTAGATATTGCTTTGGTGCTTTCAGTGATAGTGTAGCTTGCTGTGGTGCTGTTCATGATAGTGGAGCTAAGTGCTGTGGTGCTGTTCATGATAGTGGTAGCTCTTGGCTGTGGGCCTGTATGATAGGGTAGTCTTGCTGTGGTGCTGTTAATGATAGTGGTATCTCTTGCTGTGGTGCTGTTTCATGATAGTGGTATCTATTGCTGCTGTGCTGTTCATAATAGTGGTAACTATGCTGTGGTGCTGTTCATGATAGTGGTGCAGTGCTGTGTGCTTTTCAATGATAGTGGAGCTATTTTGCGGGTTGTGCTTTTCATGAGAGTGGGTCAGCTATTGCTGGTGGTGCTGTTCATGATAGTGGTTAGCTATTCCTGGGGTGCTGTTCATTATAGTGGTAGCTATTGCTGTTGTGCTGTTCCTGATAGTGGTTCTATTGATGGTGGTGCGTTCAGGATAGTGTAGCTATTGCTGTGTCTGCTGTTCATGATAGTGGTAGCTTTGCGTGGTGCTGTTCGATGAAAGTGTAGCTAGTTCTGTGGTGCTGTTAATGGATAGGGGTAGCTATTTGCTGTGGTTTCGGTTCTGATAGTGGTAGCCTATTGCTTTTGTGCTGTTCCTGAGAGTGGTAGCTATTGCTGTGGTGCTTGTTCATGATAGTGTGTTAGCTTTTCTTGGCTGTCTTGCTTTCATGTCGTGGTAGCTATTGCTGGGTTTGCTGTTCATGATAGTGGTAGCTATTGCTGTGGTGGCTGTGCCTGATCTTTAGCTATTGCTGTGGTGCGTGTTCCATGATAGTGGTCGCTATTTTCTGTGGTGCTGTTCATGATAGTGGGTCGCTATTTGCTGTGGTGGCTGTTTTCATGATAGTAAGCTGAGCTGATGGCTGTGGTGGGGGTTTGCTGTCATCATCGTGGTATCTCTTGCTGTGGTGCTGTTCATGATATGTGTAGCTACTTGCTGTGGTGTCTGTTCATGCCTAGTGTCGCTATTCTGCGTGTCAGTAGATAGTGGTTAGTCTATTGCTGTGGTGGCTGTTCATGCGAGTGGTAGCTATTGCTGTGTGCTGTTCATGATAGTGGTAGCTATTGCTGTGTTCTGTTCATGATAGATGGTTAGCTATGTTGCTGTGCTGCTGTTCCTATATTGGTTGTAGCCTATTGCTTTGTGGCTGCTTTTTCAGTTATGTAATGGGGTCTATTGCTTGTGCTGCTTTCATGATAGATGGAGCTATGCTGTGGTGCAGGTTCATGGATATTGTAAGCTATTGCTGGTGGCTGCTTTTCATGATGTGTTAGCGATTGCTGTTGGTGCTTTCATATGTGGTAGCTATTGCTGTGGTGCGTGTCAGATGTGTTAGCTCTTTGCTGTGGTTTGCTGTTCATTTATACAGTGGTATCTCTGCTGTGGGTGCTTCTTCATGATATTAGGGTAGCTCAGTAGCTGTTGTTGCTGTGTTCATATACGTGGTAAGCTATTGCTGTGTATTGCTGTTCGTGATATTGGTAGCTATTGCTTGCTGCGGTTCATGACTAGTGTTAGCTATTGCTGTGTGCTGTTAAGATTTGTACCTAATTGCTGTGGTGCTGTTCATGATAGTGGTAGCTATTGCTGTGCTGCTGTTCATGATAGTGGTAGCTATTGCTGTGGTGCTGTTCATGATAGTGGTAGCTATTGCTGTGCTGCTGTTCATGATAGTGGTAGCTATTGCTGTGGTGCTGTTCATGATAGTGGTAGCTATTGCTGTGGTGCTGTTCTGTGTTGTAGCTATGCTGTTGTTGCTGTTTCATTAGTGTAGCTATGCTGTGGTGCTGTTCATGATGTGGGTAGCTATGCTGTGGTGCATGTTCATGATAGTGGTAGCTATTGCTGTGCGGCTGTTCGATGATAGTGATAGCGTATTGCTGTGGTCTGTTTCATGATATTGGTGCTATGCTGTGGTCTTTTTCATGATAGTGGTAGCTATTGCTGTGGTGCGTTCGGATAGTGGACTATTGCTGTGCTGGCTGTTCATGATAGTGTTAGCTATTGCTGTGGTGCTGTTCTATAGTGGTAGCTATTGCTGTGCTGCTTTTCATGATAGTGGTAGCTATTGCTGTGCTGCTGTTCATGATAGTGGTAGCTATTGCTGTGGTGCTGTTCATGATAGTGGTAGCTATTGCTGTGGTGCTGTTCATGATAGTGGTAGCTATTGCTGTTGCTGCTGTTCAGGATAGTGGTAAGCTATTGCTGTGGGTGGCTGGTTCATGATAGTGGTAGCTATTGCTGTGGTGGTTGCCGGTTCATGATATGGTGCTATTGCTTTGGTGCTGTTTCATGATGTGTAGCTATTGCTGTGGGGCTGTTCATCCAAAAGAGAGTAGTGAGCTATTTGCTGTGGTTCTGTTCATGATTATGGTAGCTATTGCGGTGCTGCTGTTCATGATATGTTATCCCCACAAACACACCACACAGGCCACACACACACCAGTCTTGTATCCTGTGGTCTTATTATCCACCCCCTAGATAATGATAACCGGGTGGGGCGTGGTTTTAAGGGAACCCGTCGCACACGGGTAGAGAGCGGTCTTTATCCTCAACTGACAAGCTAACCATCCGGTTGACAACACCTCAACCCAGGGCGACCTAGGGAATCGAACCCCGACACGGCATCCTCAAAGCAGATGTTCGCACCCTAGACCAATTGATTCGCTGAAAGGGTCTTCTGCTGAGTGGTTTTACCACTGCGTTTGGTTTTTGTCGATTTACCTTTTGCTTTTGGCCCGATTTTAGTCAGGACCAAATCAGACCCAAATCAGACCAAAACGGACCAACATCGGGGTCCATAGCAATCCTTCCAAGAGACAACATTGTGATCCGCTTTTGGCTTTTCGACACACCCTACATCAAGTGTAAAACGTGTATCCAATGTCGCGTCAGCTTCCTTACCCAGTTGTTTTCACACATGGCATCCCCGACAGCTCGTTAGTGGGGGCAAGCAGACAGCCCTGTGCCAGGCCTCTTGAGGTAGTCTCCATGCGCAGTGAAGGATAGCAATCCATTTGAACATGTGTGCAGATCTTGTCCTGTGGTGAAACATCGAGCAACATATGCATTGATTTCACAAGGGTGCATCTACGATCCAAATTTTGATAGGCAACATCACTAAGTGATTTCAACAAGTTAACAGCTATAAAATGTTTTCGTGTACGAGCAACATATGATTGATTTCCACAAATGGGTACATCTACGTCGTCAAATATTTGTATGGCGACACCTGATTGGATTTCAAAGATGGTAATCTAGTAAGATGTTTTTCTTGTATGAGCACAACATGAGCGCCTGATTTGCAACAAAGGTGAATGTACGGGAACTAAAGTATTTGTATGGGCAACAACCTGGCCACACACTACATACATGGATGTCAACTGAGGAGTGCACTGGTAACGTATCATAACTGCTTGGACGGCACATGGCACATTATTTGCTTGTGTTCAAATGGCGACATGCCAGCAATGGCACATACATTCTGGCTGTTGTGCATGCCCCGTCAGCATGGCACATTATGTGGCTGTTGTCCATCCCACTACGCATGGCACATTATTTAGCTGTTGTTCATGCCCATCCAGGATGGCACATAATCTGGCTGTTGTTCTCCCATGCCACATGCAACATCATTTGGCTGTGCATGCCCATGCCAGCATGGCAACATTATGTTGCTGTGTCATAAGGGCCCATGCCGCGCATGGCACATCATTTGGCTGTTGTTCAATGCCCACGACATTGGTGGCCCTCATTTGGCTTGCTGTTCATTCCCACCCAGCATAGCAAATTCTTGGCTGTGGTCATGCCCATTCTAGCAGTCAAAATATTTGGCTAGTGTCCCATTCCCACGCCAGCAGGCAAAATTATTGGCTTTGTTCATGCCCGAATGGAATATGACAATGCATGCAAAAATAGCAAACAATGTTGGTCACTTTGGGTAAGCTGTCACATCTCATATTTAACACTGCTGTCTTTTGTGAGCTGTACAGGTCCTGTTAGCACGGTTGGTCACTTTGGTGAGCTGTACAATATCATGTTTCCAGCCTGCACTTGGATGAACTACTGCATGTAAAACATGCCCGTCAATCATAATACCTGCAGTCAAATAATGTCTCATTTGTTACGTCTTACCTCCGCACTGGAAGTGGTTGAAATCTGGGTCCGGCTCGAAGGGGGTTTTAAATACCACGCCACCAAAAAAACGGTGGTTGGGAGTTTGGTTTGTTTGTCCCGACAACACCCCTGATGTATGGGTTTTTTTGCCTTTGTGGTGCTTTTTCTTTTGTTTAAAGCACGCGTCTCATACCACCCCCTCGCGGTGTCCAAGTAACTTTAACATGTAAGGTAATGTTAATGTAATGTGTGTTATCGTCAAAGAATCAGTCGGCGATTTGGACGACTATGGCTAGCCCCCCACCCCCCACCCCGACCCCAACCCCACCCCACATCATCAACCCACCAGCCCTTTTACCTGCTAACCGCATATGGCTAGCCCCCCCCCCCCCCCCCACCCACCACCCCAACACACACACACACACACCCACACATACACACACACCACCCACCACACCACCCTCCCACCCCGCTTACCCTGCAATACTCCTATGGCCACCCCCCCACAGCCCCACCCCAACCACACCCACGCCCAACCCGCTTACCTGCCAATACGCCTATGGCAGGCCCCCCCCCCACACCCACTCACCCATCCCACCCCTACCTGCTTACCTGCAATACGCCTATAGCTAGGCCCCCCACACCCAACACCCCACCTCCCCCAACCCCCCCACCCCACCTGCGTAACCTGCAATAACGCCGATGGCTAGCCCACCCCCCCCAGGCCAACCACCCACCCACACACACCCCCACCCCACACCCGCTTACCTGCAATAACTCCTATGGGGTTAGCCCCCACCCACAACCCCACCCCATACACCCCGCATCACCCACCGCCCACCCTCTTACCTGCAATACTCCTATGTTAGAACAACCCCACCCCCCCCCCACCCCCCCACCCGCCACCCCACCCCCCATACACCCACCCACCCCACCCACCACCCGCTACCTGCACTTCTCCTATGGCTAGCCCCCCCACAACCCCCCCCACCACTACCCTGCAATACGGTATGGGGCTAGCCCCCCCCACCCTCCCCCCCCCCCCCCACACACACACCACCCCCACCCCACCCCACACACACACCACACACACCCGCTGACCGCAATACGCCATGGTTACCCACCTCCCCCCCCACCCCCCCACACCCACACCCCATCATCCACCCACACCCGCTACCTACCTGCATACGCCTATGCTTACCCACCGCGCACCCACCTCTCCCCAACCTCACCCCCACACACAACGACCACACTCTCCGCTTACCCTGCAATACCCGCCTATGGCATCCCACCTCCCCTCCCCCCCACCCCACCACACACACACCACCACACACACACACCACAACCCGCTTACCCTCAATAACGCCTAGGCTAGCCCACCCCACCTCAACCCCCACACACACCACCCACACCACTCAAAAGCACCCGCTACCGCAATACGCCTATGGTGTGCCCCCCCAACCCACCCACACTACACACACACAACACACACATCATCCCACCCCACCCTCGTACTTGCAAATACGCATATGGTGGCCCCCCCCCCCCCCCCACACACACACACACACACACACACCCCACAACCACACCCCCGCCTAGCCCCCGCTTACCTGCAATACGCCTATGGCTACCAGCCTCCCCCCCCCCCCTCCCCCCCCCACATCGCACACACACACAACCACACCCCTTACCTGCACAACTACCCGATGGTGCCCCCCCCCCCAACACCACACCCAGAACCCCCTACCCCCTCACGCACACCAACACGGTGCGCAGTCAACCCCGCACCCGCCACCGGCTTACTGCAATATCATATTGGTTAGCCCCCCCCCCCCCCCCCCCCCCCCCCCCCCCCCTCCCTACTCACTACTAACGCCCCCCCCCCCCCCCCGCCCCCCCCCCTTCCCCCCCTCCACGACTCACCACCCCCCCTCTTACCCTTCAATACGCCTCTGGCGAGACCCCCCCTCCTCTTACCTGCAATAATACACTTTCCAAAGTCGGCAGCATGGCATCGTCACAGGAGAGCTGGCAGTAACCGGTGGCGCTTCCAATTTGTTTGTCATATGCAGGTTATTATAGTAATGTAAGAGTCCAGGCGTGGATTTTGCGTAGACTGCATTCTTTTCTTTTTAAGTCCCTTCCTACCACGGTTGGGCAAGTCCCTTTAGACATTTGGCCTCACCCTGAACTGTACCGCATTACCTTAGTCACCGCAGGTATTTAATGTACATGCGTTAATGTACATTAGTCACCGCATGTATGTAATGTACATCGCGGTTAATGGAAATTAGTCACGCGCAGTAGGTAATGGTACATGCGGTTAATGTACATTAGTCACCGCATTATTAATTCCTGCGTTAATGTCAATTAGTCCCCGCATGTCTGTATGTAACAATGCGGTTAATGTACATTAGTCCACAGCATGTTGTAATTGTACCATACATGCGGTGACGTATATCTCTCCGCTTACTCTATGTGTCCTTCACTTCACGTTCGTGAGTACCTGTATTACCCTGATGTACATTTAAATTACATACAGCCCTAAGTTTTAGGTCTTCCAGCAGAAATGTCGAGCAATATATTGTAATTATACAACGAAGAGTATGACCCAGGTATGCCTGGTGAAGAATGATTCATTGGCTCGGATTTTTTGCCTTCCATTTCATTCTTCTGAACTTGAACCGTTGGGTTCATGCTCAGCAGCCCAATTTGGCTGCTCGCCGTCTTCGTGCAGGTAAAAGAAAAATCATTCTTCCATGGGACACAGTGACGTAGCTGCGGAATTGCTAGATGCTATATTATCGTCACAGTACATAGCTGCCGTGTGTCTGGACTGCTACGCTGATTACCTTTCGGGCATTTCTCAATTGCGTCAAATACAACTGTTGATCGAAGACTCCCGTCAAACCCACTCTGCTCCCAGCAAGAGAATCCACCTGAATATCTTTCGTGGTGGTGGTGATGAGGATGATGATGGAGTGGGGGTGATGACGATGATGGTGGTGGTGGTGATGATGATCAATCTAGCTAGCGCATGGCCCTAGTGCAAAGTAGAGGACAGGAGAACTTGTATAACCGCAGATCACAATCCTTTACAATATGAGACCTGGAAGAGATGGTGTAGCAATGGCACGCAGTGGTGTCCTTAACTTTAGCGTCCCTGAGAGTGGCACATTCTTCGGATGAACAATTAAATTGAATTTTACAGATGGCCGGGGTAGCCTACTCACGGAGATTTTTGCTTCAACGGGTGGTCTCCGCACTAGTCCTAGACTGTAAGGTTATATTGATGTGGCGAAGTAACGGCAGACGTGAAAACTGCTCACCGTCGCGTCTTTATTATTATTGGTTACCCATCGGTATATTTGTAACATGTAGGTTGTTCGGCTACAGTCCAGGGGTGCCAGATAGGCTAAGGGACTTACCCAACCGTGATATAGGGCTAACAAGAAAGGCATTGATGAACTGAACCCCAACATGGGCCCTGGGTTTGGCTACAGTGACATGGAGATCAGCCTGTTTCGGGTCTTGGTCAATGCAATTACCTGGGCCTAGGTAATTACTTGGGTCAATGTCATTACCTGGGCATATGTGATGACTTGGGTCATGGAATACTCTGGGCGTATGTAAAATCCTTCGGAGTCCACTCCGAGCATGTGCATGAAAATGGGTTTGGTGGCTTCCGATGGATCAACCCCCAGACTTTCCATCTGCATGTGTAATAGCCCAAAAAGCGAGAACAGCGCAGCACACCAACAGGTAATAATTATATTATATGATACGCCATCTGTAGATGACCTCGTATCCCTGATCATTATGGTTGCTAAGCCTGTTTTCTAGTATGTTGTCACTCCCAGGGTATACCATAGGCTAAGGGACTTGCCCGTCCATGCAGGAGGCTATACCGGAATAGTACTGACGAACTGAACACAAAACAATCGGTTTACCGACGGGGGCCCTGATTTCGGCTACAGTTTATTATCGTTTGCTTCCATACCTGAGTAAGTCGCCCGAGCACAATACAGACTGACCCCTGGACTGTTCATTTCGCTGTTTGGGGTGGCTGTTCAGAACGGCTACGTTGACTCCCAAATTTTTACTCGCCGTACTAGCAACTTATATTTCTAGTTGGCTCTTATTGTGCAGCTATGTGGCGGTGAAAAAGGAAGTCAGCTCAGTCAAAACGACAGCATTTGTACCAGCTTCCGCTTTGCGAATTGTCCAATGGTTTTTCTTTTTGCCGGTATCCTTATATCGACGAGAAGGGTGCAATTTTCAGCGCTGGATGACTCCGGGACGGCGGCAGCTGATACATCGCTATGATGTTTCTTTCCCATACCCCGGTATTTGTGTGAGTTTGTCAAGTGAGCAGGGTTTGTTCAGAGGGACCCCCAGCTCCTGCGTCCCGATACACGACCGACCCCACCGCCCATAACCGAACCCAAAGCCTGCGTCTGCGCGCAACCAACCCACTGAAGCTGCGTCTTCGACGGGCCTCCAAGTGTCTTCTCAGAGTAACGCACCCTTCGAAGTTGATTCTGCGCATGCCAGGACGCAGCGTCCCTAACACCCTGCAAGGAGCAGATTACATGTAGCCAGAAGCTGGAAGTAACGGCGAGACGGAAATGGATAAATCATTAAATCGGCACCTCGTGAAGATTCGATTAATTCACGTAGAAGGACAAGTCGGAGAAAAGGAGCACTTGTCCATATCACTCCGGATAATGATTTATAAGGGCTGTAGCGCATGTTTTCTCTCCCACCCAGCTCCCACTATCATACTGTTAACAGGTCTGGTTGGATCATGGCGTCGGTTTCTGATGAGAGGTCTAGCAGTTGTCAACACGTGCGTTCGGTGTGGTCCAGCACCACACTCCAGAGGGGTGAGTGCGTGTTTTCACGACACACTTCACTGGAGGTGCTCGTTTAAACGCATACTTGTGGGGTTTGTGGGATGGATGGGGTTTTTGGCCCGG